>JAPZLL010000063.1:0-149482 GCA_036250225.1 Cercophora sp. LCS_1 | reverse complement strand
ACCCTGATTGGTCCGCCGGGGCTTTGTGGGTCGTTGCACCCCGGGCCCAATGATTGGTGTTCCGTAGCTGGCCCGTGCTCCCTCCTTGAGGTCATGACCTGGGTCGTGACAGTATGATCACGGAGTAGAACCTAGTACGAGATGGAACCTAGTATGCAGTAGAACCGAGTATAGAACCGAGTATGGAACCGAGTATTAAACAAACCTAGTATGGAGCTTACAAAGGAGACACTGTTGTCACTCGCAGTTGGATTTTGTGGTGAATCGTTGGTTGATTGAACTTTCGTTTAACTCCCGTGGTTCAAAAGAACCACGCGACACGGCCCCTTTTATGGGAGGCACGTACTAAAGAAAACATCGCTATGTACAAAACGGTTAAAACAATAAAAACAGTGCAAGGAAAAACAGGCTGCACTCAGCGCCCCAAGTCACTATTAGGTAGTATACGACAAGCCAGCGACAAAAGTATATAACTGGGCGGACTTCTTTCTATTGTATATTCCTCGGCACGTATTGGCGAATATATCGAGTCCACGTGCCGGGCGGGATCCGGTCGTGGTTTATATTACAAGGTAAGTATTATTCCGCGTCAAAATTGCCGTATAATCGTACAAATTAAAGAATACCTACTATAAGATATAATGTTACGGCCTGCTCCTGTCACACCGAGGTGAACAGGTAAAGACAGAACGTAGTAGCGGACTGGGTCCGAGACCGAGGCCAATTGCTACAAGACGATGGGGGCAAGAGGTATTGAGTGAAGGCTAGCACAACTCTCCGGGGCAGTACACTGTCAAGCAAGTCGCAGACTTAGAGGTTCCGAACAATAAGTCTCACTGAACAATGTATTGCTAGCGTGAGGAACCAAAAGGGTCCCTCACTCAATCGCGGGCGCGATGGGGTTATCTATACTACTGTTCCTGTTGGTACCTTGTACCGGTCTTTGTGCCTCTGGACCTCTGTGACCACAGAGGCTATTCCCAACAGAGGCTGCCAGCCTCTGTGTCTCTCGGGGCCTCTGTTGACAGAGGCCCCTTGTGTAACAGAGGCTACAGTGCCCGCATAGTGGTTGTACTGTCCTCCGTGCTGTGGCACCTGCGGGGCCACGTGGGTCCGGGCCGCGCCTCTGGCGACCTGCGGGTCGTCACATATAACTTTTAACGTCTTTCTGTGACGACCTGCCCCGCACAAGGAACAGTGTCAAAAGAACAGTGCGGCGCGTCCCGCACTGGGCCGGGGGTGCAATGACCAGGAGCCCCCAGAACCAATTAGGGTCCGGCCCGCGTGCCTCTGTGCCAAGAATGGCCTCTGTCGACAGAGGCCCTTGAGGCTGCAGAGAAAGGTTGACCCTGCACCTCTGACCTCTGTCGTGACAGAGGAACGTCGGGACAGAGGCCGGTACAAGCTACCCCTTGGTCTCAGTAGTATAGATACCATCATCGTGTCCACGATGGAGTGAGGAATCTCTTGGTTCCTCACGCTAGCAATCTGCATTGCCAATTGATCTACTGTTTGGAACCTCTTGATCAACGACCTACGCGACAGTGCATTGCACCGAGAGAGTTGTGCTAGCCCTCACTCAGTCATCTTGCCCCTACCGTCTTTGGGAGTCCTTCCCTACGCTCTGTCCCTGCAAGTCTCACTCTAGTGAAACTTGTAGCAGGCCGTAACAGTTTATGGTAAACTCATGTTAACTTAGCGCATTGATAATAAAAAGGGAAACGGGCCTATAAAACTTTTTTTCACTCTAAATTCCCAAATTGGTCCGATTAAGTTTGTACTCGAGGTATATTATTTCAATAGACCCCAAGAACCCACTCAGATAAATAACTAAGCATTTTATAGGCGAAAAAAGGATGGGTCTCTGGCATTTGGAAGATAGTGTACCAAATTACCTAGTATACGTTACGATTGATGGAATGAAGCATTGGCTACGGAGAATTTCCCGACGGGTGAGGACAGATTCTATCAAAACCGGTTGTCTGCGTTAAGTTCAAGGACTCAATTCGTCTCCTACAGAGTTCCATTCAGTCCGCTATGCATGACATCTCCCGCTGCACTGGACGTAACAGAACCAACTTCTAGACGAAACCACTTTCTGTTAGCAGGTTTCTATGATATGATGAGGAAACCGTGTAGGAACAAGCAGAACAAATTGATGATACAAGAAACCCAGCCCGAACATTGCGTTGAGGGATTGGGGAAACTGAACGCGTCGCTCATCTGCTTTGCATTATGATGGCAGTGGACCAAAACTTGGCTGGACAAAGTGACGAGAAATGGGCCAGATTGATCAAGGCCAGGGAACTGGCGGCGCAGGAAGCGCTCCACCCCAAAAACTACGAACGAGTGTGCCAACAACGTCGTCTTGGAGGTCCTTTGCTTCCCAGGCAATCTCGACGGCGGCTCCCTTGCATAATTCTTGATGGCGCGGTCTTGTAGAATTCAGCATAAGATACATGAGACGAAGCGGCACACCCCGATAAGGCCTCGAGAGAGCACACCGAGAGCAATCTACCGGGGAGAGTGACATGGTCTGAGCCGCTCGTCCCGGTCCACGATGATACAGGAGGCGAGGAATTAAGGCTCATACGGCTCTTCGGTTCTCACCTCTTGTGTCAGGTTTCGGCGATGTTAGACGGTGGCCGGTGCTTGTCATCCTGGATAAAAACCACTCAAAAGGAATTCACAGGTGGTCGGGAAGCCAGGACGGATGCTAATGAGTGTCAGGACCGGACGACGCCTCCGGGGCGGTGCAGAAGAACGCGAGAGGCGTAGCGAAGGCAAACGCCCGTCGGCTGGGCGGCGTATGTGACGAGCCGGCAGGACGCCCAAATTGGACAGCACGGCTGCCCACGACGCTGGCGATTCAGCGTCGACGTGGCCACGGCTGCGATCGCAGCCTGCGCGTCGGTGCGTGCGTACAGTGGAAGCGAACATCCCACTCTACATCTCGGCACTCTCCATCGCCTCGCCTTTGGCAGGTCTGGCAGCGAGACATCTACCTTGGCAAGGTACGGCTGGGTAAGGCGGATTGAATGGCGGCGCGGAGAAGGTCAAAATGGTGCAGAATTTGGAGGGAGAGCTGGCAGGGAGGGGGTTGTACTGCAACCACCATAACAAACATGGTGTCAAGCATCGCCTCGTCTGGCGCAGGCGACCACGTCGGTGAGGGCCATCATCTAGCCCTCAGGATTTCTAGAATGATCGGAACATTTCTTGGAGCATGCGTACTTCTGATTGTAAATGTACAAGATGTCCTGACTAAACGATCGACGAAGAAGATGATCGATCGGATGGCAAATACGGGGAATTAGTTAGATTTCAGACAGTCTCTTAGACCCGGAATTCATCATTATAAACGAGCGCCTTTGCCATTACTTCGGTACGCCCTTGTAACTTGAGAGTTGAAAACTGTCACGAAGCCAAGTCTGACTAGGAGAGTAGGCTGCGTTAACCACCGATGCCACCCCTCCCGGCAAGACGCCCTGCTAGCTAAAGACGGAGAGGGTGGAGAACCTCTTGGGAACCCATTTTACGATACCGGTAGCCCTTTGAGCTTTTCGAACTGGTCGGGTAGGTAGCTGACCTTGCACTGGTGAACTTGAAGTGTTGACGAAGCCATACCCGTGTGGCCAGCAGCGGTGGACCAAAACTTGGCTAGCCAGAGTTTCACCCTCAGCGGCGCAGGAGCGCCCCCGCTCGTACCAAGCCCGCGATCGCCGGTCCACTCGGGCTGGCTGTGACTTTGTGTCGTGCTGTGTCGGGTCAGCCGTCGCGTTACGCAATGGTTAGAGAGTGGTCTCGTCAAACGCAGTGGGTTATCGACGCATGCTGCGGGGTGCCGGCTGAGAATCTGCAGTTTGGTCCTAGAGCGCTGACCGAGGAAGCTGACTGATGGTGATGCCTCCCTCGAAAGAAATACCCATTCCCGATTCACCGTGCCCTAAAAAGCCTTCCAGACTGAGCATCCCCAAAGACCATTCCCCCTCGAGACCAACGCCGGCTCCGACCGTCAGAACCCCAAGGAGAGAGGCAGAACGGCGATTTTTGAGGCTGCTGTAGCTTTGATAGATCGCCATTCGTTAGTGGCTCGCTTCGCAATGGTCAGAAGACGATCCTGATACTGCTCAGCCGCCTCATGACCCTCCGTGTAACAACTTGGAGTCATCGCCACGCGCCGGGAAAATTATAGGACATTTACTGGCCACGCACAAGAACTCCAGTGTCGGCTAATAGTCCTTCCTCGTTAGGCTTTCACCTCATTGCCCGACGCGACCCACCTCATGCCTCCCTCTCGTTTTGCATCTCCAGCTGGGGTCTCATCGGGACCAAAACTTGGCACGAGGGACGGGAACTGGACCGCGGAAAGAGCTGGTGGCAACAGGTGTATCCATCTCGACCATCAAAGCCGCCGAGCAGAGAAAGAGTTGACGCATAGTTGCGGTACTCGCCCGTGCTGGCCCCGCAATCTCCGGTGTACTCGGGCTGGGATTTTGTGGCTTCGATACCGTGGGCAGGCGTTCGTGTGGGCCGCTCGGCGAATCTACTGCGTACACCGATCGCGCCGTTTGTCGCGGTATGAGGTCGCGTGGATGGGGTCTGGAGTAGGGGATCGAGGCGGAGGGTAGCACGGGGCAAGGGAGCGGTTGACTGTTGAATGTGGTGGTCAGTCATTGTAGTGAAGAGAAGAGTATGAGGAAGGGGGGTTGTACTCAATCATCGTGGCAAAACAACACATCGAGCAATTGAGCTGGGATGTCATTCGACCCTTGCCCCGCCTCAGCGGCGCGCTGGGAAAGAGCTCTGCGTCTCGACGCGAAGCTCAACGTGGTTTAACCAGCGGTCCCTCCCGTAGGTCTGCTTCAGCAGTGGGCATCGTGCAACAGTCGGAAGATTTCGGCCGTTGCTAGCGAGGCAGGATCAGTACGTTCTGAGGTCGTTGTCGCATAGAGATAGCCTCGGGATGACGACGCAGCGGTCGCAACGGATTGAAAAAAAAACCACGCACGGACCACAAGGCTAAGACGATTCAGTTTCAGGGACGATCCGCTCAGAAGAGGCACCTGCGCCTAGTGATAACGTGGCGGCGCGGAAGGGAGACCAGCGATACCAAATCGCCTTGAGCACTGTATTTTTGCGATGCTGTGAGCATAAACCCCCCTTCCTCGCCTTTTTCGCTTCGCTATAACGGCTGACCACCCGATTTAACAGCGACTGCTCCGCGCTACCCTCCATCCACCAAATCCTCGACGCTGCTGCCGGTCGCTGGTCCCAGTGCCTCTCCCCGCCACGCGCAAGTTTTCGGCGGCTTTTACTTGGGTGCTCCCCAGGGGACGACGCCGGATCTCGAAGAGGCCGCTTTGTCGCCCGTGTGACGGAGACCTCCCAACGCATCAACGCAAGCAATTTGCCACGTCGGATCGCGATGCGCTGGCCCCATCTACGAGAGGCGCCATAGATGCGGAGAGACGGAATGTCACGCGCGGTAAATGGCCTCGAACTAAGCTATCCGGGACCTTTGGGAGGCATGTTTTTTTTGTTTGGGGAGAGAATTCGGGGGGGCTGGCAAACTGGAGTGCTTGATGTCATTACCGGCCATTTCAGGGGTTCATCACCAAGGCCTCAATCTTTTGTTCCGAGTCCTTTTGAAGGATGGTTATGGACCAAGGTTCTGATCTTGTCGTAGGAATCGGGAAGAATAACGCCTCGAATTAGCCTCATGCCGTCAAACTCTGGGCCAAGAATTCCTCTGAGCCCAACGTGCAAGTGTTCCTGATGGCGATGGTGTTACTCGGCTGCTGATTGGTGCATGTACATTCCGCATGTTTCAAATCCTACTCGGGTATCCGGAAAGGGACTTTTCCTGTTTGTCATGCTTCCAAAAATCCCAGGCTCAGAATCCTACCGAGGACTCGACGGGAGGGAAGAAATGCCCCTTTAATCCTGTCTAGTTGTAGTCATGGAGCAAAGCTTGTTTTGACAAACAAGGCGGATTCCGCCCGCGGAATCATCGCCGTGTTTCAGCGGCACATGTCCCGTTTCCCGTTCACGGCACAAGGTGATCGCCATGTACCGCAGTCCTACGTTTGGTGGGAGTGACTGTTGGTGGGAGTGACTGTTGGTGGAGTGATAGGAATCGGTCTGCCAATGCCTGATATGTAAATTGGAGGTGGGATGAGGATGTGGTATGGAATAGGCGGTAGAAACTGAGCGTGTCATTCCCCTATCAAGCTACTGTATCTGGACTTTGCCGCAATGCCGAGAACGACACTGCAACAGCTTCCCTCGGGATTATTAAAGGATTTGCTTGCCAATTCTGGCTACCTGCATGAGGAGTTACACTCTAAAAGAGATTGTTCTACTTAGTAATTGCATGGCAGTTGGTTCTTAGACAGTACAGATGAGACCTTGCCCAGTGGCAACTTCTGGTTCACTAGACATATCTCCCAGCCGATAACTGAAGTGCTAGGTTTCGGGGCGAATCTGATTTTAATCACGGCGTTCCGTTATTATAGCGCCTTCTTGACCAAACTGCAGACTGACAGAGAGCCTCCAAGTCTGTGGAACTACCCTAGGGCAATTGCTGGCCCGGGATACATCGGGAGTGGGATCTGCTTCCCACCGCCAAGTCAGCCCGAGCCAATGCAAGCAAACATGGAAGGATGGGCGGATCACAAACCTGCTCCATTCGAGTGGACCTTTGGACGATTCCGTCGATAATTGCCCCACAAAAGAAGGGCGCTGCTAGGGAGAGTTGCGACGAGTGTGACAATGGCGACAATAGCCTCGACTGATAGCTCGGTTTGCATGGTGGTCGGGACTGGTTTTGTTCTTTTTTTTCTTTCTTATCTTTTGGGTGCTAAATTTCAGATTTAAAAGAGATGGGAGAAGTTATTTAGGGTGAGATTTCTCGGGAAATAAAAATTCGGGGCTTGGGCTTGGTGGGCGAAAGCAGCCATCATTCGGCGGGATGCACAAGACCAGGGTGTAGGCAACGGGATCCAGTCTGCGGTGTACGTCTGATACCAGCCTTCATGATCTCAATGATACACTACGCATCACCCACGACGATGGTGAAAATGTCTCAAAGTTTAGCGCTCTTCCGTTTGTCCTGTTCTTCTATCACAATACAAATTCCACGCACGACGCACCAATTCTGCAGCCATAATACTTCGATTGTATTTCCTCGTCTCTGCTCTTAGCAGCCACCATCTCCATCCGACCTGCTAAAGATACTCGCAAGCGAGAACGCCAAATTCAATGAAGTGATCCAGATGGGACCAACATTCGCCTCCGTAGATCTCACCATCCTCGTACTTGCTCAGTTCATCCCTGAGCTCGTTAATAAGCCCCCACGGTCCATGGTACGTGTACCGATCATCATTCTCGCTACTAGTATGATGTGTAACGGGCCACTCCCCATTCAGCACCTGGACATATCGGCGACCGCTGCCCCAGAATACTCGGCGCCCGTCCTCGCCAAGCTCCGAGTCTTTCCCGACGTCAGTCCAGCCGGCGGGGTTTGTCTTGATGCGGTAGTCGATAAACCAAACAGTCGAAACGCACTGTTCGCTATCTGCAATTTCAGGAATCAGATAGCCAATAATGTTGGGCTCGGAGCCGTAGCGCTGTTCTTCTTCGCGCGCCTTGTCCCACGCGGGGTCGTATTCCAAGGCGATGTGGTGGCGTCGGGACCAGCTGGGCCTTGTTAGGTCGTCTGGGTAAAAGAATGGCATGGAAATGTTCAAATTTGGTTTGTTTAGATGACTAGAGAAGTCAAACGGTTGGAGGATGAACAAATCCCGACCCGGCATGACCGAAAGAAAACGGTCCACGTCGCCTTCCCTTGTGGCGTACGACGTAACCCCGGGCATTGCGAAGAGGCCGAAGTTATCCTTCGCCGGCTTGGCGTTCAGGTCGTCGTTCTTGTCCAGGATAGACTTTATGAGGCCCCATTCAGCCTCTCCATGGTACTCGGGACGTCGAAACGCCTGCTCCATGACGCGCTGTGACTCTTTGCAGGCTGACCAAAGGCCGCTGTCGATGAGATAGGTCGACGGGTTATTCCGCAGCCACGACCGAGGCTCCGCTGCCAGGGACTCCGGAGTGAAGGCGCTCGCCTTTGGTAGGCATCGGGGAGCCGCCAAGCAAAAGAGATCAAGTGGGTGAAAGGCCTGGAATGAGGCCGCAAGTCCTCCGCCGGCGGAAGGCCGAGGGTACATGCCGAATACATGAACCCCGGGAACAGCTGGGCGGACAGCGAGCTTCCATATTTGTTCCCTCAGCTCGAATGGCAGGAGGGGGAAGTGATGGAACTTGTCGGGCATCTTCCTGGGGCTTCAGGGTGTTGACAGGGCAACAAAAAACGAAAAATAAGAGGAGAAGAAAGCGGCGAGCCAGGCGATAAAAATACTGAAACCTTAAATATGAGTCATGCTTTCGCTGATGCGCAGAGTGGATACGACATTGGGATCTTCACATGCAGCTAACATGGAACCCAACCGCGTTGATGCAAAAGCTGTGCGATCTTGCCGACACTTTGCGTTGTTGCTAAATGCAATCTTGGCGGCTTCAGTGTTCAGCTCTTGGCCGTGATCAATATCCAGGAGGTGAGGTTATCGTTGCCCGGCAGAGGACTTCGAGGGACTGATGAAGTTGTCGCAAGCATTGATGACAATATCTTGAGGTTGACTGCCGCGACCACCCCTGGCAGTGCCGAACAGCTGGGCGAATTTCAGCTGCGTTTTTGTATTGAAACCCCCCTGCAGGCAAACAGCCAGCGGCCTTTGCCCACTGTACCTTACACTGCAGCCCCATTATTGGCGATTTCGTTGCTTGACCGACCGACCAATCGAGCGTACCGCTCGACGATCGCGTTCGGTGCTACTGGATCTCACTGCTTGATTGATCTAGTGCGCGGCCGATTGACAGTGGATGCCCTGCGGGTGCGCTGTAGGTGCGCTGCAGGTGCGCTGTGGGCGCCAGCCTGACCGCTGTCACAGGCGTTTGCGAAATTCGGAAATTTCAAACTAGCTGGCAGATGGTGGGTTTTTTTGTGGGGAGGGTGGTCGCGGCAATCAACCTTAATATCTTGGGGTATGGGTCCCTTTCCATGGATGTGAATATTTCTATGTCGCTGACATTGCCAAACCTCACCTAAGTCTTGTTTTGACGGCTAGTGATCGATGTTCCGCTGAGTTCCCACCATACCCGGACCTCACTACAACACCACAACCGAGGGCCTCATACCTAGACAGAGCCAAACCGCATACGAAGTGTCGATAGCCATATGTAAACGTCACCATCCACCTGTACTCCCTTGGAAGGGAATCTCTCAGTTTGGGCGACCAGCGCACGAACCCCGGCAGACTCATTAGTGTCACAACCAGAGAGAGGGAGCTTCAAATACTTTACCTGACGTACCGATACAAGTTTCCTGCCATTATTGGCTTTGCGTCTCTGCACTGGCTTTGACAGCTGTCAAATTTCCAGGCGGCACCACGGGGAGGTTGCAGAGGCCGACTTCGCCGCCCGGCCGATCCATCGTCCTCTCCCGACTACCCCGAGGGGATGGTCGGAGAGAGTCAGGAACGGCCCCCCGCGAACGGGGAGTTAAAAGCATAAGCAAGTCGGGCGCGAGTCGAAACAAGGCCACTGCGCTCTTTGAGCGTGACTGCCAGCTATCGGAGAAGGAACCAAAAGGGAACACAATAAGTCAACAGACAGGCCAGTCGGGCACAGGTCGAAACCAGACCACAACGCAGTAATGCGTGACTGCCGTCGAGTATGAAGCAAATCAATCGGGCACGGGTCGAAACCAGGCCACTCCGCAGTAATGCGTGACTGCTGCTCAATCCAAAAGGGCGGAGATGCTTCCTTGCTCCTCCTCGGCCAGGAGAAGGTCATCCCACTTCCCCGGTGTATACCCAAGATCAGGGACCATGTAAGGCTTGACTTTGCCGGCCGTCTTTTGCTCGTTTTTTGCATACCGGTTTACAGCCTCGGTATTGAGCTCCATGAAGGCTTTACGGTCGTCCACCGAGTCCGTGTCCTTCTCTCCACAGACATGCAAACGGAGGTATATATCGATGGCATGGTTGAAGAGAGTGGCATGTTGCTCACTGATCTTGCCTGAGCGCATCTGGGACTCCACGACCGTCTTTCTGGCCACGCAGGCTTCTTTAATAGCCTCCCAGTCGACCATGTAGCTGCCTGTGACGAGGTCTTGCTTGACGATGCGAGATGGAACGGGCGGTCTGTTGTGCGATGCCTTGTTACGGTCATCAGACACACGTAGGAAGTCCAAGAACAATGGCCGGGGGATGTCCAGCTTTAGAGCGAGGGCCTGCACGCGGTCCTGAGCATCACATGTGAGCTGGTGGATACTATTCTCTGTTAATGTGCAAATGAGGCTGCGCTTGATCATGTTGGGGGATGAGAACAGGAGTTCAGGGGGAGAAAGCCTGGAGCAGAGAAGACTGGACTCATACCAAGTACGGAGTCGCCGGTTCACTCCCCGCCAACTGTCCACCAATGTGCCAGTCACGAATGAGCTGTAGCTCCTGCTCAAGTATCGGTAAGGAGACATCGGTGTCAAGCGATTGCAACGCGTGCCAGCCGTCACAGTCCTCCTTGTGCTTGTTGGCAAGTGAACCAGACATGCCGCCGGCCTCCAACTGGTCTTTGAACAGCTTTTGCTGATCCACCTTGACTCCTCCCTCGGATTTCTTAGCTCGAACAAGAATGGCGGCCGCCCAGTCTCCGATGTCCCGGAGGAAGTCTTGTCTGTTGGCAGCCTCCTCCAATCGGGCAACCCGTTGCTCGAGGTAGATCGTTCGTATTAACATTTTGAACTCTCGGAACAGGTCTCGCTGATCGATGCTGGGATCGAGAAGGGCCCGCTGCGCTTTGTCGATGATCCGCTTCTTCGAGACCGCGGTCGAAGTGGATTGGGCACCCGAGTCTGTGGAAAGTTTGCCGAGTCGGTCGATTATGAGAAAAGCAATGACCGGGATTATCGTAGGGTGCTCCATTGTTGCGCTTCGGGTTGATGTTGCGATGGTGGTGGAAGTTGACGTTGGATCTTGGGACGCCGACGGTGGGCATCCCAAGGCCATGCTCCCAAGGACGGTTGTATCGCGCCTTCCACACCATGACGGGATGTCTTGTGGCCAGCTCCAGATCCTTCGTCGATTCCCGCTGTTGCATGCCTGGGTCCTTCCTACCTGCCTGCTCGACTACGAGCTCCACATTCCCTGGAAGTGACTGACAGTCCAAACTACAGGCGGCCCTTGCCTATCTAGGAGGTGGTGTGCAAAGAGATTTGTGCAAGCCGAGAGTCGGGCTTTCGCGGGCAACTGTCGCGGTACTGGGGTGTGTGGTGACTGCCCGGTCCGCCCAGGTATGACATTTCACTCTGTGCCCTTCGCTGAGTCTTTCTGCTTCCGAACCATGAGCTCGACCTTCTTCAACTCGATTTCCCCCCCTTCTGGATGCCCCATTTTTGGAGGCAGGCTTTCATGAGCTGCTTCTCCCACTCCGCATCGTGCCGAGGGGCATGGCTGGGAATTGATGCACCACATGCAACTGTAGGGACGGGCCTCGTCGCGTTCTACATGCTTTGTGATGCGTTGCCAAGTGGCCTGTTGGTCGACCTACACATGCACCAAGCCCTGAGCTCCTGATGACTTCCCGATGATGGTTTCGTCTTGGGCAGGACGATGCCGCGGACTGAGCCTGCTTCCAGAACTGCGATTTGATACGGGGACCGAGACGCCCGGTGGAGCGATTGGCAGGATCACCCGCTCATGAGCTCAGTCTTACTTTTGTAGGTAGGTGGGTACTGTAGGTGGTGCTGTAGGCAGTGATCTCGCACTTGCAGGGCGGGAGGGTGTCAGCAGAAGGAAGGTGCTTGCCATTCAAGCAGGCGAATTTTGCTGCAGTCTTGCTGGCCCAGGAGACACAGTGATTTTGACTCTCCGTGAACCAGCCCCAGATCCCGCCGCAGCAGCAGCACCAGCAGCAACAACAACAAGAACAGCAGCAGCAGCAGCAGCAGCAGCAGCAACAACAGCAACAGCAGCAAGGTATGTCTCTGAGGTGATATACTTGTTGACATTTGACTGACAAGGCAGAAGTACGTACGGAATCTCGAGATCCCTTTCTCAACGATGCGACCGGCCGTGCTGACGCACAGTTTTTGGACAGACAAACCTTAATCACTTGTGAGTTGGTCCTCTACCCCCCGAGTCCACCCTACCACCTAGCTATATTGAAGCCCCAAGCTGACTTTTGCTGCTCTCTCCTTTGGAAGCGGCTCTCAGATATTGGTAAGCTCATTCCGGAAGCCTTAGCTTGCTTACAGTGCTAATCTCGAGTTTTTTTGATAGCCATGCCTGTAAGCGCCCCTACCGAAGCCAGTTTCTTCGGTCATACCAATCCTCGAATCGCACCGAGCGACGCAAACTGGGCCAAAGACAGTGCTGATGTTGGCGTCTTTGTAGGCTGGAAGATCCGGTGTTCGCGGCGGTCGCGGCGGTCGCGGCGGCAGAGGCCGCGGTGGCGGTCGTCGTGGCGGCCACGACAAGACTGTGAGTGGCCGTGACTTTCTACATCATCTTCGAATGTCGGCATTACCCATACCTCAAACCGTGGGGCTTGAAGATGGGAGGACTGGGATGTCCGACGATGGGTGTTCGGCTGTTTTCCCCGACCCCTGATACCGCTCGAGCGTTCGGAGCCCCTACGAATGTGAAGTCACATGCATCGCGCGATTCGGTTGCTTCCCTTCATACACGCGAGAGTCATGGCAAGACCGACAAGCTGTTGCCGCCTATGCCTCCCGCTTTGGCATCACGTCTCCTACTCAGTCACATTCTCCCTTCTCGTCGACATTCTCCCTTCTTGCCCACATCAGTTGCCGATCCCACTCGTCTCAGCAAGGCACAGCCCTCTCTCCCTAGCTCGTCTCACAAACTCATGTCTCCTTCGGAGAGACATATCAAGCACCCTACAAGTTTCTTTCCCGAATTCGCTTCATTGCTAGCGCTCAAGTGATTGGCTACGACTGACACTAGTTGGGCTAGGGCCACGGAGAACCGGATGCTTTAAGCTCGCTCTCGGTAGTGTATCCCGAGGCTGGGTTCCGCCTCGGGACCGCCAACAAAAGTAACACCAAACTAACGGCAGATGATAGAAAAAGCAGCCAAACAAGCGCCCCGCCGAGGAGGAGGAGCGGGATGCCGGGCCTCCGGCCAAAAAGACTGTATGTTCCCCCATTTTGAGTACATTGGCACATGCGGTCAATCGGCCTGACGAAGTTGACCTTCTCTAACACCCGCAGAACACGCAACCAAAGGTTAGCTCCCCATGGACCAAGCATCCAGTCTTCTCGCGGTAGCAGTTTTGGGTTCCTGTTGACATCCTGCATCAGGCTTACACGTCGGCCGTAAGTAGCCCCTTGTATCTCTCCCAAGAATCACTCCAGCAATGACGTCCTCCGCTCACACATTATCTCCATAGTATGCGGAGATGCAACGCGAGGTAAACAAGCCTTCGCCCTGGTTGTTCATCTCATGGCTTACTTCGAGTTCCAGCATCACCTGCGGCAAGTCTCGGTAACGTTTTACCTCTCGTGATCCTCATGGACACTGTACTGGCACATGACAACTCACATGCCTCGTTACAGTATTTCTTTGCCAAGAAGGATGTAAGAGAGCTGTACCCTTTGGCCCCTACATGGTAGCTCATATAAACTGCAGGATATGGACGAAAAGGCGAGGGTAAGACTTGACGTGTCTGAACTTTTTGTTTCGTTTGACCTCCAACTTACCCATGAATAGCACCACGCCGAGCAGGCGGCTGTAAGTTCTACTGCTCACTCTCATGCTGGCTGAGGAGACGAGACAAGATTCTAACGCTAGATTCTTCCTCAGATCTGGAAGAAGAGAAAGGAGGTGTGGCATTGCTGTTCACCGCTGCACCTATGAGTTCGATCTTGATGATGCATTTTAGGAATATGAGGAAAAGGAGAAGTGTGTCGAGGCAGTTGCGCAAGTAAGTTTCTGCCTCGCATTCTTGAGGATGGCCTTACTAACGCCCCACCCCCCAGGCCGCGGTTGAAGAAGCTGTATGTATCAATGATCTCGAGGCTATCTTCACGTATGGGGCCTAATGTCCCTCAAGGAACAGAAGGTTCAGGAGGGGTCGGTGGTGGTGGCGGTAACAAGTAAGTAACCCCCAAACCACTCCCGAGATGCACAGCACAGAAGTGTCCCTGATGAGTGTTGATTCCTTGTTCCGCGTAATGTCCTGACACACATGCAGCCGCGAGAAGATAGATGGCGGTCCCGGTACGTATTGATCGCCGCACCACGGGCTCTTGAACAACTCGTATTCTGGCGTTCATACGCTGGACACGGCTGATGAGCGGTGCTAATTCCTTGGTGTTTGGCACCTACCCGGCTTCAGATTATCATATAGGTTGACACGGCGCGTAAGTCACTTTTACCCTGCCCCTGCAATAACAATGAGCACGGCGTCTCCTGACTGAGGCACAAGAAACGAATATAAATCGATGATGCCGTCGGCGGCCGGGCGAGACGTTTTCCCAGCAACTGTGTCGTGCGCCAGCGCCAGTGACTCCCTCCTATCGGCGGATAGGTAGATGTGCGTGATCCGGCCAGACTCAAGCGTGGGAGTACTGGGGGCTTTTTTTCTCGCGTGGTTTGGGTTTGCGCTTGGCGTGCTTTGTCGTTGCGATCAAGTCACAATCCAGGGAGGTGTCCATGGTTCCACATGGTGTGTTGAGTACTTGTATCGTGGGAGGAAGGGGAAGGGAAAGGGGGGGGGGGGCGGCGGGAGGTGTCATGCGGCAGCGGTGAGTGCCGCCGCTAGATGTGACGGCGGCTTGAAGTTGCAGGGAACAGAGGGCGGAGCACAATGAAAGTTGACGTGCGTGTCATGTCCATGAGACATGAGAGCAGGCCTCTTCGTACCGCAAGGAAGATCTTGCCACAGTGACCTTCATGTTGTCGTCATCGTGATACCCACGTTGTTGTCCCGTTATCTTGCTTTGGAGACCCTGTCACCGCTGTCGCGAACCCGGGGAACCCCAACCAACTCTCTGGACCGTGACAGGGAAGGGTGCGCTGCCCCTTTTTCCGGGGGGCAGTCCGGTCGGTTGGCTGATGCGCGCTGAAGATGGCAGCTTGTTGCAAACGAGTTTTATTCATGCGATGATAAGAGTAAATTCTGGAAGATTTGATGGAAAACTGCGAGCACGGCAAGTGGGCCACTTTGCGGGCGGAATGTCGGAGACCTGTGGTGCAATGCAGTGCGAGGGTGGATCCAAGAGAGGATGAAGATTTGGTGGGAAGCGGGGAACCAAGTCCCGTCCCCGCTTCAGCGGCCTTTCATGCTTCACCACGCCTCCCGCTTCACGAGGCGCCGGATTTACGGCGGAAATAACCCGAAATTATGGCTGGCTTATTCTGGGCCTTGTCCACAAACTTCTCGGATTACCAGGAGCTATGCAGAAGTAGGATAGATGAAAATATTGCAAGAAGACCAATGCTTTAGATGCATCTTCCATCAAAAATACGTATAGATCTTTGAATCTGAAATCCACGAGACCCGGCTATGTCACATTGACGAGAAACTACGCGAGTCGTTAAAGTTCTAACAATTGTTACCGAGGCTGCCCTGTGATTGGCTAGCTCGCGTCCACGATTGTTTTCTGCTCTGGCTTCACGAAGCCGGAGACTATTTTAACAGTTGATGCTTTGACTTGCCTCAGCGAGCCTGATATTAGAGAACGCGGTGGCGGTGGAGAGTTACCAAGAGTCTATGTCCCACGTGCCCACAGTAGTCAACGAAGCGTAGGGGAATTTCCAAGAAAGATGTTCCGCAGGGCTTCGCGTGTTGTGGAGCTTCACAAGAGCATATGCTCTCCGGTTTCAGTGCACTGCCCAGCGATCTGAAGGGTAGAGCTGAATGGAAAACTATAAAGACTCAAATTTTTTTTTTCCATCTATACATGTCTCAAAGCTTCCATGCTCAGACTGCGCGCCGAAATTACGACTCGGCCCCAACAGTACCACCATGCCTTACAATTCAGCTGTCATCCCACAGGCTTCTCGCAGGCCTCTACGCAGGCATGATTCGGCGTCATCTACTCCACAGTCTGTCCTTGTGAAGTGGTGGATTGTCCTCAGACGTAGTGGCAAGCATTATCTTTACTATCTGGAGCTTGCGGAATGCCTCTCTGGCCGCGAAGTTATGTGCCATATTCTGCGTGTCTATTACTCAGAAGGGATTTCGCTGGCCTCTTGGACTTGGCATTGGTTTCATGCCGCAATGATCGACACAGCAAAGGTTGAATGGGTGGGTCTTAACATAAGGACGACTGTGACCTTACTACCAACGCTGCCGGATGGCGCATACTAAACACATCTCAGGTATCTGACCCCGAAGCGCAACAAGAGCGTCGACGCGTCATTCTTGCTTGTCACTCTCGCCATGCAGCACTCAGCGAAGCCTGCCGTGACCCCGCGGCAGTTGCATCAACATCCCTGTTTGCGCGTCGCTATTCAGAATTTGTCATTGCGGCACTAAGCGTCACTGCCAGTGATGGAATAAAAGCAATCCTCATCCACCCCCAAGCTATACATGTCTCTGTCGCTGTATTATCGTGCACATTACTTTTCCTTCTAATTATTGTTCTGGTAGTGGGGTTAAAGGTCGGCAGAGTCGACGCAGCAGTTGGGTTGACTAGTGTTGTGGCGTGCGTGTTGACTTCCTTCAAGGCTTTCAGTTCATTAGTCCGAAGTGCCGCTGAAGGGTGTGTATATACAAAAACTAGCCCCCTCCGAAGTTTTTTCTTTAGAAGACCTTGTGTACGATGTTCGGATGACTGCAAGTGGAGAGCTATCACAAATCCCCTGACAGCACTAACGGGCACATGATCTCGCGTTCATAATTGTGTGCTTCCCCCGCTTCTTGGGCTGACGAGTCCCTATAGATTACTTCTTCTCTGCTCCGTTAGAATCATATGCCTGTCACGATGCCGCATCTTAAGGAGCCCCCATTGAGATTGTGGACGAAATATGTGCCAAGTCATGAGGAGTTAGTCAGCCAAGCTAGTTTGGTGCGCCAGCCCGATGGCCTAGAAACGCATCATGTGTAACACCCCGAGTAAGGAGTACGGCTGATTGGAGCTGGTCGGAGTTGAAGAGAGGCTGAGCGGAGTCGGACTGCTGGAATAGGGCATATTGGATTGTATTGTGTGACATCCCATTAAGTACTGGTATGCTCTCCATTATGTACTGGTATACTGTGGGACAACCCACTAATGCTGGTATATCGTGTGCTATCCCGGATTTTGAACTGGGATACCACGTACCATCCCAAAATCTTGGATGGGATATTGCGTACCATCCCAGGGCATGTACTGGTATATTTTGGGCCAAATTCGGCTATGGTCCAGGATTTGGGCCATTTTGAATGCTTAAAATACATCGCCCCGCACACGCGCGCGTGATGTGGTCCTAAATTTTGGCCTTAACTCTCTGGCTTGTAAGAATCTGAGCTGCCCCTTTGGTGTTAATCACATAAATACGTACTTCATTGCTGGAGTTTATATATAACGTTTGAATCGCTCTAATGTCCTAACTAACCAAAGACGATGTATAACAAGGGAGGACACGTTTGTAGTTAATGTTTGGTTATAGTTGTAAGGAAACACCCCTGGCACACTGCACACACCTACCCCTGATACACCGCACACCACACACCCTACACACCGCACACCATGACACACCACACACCCTGGCACACCCGCTACCACCTTGTACTTAAACCACGGCCCTCGCCCATCTCTCGGCTCAGGCCAGGTTGAAATCTTACACCTTCACCAATTCTTGCTCGCTGCCACTATTGTGACCACCTTGATCGGGCGTACCTGCCATTCCTCACAATGGTGTTGACGTTACAGTTAATGTTATAGTTAGTGTGGAGTCTTGAAACTTGTGGCGCTCAAGTTGGTTCGAGTAGTTCTACGGATGGCTTTTAAGCAGTAGTGATTACTGTGGTGTTCTATCTCGAAAGCAAACGGTAGAGTTTTCTTCCTCCACTTCTTATCAATCGCCACCATGTCTTAGCTCTCCTACTTGCTTAGCACTAAAAGGCGCTATATGACGAAGATCGCGACGATCTGGATTTTCCGGACGACGATATGCTATAAGGTGGCAGCGGAACGTGTTACGCTAAATACATAAGCGGAAACACTAAGGTGGTCCTGAGGGTGGATATTCCTTTTATTTACAAACCTCAGAGCTTGCCCTAAACTCTCTGGGAGGGGGATGTCACGGCGACCGTGTGAAAATGAGTGTTGAAGCTACGTGACCGTTCACGTAGTCCATCACGTGGCTACTGAAAACGGGCCTCTGAGGCTGTGCAGCGGCCTCATATCGGATCCCCTAGCTCAGGGAAGAATCAGGGAAAGCTCAGGACAAATCAGCCACAGCTCACCCCAGCTCACCCCAGCTCAGGATTGCGAACGAAATAGGAAATTTCGTGTGCCCAGATTCGTCTCAGATAACCAGGCTGTAATGTGCGGCGAACCTGGGCACACCAAATTTCTTTTTTTTCGTATCTCGACAAAACGCTACTATTCAGCATGGAACTGAAAGCAAAGACGTCAGATTTAGCGAATACCAATATTGGACGGGCTGAAACGAGAGGTCTTACAGCGAACCGCTCTAAAATCAACCCTCAAGCTGCATCGGCCCGCACAAACTTGGGAACGATCCCGTTCGTATCGAATACCGTCGGCTTCCTCCTTGACTTTGAGGGTTTCTAGCACCCCTGCGGCCAAGGACGAGGCTCGTCTCATCGCAGGCATGACGGACTTCGGAAAGGGGCGCTTGCTGGAAACCGACCACATACCGGACAGTGATCGGATCTGGGTAAGTTACCACTTGGTAATAGAGCTGCGTTCTGGCGTTGTAGCCGGGGGGAATAGCGTAGGGTGATTTTAGTGCGTATTGTGGATTATGTGATCTTCCTTGTGTTTTTAGACTTTTCTGACCGCGGACGCTTTTTTATGTTGTAGACCTTTTGTGGTGCGGAGTTGTGTCGAGGGTTCTTGAGATTCCGCAACATAAAGGCTTGAGGCGGAAAAAAAATATAAGTTGAGGGGCGCGGAAGGTCGAGTGAGAAAGATCTTGGATTTCGGTCAAAGAGGGAAAGAAGAAGAATGAGGACACTGAGAAAAGTGCTCGTTAGACCCCAAGGGCCCGAATTTTATTCGTGCCTCTGGACTTTGAAGCGTCAAGCCGTCCGCCACGAACCCAGTAGGGGTAGCACACGAGAGCATCTTCGCCGACTACGTGAAAGCTGATGGCACGGGTCCCATGGCAGCATACGCAAACGGATGCAGAGCAAAACGGATTTATTGAGATATATTCCCTGGCTTCGACATGATTCCAAGCCCCTACAATATCCCAATAGCGCGGGGCAGTAACTAACAACACAGGAAGAAAGAATAGCGTAGCCAAAGGGAAAAAAAGGAAAAAGGAAAAAATAGCAACAGCCAGAAGGTAAATTCTAATAGAAAAGAAGGAAAGTTGATCGTCACATCATGTATCAACATAAACAAAAACAATGACGGAATAGACTAACTCATCGACAATGGCGACACATGAGCAACTCCCAGATTTCGCGCCCTTGGAAGAAGGGAAAAGGCCACAGGCGGAAATGATGGAATTAGAGAGATATTTCCACACCGATCCAACAGCCTCGCGAATCAATTATCCCCCCTTTGGCCTTGGCGGTGGGTCGCTTGATGGCGGCCCAAATTATATGACGACGGGCTTGTGTAGTTGCAGCCAGGATGGGGGCAGGGCATTTCAGGCGGAGGTTGAACGCCCCAGTATGCGCAAGCACTGGCGTGGGCTCTTCCCATGTGCCGGTAGAGCTCTTTGTTCTCCGCGAACCTATATTCTCGGTCTTGACTTCGACATTCAGGGCACGGGACTGGGCGCGTGTGGTTGCGTTGGTGTTTACTACATTCATTTGCCGAGGCAAGATCGTCAGCTGGGGCAGTCCAAAGAGGCATTGGGTGACTTAGATAACCATGGATTTGATAGGAAGAGTGAATGGAGGCCAGAGAAACATTAGAACTTACGTGAGGTCGCATTCCCTCCTATATTCCTTGTCGCAAGCACCCTTCTCTGTATCAAACCAGCCACAGGCAAACGGCGTACTAGGGTCGGTCGAAGGACGGCGGGGCGCTTCCGGTAACGTCGTCGAATCCAAAAAGCTTTTGAAGTAGTCACCCAGACGGGCGGGGGGGTTATCTTCGAGAGATTGAGAAGGTTCTGCTAAAGTAAAAGGCGGATCGAAAGCGAGCGGATCCAGCCCGTTGAGGGAGACGTCCAAGGCAGACGGGTAGATCGGCAGGTCGAGGTTCAAGGACAAATCGGAGATGTTTGGAACGGAATATTCGGCATTTTCATGGTGGTCATCCATATTGTGGGGTACGTGTCCTCACAGACTCGAAACATGGAAGCCTCCTTGAGGGGCCAAAGATTCGTATCCTGTGTAATCGAAGATGTCGTAAGTGCTTGGGTTGTTGTCGGCCACGCCGCTTTGGGCAGTGGCACTGAAGGCCTCGGTGCCGTAGTTCTCAGCTGGGTCAAACTCGGGAGAGATCGGTTCGGAAGCCGGGCCGTTTCCAGGATCTGAACAAGCTGGGTCCGACCTAGCCGCCACCGTGACGTTAGGTGAGCAATGACTGCCAACGGGTGGATCTGCATCCGCAGTGTAAGATGGGACGGACGACAACAGAAAGAAGGGATCATAAAGTAAAGTGTTCTGGTCGGCGGGGCCAAGCTGCTCTAGAGCCCGTGGGTTAATGTAACCACCGTCCTCCTGGCTGCTGTAATGCTTGCTGACGCGCCATTGCGACTCATGCGAGCGGCTGCTGGATGATGCCCCGGTGGGCCTCTTTGCGCGTCGTGGCATAATCCAGTCCCCGGAACTTGTGGGACTTGACTGTCTGGCACGAATGGGCCAAATCACGGCCGCCACGGAGAAGATGCCCAAGAGACAAGACGCAAACGAGAACTGGCAATCCTGTGCCCATGTTGGTGTGATGTTAGCCTCTTGACTTCTAGCACCATCAACGTTACCTGGTAATTTGGGTCAGTGAAATTCGCTTACAATAGGCTGAAGATCGACGGGGATGCGACTGTTGCCACTTATGGCTCTCCACAGGCGGAGCCTTGCTGCAGCTGCAAAATTTCGTCGGCTGCCGTGCTGGACACCGCGGCCCTAAGCGGGTTGGGCTCAAACGACCCACGTCAGGGGAACGGCAATGATGTGTCGATATCACCACCTGGCAGTGTCACAACACTGACGAGCAACCAGAGTAGCAACACCATCAAAGGACTCTCCCCTTGTCTGTTTGTGCTTTGAACGAGATAGCAAGCGCACTTGGGACCGAGAGGCAAGCCAGGTTCAAATACCTAGGAGCCCCAGGCCGATCTGGTCTCCGGCAACTTCAGAGAACCTAGGTAGACACGGACTACTGCGCTTCCTCAAGACGACCCACTTCGTGAGGCCTACCTTCCCTTGAGCAAGCAGTTGGAGGCATTCAGAAACGCCCAAGACTTGCAGAGCAGGAAACCAAGCAGCACAGTGGGGCTGATGCTGCGATGAGGCCTACTAGGGTGAGGCCCACCGTGGTGAGGCCCACAGTGATGAGGCCCACAGTGATGAGGCCCACAGTGATGAGGCCCACGACTGTAAGGCCCATGAAAGGGAGCTGCCACTGGTCCAAGTTCTGAACACACCGGGAGGGCTCCTAATGGCGAACAGAACCGTTGGCTAGACTTGGACGACTAACCGCACAGCGCCGATGACATCTGCATCATCAGGCGTAAGCCAGAGCGAAAAGCGTAAACACCCCAGATTACGGAGGCTGAAGAACAGATGCTAATCTTGTTTGCAGGGGTTGTCACGTCCACTCGAAGTGGTCACCCTGGGTAAATGGTGAGGCCTTAGGGTACCACGTCGGCACCCGGATACCTCCATAATATACCCAAAGATTCGACGTAACATAACATTGCGCGCCCATGGGAACTTCATCATCCAGTAGCAAGAGAGCAGTTGAATGCTTAGGTGAGCAATATGGTGTCAATCGCGATACTGGCGGGTGCCGCGCTCTTCCCATCTCATAATTCGTAGACGGCGGTTCCGGTCTGTCGTTCCTCACGCTGTTAGCCAATACTTCGACTGTCTCCCAGTTCTCCGTATTCCACTCCTGGATGCGCAGGTCGAACTCTCCGTTAGGTCGACCGGAGGGGGGCCATCTCTCTCGACCCCGACGTTGAACGCAAGAGGGTTGGTCTGCACGACTGACTCAACGGCAATCTTAACTAGCCGTCCTGCATCAACGGCCGACACTCCCCAACATCTAGGACGCCGAACAGGGAGACCTGACGCTCGGAGGTGTTGGAAACTAAGGGTACCCCTATCTCTGCTCTCGTAACCAGCACCCGTCCGTCGACCGTCCCAGTTCCAGGCGGAATCGGGAGCCTCTTGTCAAAGATCAAGGACACTGGTTTCTGACAGACCTCGACGTAGGAGCACAGCGTGCCTGACTCCATCACGTCGATATTGAGAAGATTTGTCTGCGCTTGGCCGTCCTACGCCGGGTTCTCGGCATGGTCGTGCGCGACGATGGTGAACGCCTGATGGAGTCGGCCATCGCTCGGCCGCCATTGGAGCACCCGGATTCTTGCGTGTCGTCCAGCTGCATCATCTTGGCATGTCAAAGTGGGGAAGTATCCGCGAGTGCTACCAAGCTGTATTAGATTATATTTGCTAGCTTTCATCACATCTTGCCCGGCTACTTATTCTGACAAGACTTCGTTCTCTCCTTGACCCAAATCTTCTCGATGCCTGTCAAGCCCAATGTGGCATTGGGCCTTCTACGCCGTGAAGGCGGATAGGAAGGCCTGAGAGGGGCTTTTTCACTGCCTGTGCCTGCATCAACATCGACGTTAGACTTTCATTTCCATGAACAGAGTTTGACATAAGACATTCAAGAGACAACGAAGGTAACTTACCAGTCGCCGTTCCAAGGCCTGCTTCGATTTCTGAAGATAGTCGGAGTTGCCGGCTAAGGTACCTTGAGGTACGTTATTAGCTCCGCCATTTTCTTGCCTTTCTGCGATATAACCTCGTAAGACTGTGAGTTGGGGCCTTGGTTCACGGCGTCCCCAGTAGAGGTTACATTTCGAGGGAAAGACTATGCGCATGTACGGAGGGTGTTAGGTTTGGAACTGATTGCGCTGAAAGTATTAACCTGGCCCCAGCAAGAGTCGCTGTTCGAGTTGTACGGTGGTTGTAGGCAGTGATTTCGTGCTCAAACACGCCCAGTGTCGAAACGACAGAGGACCGAGCGGAACTAAGGTCGTATACACTACTCGTATTCTGCGAGAGCTGTTCTGGTCTCTCGCTAGTTTGCGTCAGCTTTCCCCTGTCTTGGTGGTATTTTACTATCTCGTTGTAGTATGTGTCAGTTGTGCGATCAAACTCCTGTGAAAACTGTTTTCTCTCGGCTGCGGTAGGGAATGACAGAAGCAGATGCTTGTAGTCTGCGCTTGTGATTACATCCTGGCGGCTGGTTTTTGCGGGGCTGGTTGCTGTGATGAAAGCGCCGAGATTCCAGTCTTTTCTGGCGTCTTCTGTGTCGCAAACCGAAAGCTGTCTAATCTCAAACCTTTTGCGCTTAGGATGCTGGATAACGAGGACGTTGCAATCGCCACCATCACCCTCGTTTGTGCAAGCACAGGCACTTCGGTCGATGAAGAGATCGGTCGTTACTATAACTTGTTAGCGAAGTGATGGAGGGCGCGGCCGTGAGCTGTCTTACACTCCAAGTAATAGCATGTATAGTTGTTGTTGGCATAGCCGAGAAATACAAGTGCGGGCGATTTCGGTGGTTGCAGATCCACCCGCTTCGTCTTTCCTGACTTGGTATCTCTTCGCGTGACGAATGATGCTGCGCTAGCGGTGCGCTGAGAGGGAGCTATGCTTGATGGCCGTGAGGCCACAGATGCAGACCCAGTGGGAGACGACGGACTTGCTGACTCCTTGTCTGAGGCTGTATAGCTCAAACCCTCTTGCAAACTCGGTGAACTGGTATTTCCCTTCGGCAACCTGGGCGATTCTTCAGATGTTCTCACCGAGCGCTCGTCCGGGTGCACAGCCTCCAGCAGTGGACTCCACCGCCATATCTGAGCACAACCCCTGAGCTGATCCGTTCTTGAACTTGAGCTGAACTGTAGCTTGGTTGGCCTAACACCCCTTTGCGCACTCCATTTGACATTTCTCTGAAAGCAAATGACCTCGTAGCCAGTGAGGGCATGCTGAAGAGCCAATGCATCTTCCGTATCCTTCAGCTCGTATGTAATGGGAACCCGGGAATCTTCGGTGTACAGCTCAATTGTTGGATGAGCATCGACAGCATACCGCGCAAAAAACGTGTCATTGCGTAGCCTGAATGCTCCGGGCCTGAAGTATGGCGATGGTTTCATCTCCCCGTCCATCTCGAATGTTGGAACAAGTCGGAAGCTGGTGGTGCCTTTTCTGAAAATGACGAGGCCCTCCTTGTGATTTCCATGAGAAGCGAGAGAGACTCGGGCAATCCGCTCTTCGTCCTCTTCCTTGTGATCAACGGATACAATTGGCCGGGCTACTGGTGGATCCCAGATCAAGAATAGATCCTTTCTCTTTGAGAGCAACTCGCGAAGCTCTTTCTCGCTGACCTCAGCCCTGGGAGTTCGCCTGATGGTCTCCAAATCACGATAAATCTGGATTTCGACGTTTGAGATAAAGCGCGGGAAGGCCGATGAGTAGCGTTGAGATGGGTATTCTCTCGATTTTCGCAGTGTGCTGATGATCCACTGGCATTTGAGGAGTTGAAGATAATGGGCAACCGCTGCAGCCCGACCTCTGCTACTTGAATCGGAACGACGGTCGGAAAAGTGGTGATGGAGGAGATCACAACCCTCTTTAACAGATAGGTCTGAGGTTGATCTGACGGTTCTGGGGGTGTTGATTGTCAGGCTCGCCTCAAACACATCGTAAAGCCATTTCGGGACGAGATCCGATGACTGTGCCCGGAGTTCAGGGTCTTGTCGTCTGGAGCGCTCCACGAGCTCTGCCACACTCTCCTGCAGCTCTTGTAGCACCGAAAACTTGACGGGCTCCACCACCAGCGACAGCCTCTGCGCATGAGACTGGAGTTGTTGCGTGAGTTCGTCCACCTCATCTTTAACCTTGACGCCCCAGACGACATTTGTGATGAAACCGGCCCTGTTCTTCTCTAGCTTGACGTGTTGTTTGAGGAGCTTTTCGCACTTCTGGATGGTCGTCATGAAGTCTCCCACCACTCCAATTGACTCTGTTTTTAGTGCGTCATTGTCGGGGCTGTACGGGTCGCAGTTGTCGAGTGCACTCGCGGCACCATCGTGAAGGCGAACAATCTGCACCCGCAGATTCGCAATGCTTCTGCCAAGCCGATCATATCTCTCATCTGCATGATTAGGCTCACTGGTTAGCTCGTCACGGGCCAGTCTCTGGGCGGAAGCCGCTTACCTGCGGTGTTGTTCTTGTCAAAATGATTGTCCCACAGCCATTTGGAAAGCTTGAGCACCCCTTTGAGGTCAGCAACACCGAAGCCGAACGACATTATGCATAGTCACTCGCAAATGGGCTTTGACCGCAGTTATGCGTCGAGCGAGGATCGAGCTATGCGTGCGAGCTATCGTTGTTGTGGTGTCGGAAAAAAGTCGAGACGGACATGTTCGTGGAAAGACGGGGAAGGGCGAGACCGGAGACACCCAAGTGAACATGCAAATGCCAAGTCGAGTTGCCTGCCCGCAGCCCGGGGAATTGGGGAGCCTCGCGAGATGCCTGAGCGGGCGCCGTCGCTGCAAGCACGTTCATGCAGCTTGGCCGCAGAGTTCTAGACCCCAACTGCAACATTAACCACTCTGTGATTGGAAGGTCGGTGAGAGGTAGGGTCCCAAGCCCGGTGTGACGGGGTGCTACCTGCTTAGACGCCGTGATTGGGCGATAGCTGGCGGTAGGCAGTCTGCCTAGCTGCAAGCCACAGCCTTGTCCTTCGACATGGGCCCGCGCGCTGGATGTCGCCGAGCTCGTGTGGTTGTCTTCAGGCGAGAAACTACAAGACCGGGAAGAAATCTCCTAGAACAAATGTGGATTCTCTCGAAATTGCTGTCGTCAAGTTTCAGGTTTCCCTCTTCTCAAGGGAGGACAAGGAATCACCCGACAGTACTCCAATATCTCCCGGTGCCATCCTGAGCAGCAAGCCACCACTCATTACACTGCCCAAGTTTAGCTCGTCTTCGCAACTAAGAGGAAATGGAGGCAGCTTACCCAGCTGGGGAGCCCGAATATTACCGGAGTAGACGCGTGACAGACAGGCCACCAGAAGGAAAGGGCAGGCTTGGTCCATTCTCTGTCGTGTGTTTGGTCCTGAACCGTACAATTGGTAAGTGCTAGCGGAAACGCCATCGCCTACTTTGGTGAAACCAACTAAAACTCACCGTCTTTGAGGTTCGGGCATCTTCGTCACGCCAGCACTTGTACTGAGTGGCACCGGGACAGTCGGTGCTTCTTTGTTATTGTGGGCATTTGGAGGACTTGTTGCCACCTGCGGACTTCTCGTCTGGCTGGAGCTGGGTCTATCACTCCCACTTCTTCCAACAGGAGACGATCAGCAAAAACGACCAGTCCCTAGAAGTGGTGGAGAGAAGAATTATGTACGCAGACCATCAAAAAGTCCCACGAACGGGCAACTAACACAAAGACCCAGCTTGAGTTCATATACCGCCGACCATCAACAGACGACCTCGATCAACCAAAGCCCAGATATCTGGTACGATGCATGTACGGCATTGCGTTTGTGACGCTCGGGAACCTCTCTGGAAACGCCATCGCCCTCGGCATATACGCTATGAACGCCGCAGGTTACTCTGACCCTAAAGGTGCACACGTTGTAGGTATCGCCATCGGCGCCTTGACGCTAGCAGTCCTGATCCACCTTTTCTCCCGCCGCGGCGGCATCATCATCAACAACTGTTTCGCTGTGCTCAAAGTCATGCTGCTGCTGGCCATCTTCGCCATTGGCATGGTCAAAGCCTCGGGTTACAATCTCGGCAGCGCCCCCAAGACAACCTACAACTTTGACACGGACAACTCCTTTGCCACGCCAAAGCACGATGTTGGGAGCTACTCGAACTCGTTTTTGTTTATCGTCTACACATACAGCGGGTTTGAGCAACCGTTCTATGTCCTTGCCGAAGTCAAAAGGCCGCGCAAAGTGTTCCCAAAGTACACGTTGCTTGCCATGGCAATTGCCACGGGGCTGTTCCTCCTCGTCAACATCGCCTACTTTTGCGCTGTGCCAAGCGACTCAGCCGAAGTGGTGGAGCGACGGAACATGGCCGTCGTCTTCTTTGGTCAGGTATTCGGGGCCGAGGTGGCCAAGCGGGTCATGGCAGCCGTGATTGCCGTGTCCATCTTTGGCAACATCCTCGTCATGACGTTTACCGCGTCCAGAGTCAAACAAGAGATTGCAAAAGAAGGAATCCTGCCGTTCTCGCTAACCTTTGCGACGAGTACCACAACGCCGCTCGGTTGGTGGCAGAAACGGCATAGACAACTGGAAAAGGGCGAATATCTCGACCAGACACCCATGGCAGCTCTGGGCCTGCATTGGTTCACATCCGTCTTCCTTGTCTGTGTCACAGCTGGACTCAAGCCTGCAGTCGCTTACTCGGTCTTGATCTCGCTGTACAGCTATACCATCATCATCCTGATCGGCTTCTTCACCTCGGCTGGCCTTGTGTATCTGCATGCCCGGACGAGCCTCCGGTGGCAGCCCAGTTTCAGTCCGCCAGGACGCTGGTTGTACGCCGCCATTTACGCTACCGTGTGCCTCTTCATGCTGTTTGCGAGCTTCGTCCCGCCCCAGGCAGGGTCTCCTTGGTCGTACGAGAAGACCGGCGTACTATGGTATCTTATCCCAACAATTGGGCTATCCGTGCCGTTTTGGGGCATGGTCTGGTACTTTGGACTGAGGCTCGTCATGGCGTATAAGGGGATGAATTTGGTGATAACGCGTGTTCCTGTGACAGAGCCGGATGGCGATGAGTGGGTCACCATTTCTGAGCATATTTCACAGGAATGGCACGTCCCGACGAATGTGGGGAACACAGTTGAAATGAAATAGAGATGAATAAGATAGAGAAGAGAAAGCGAAAGAAAAAGTTTTGTGTTTTGTGCAAGATCCTAGCCATGCGATTCGCGGGGTTCACCATCGAGTCTCGATGAAGGGAAGATGGAGGAAATATCACTGGGCCGAACGGAGCCAGCTCTTGCCAGTGCGGAATCTCCCGACGGGAGCTCGGTTTGGAGATGGAAGCTTGGGCCACCTGTCGCCCTGCGGTGGCTGCCAATCGGACTGCAAAGAGGTCATCCGCGCCAACCCCAGACCGCCAAGCGCCTGGACGGCCTCGTGCCTGCCTGTGTCTGGTCAGCTGCATTTCTCCGTCCTCTCGAGTTTTCATCGTCAATCGCTTCTCTCTTATCGTCTCGTGCATTTCTGGTTTCGTTGGCTGCGAGCGCCGCCTTGCTTTTCGTGTCTGCATTGACAACGGCAAGATCGGAAGAGCTTGCAATCAAGGGCGACGCGGGGCTGCGCGCGCTTCCTCGCCCCAAGTTCAACCTCCCAGACCTCCATCCGAGCCACCCGGCAAGCAACTCGAACCGCTTGATCCCATCCCATATCCAATACCCTCGATGATTTAGCGACTGTTCGAACCACTAACTATCCTTCCCGAGCCTCAAAAGTCGCGGCGCTGCCAACCGCTGCGATGGCGGCAGACCCTAGCAAGCAGGGCCTGCTCCGTGCCCACCCCGACCGAGAAGGCTATCGACGCTCCTTCGAGAAAGGCGACACAGATTCCGACTCGGACCTCGATGTGACCGACTATCTCGAGCGAGACCCCTCCTTTGCCCCGTCGAAGCCCGCTGTCCGAGCCGGCCACGCTCCGCCCCGACGATGGGTCATTACCCGAATCATTGCAGGACGCAGTCGGTGCTGCATCGTTCTCCTGTCGGTCATCCTTGGGTCCTGGCTGATTCTTGCGGCCGGCGGCGGATACATCTACCACAAGTTCCAGGGAGAGCCCCCATACGGCCAGTCTCCGCCTTGGTATCCTACACCGAAAGGCGGCAGTGCTCGAACCTGGGCCAAGAGCTACGAAAAGGCGGCCAAGATGGTCAGCAAGATGACACTTGCTGAAAAGGTCAACATCACCACTGGCGTTGGCTGGCAGATGGGTCTCGCCGTCGGCACGAACGCACCCGCCATCCACGTTGGCTTCCCTCAGCTACAGCTTCAGGATGGACCACTCGGCATCCGTTTCGCCGATAATATCACCGCCTTTCCTGCCGGCATCACGGTCGGCGCAACATGGAACAAGCAGCTCATGTATGCTCGGGGTAAGGCTCACGCAATTGAGGCGCGCGGGAAAGGCGTCAATGTGCTCCTTGGGCCCTGCGTTGGTCCGCTTGGTCGTATGCCTGCCGGCGGGCGCAACTGGGAGGGCTTTGGAGCAGACCCGTACTTGCAGGGCATTGCTGGCGCTGAAACGGTCAAGGGCATCCAGAGCGAAGGTATCATGGCGACCATCAAGCACTTCGTCGCCAACGAGCAGGAGCACTTCCGCCAGCCTTGGGAGTGGGGCCTCCCTCATGCCATCAGCTCCAACATCGACGACCGCGCTCTGCACGAGCTGTATGCCTGGCCGTTTGGCGACGCCGTCAAGGCGGGCGTGGCTTCTGTCATGTGCTCTTACAACCAGGTCAACAACTCGTACGCTTGTGGCAACAGCAAGCTGCTCAACGGCATCCTCAAGGACGAGCTCGGCTTCCAGGGTTTCGTCATGAGCGACTGGCTTGCTCAGCGATCGGGCGTTGGTACGGCTTTGGCCGGACTGGACATGACGATGCCAGGTGACGGTCTCAAGTGGGCCAACGGGGAGTCGCTCTGGGGACCGCAGCTCTCTAAGGCAGTTCTCAACGGCAGCGTCCCTCTCGAGCGCTTGAACGACATGGTCACCCGCATCGTGGCGGCGTGGTACCAGCTTGGCCAAGATGACGAGACCAAGTTCCCGCGCCAACCACCCAACTTCTCCTCGTGGACCAACGACCGTTTTGGCCCGCCTTCGTACGGAAGCAAGAGCCCCCAAGACGAGGTTGAGGTGAACAAGTTCATTGACGTCCAGGCCAACCACTCCGTCATTGCTCGCGAGGTAGCCGCGGAGGGCACCGTCCTGCTCAAGAACGACGGCGTGCTTCCCATCAGCCGCACCGGATTGCCGGACTCGAAGCTCAAGGCTCGTCGCGAGAATGTCCGTCGCGCAACAGGCAAGCAGCATGAGGGAAAATTCAAGGTTGGCATCTTTGGCGACGATGCTGGGCCGGGCAAGGGGCCGAATGCATGCAAGGATCGCAACTGCAATCAAGGTACTCTTGGGTCGGGCTGGGGCTCAGGCGCTGTCGAGTTTCCGTACCTTGTGTCGCCCGTCGAGGCCCTCCGAAAGCAGTTTGACCCGTCCAAGGTTGAACTCCACGAGTACCTGACGGACAAGCCTCCCAATGGTAAACAGTACACGACTATCCTCGAGGGCCTCGAACTTTGCTTTGTGTTTGCCAATGCCGACTCGGGCGAAGGCTTTGCCAAGTGGGACGACGTCAGCGGCGACCGCCCGAACCTCAAGCTTCAAAAGGACGGCGATTCGCTCATCAAGAAGGTCTCGGCCAACTGTGGCGGCGGAAACGGAGACGTCATTGTTGTGATCCACGCCGTCGGGCCCGTGTTAGTAGAGGAGTGGATCGACCTCCCCAACATCAAGGCCGTCCTGCTCGGCAATCTCCCTGGCGAGGAGTCCGGAAATGCGCTTGCCGATGTTCTCTTTGGCGATATCAACCCGTCAGGCCACCTCCCGTACACGATCGGCAAGTCGCTGGAGGATTATGGGCCGGGCGCCAAAGTACTGTATCTGCCCAACGGCGTCGTGCCCCAGCAGGAATTTTCCGAGGGTCTTTACATCGACTACCGCTACTTCGACAAGCAGGGCATCGATCCGCGCTTTGAGTTTGGCTTTGGGTTGAGCTACACGACGTTTGAGTTTGACAACATTAGCGTCGCACCGAAGAAGGCCAAGTCGGCTCTTCCCGCCCCGCGCCCCACCCCCGCTGCCGATCCGCCGTCGTACCCCGCTGACATCCCACCGGCAAGCGAGGTGTTGTTCCCGGCCGACTTCCGGGCGCTGGACAAGTACGTGTATCCGTATCTTAACTCGACCGATGATATTGTGTCGCGCCCCTACCCATATCCCGACGGGTACACCACTGTGCAGCCGCTGAGTGGTGCGGGCGGCGATGAGGGCGGAAACCCCGATCTGTGGGAGATTTATGTCTCGGTGACGTTTGATGTCAAGAACACCGGGTCCCGTGATGGCGCGGTTGTCCCCCAGTTGTACCTGTCCTACCCCAGCAAACAGGGCGTCGACTTTCCGGTGCGAGTGCTTCGGGGATTTGACAAGATTTACCTCAAGCGTGGCGAGACAAAGGCGGTCGAGTTTGGCCTCACAAGGCGAGACCTGAGCTACTGGGACGTGGAGCAGCAGAATTGGCTCATGGTTACTGAGGGCAAGTACACATTTGCCGTGGGAGAAAGCTCAAGGAGACTGAGTCTTGTTGGAAAGTGGTGATAGTCGTTCTTGTTGTTCTTGGATACTTGTTTGGGTGCTGGCGCATAGACGGTCGCAGTTGGATGCATACGACGGAGTTAGCTCAATTTACGGTCTTGTTTCGTGCCTGTAGTCATGGAGATTTCTGTTGCGCAACGCCGTCCTTGGCTGGCTGGTATTATCTCGATGAGGTGGCGACATGTTGTGACACTGACAAACAGGCACGGATGCAGATGCACGACAGACCACGAGAGCTTTAACGACCAACGATTACCGTTTTTGCTGCAAACCTAAGGTACGCCGTGAGTCCTCCTCTTTTCCTGTCCGTCCTATGGTATCTTATGCAACCGATCCTCCTAAAATGCTCCCAGATGCACCAATTCTCAGCCGATTACAACCGCCATTACCCAGCGCCTGTCCCCATCATTACCGAGCGCCGTCATCCCCATCATCAAAGAAACCGTCGTCGCACCAGAAAATTATCCACCACTTGTTCTCGTAGGAACCACTACCACTTATCCGTGGATCTCGCCCAAGATCCGACGCTCCGAAGACCCGGCACTACGAGGCTTGGACAGCGTGTTGTCGGCCGGGTGTCCATCTCCACCTGTCTCATTCGGTCCGCGATCGGAGGTCTCACTGCGCGACAGGGCCGCTTTCTCACTCTCCATCTTCTCAATGTCGTTCCAGTCCTGGCCGGGGTTGCACTCCTTCCACCGCATGTACTTGAGGAGCGAGTAAAAGGCAGAAGCGAGCAGTGCGCCGAGGCCGGGACCAACGAAGTAAATCCAGAAATACGAAGGAAACGACGCCGTGATCACCGCCGGACCGAGGGAGCGCGCGGGGTTGAGCGAACCGCCGGTGAAGTAGACACCTGGTCTTGTTAATCATCTACTCTCATCCACGTCCACTTTTTCCGCCGCGCTTCTTCTTTCGCCGGGGGGTTGGGGAAGGAGGAAACTCACCAGTGAGCTGCGTCAGGAAAAATGCAGCCCCGATCGCAGCAGGCGCCAAATATGTAGACTTGTGCTTCTCGGCCGCAACCATAATGACGACAAAAATCAACTGCGCCGTCAAGAACATCTCGATGAACAGACCCTGCACGACGCTCGTACCGTTGCCCAAGGTTGTCGCGACGCCCATCGGGCCGGGGAAGAGGGCGCTGACCACTCCTGCGGCGGCGATACCACCTACAAATTGGGAAATGACGACCAGGATGCTGCGCACCGCCGGGAGACCGCCGACCAGGAACAGCGCGAGGGTCACGGCGGGGTTGAACGCACCGCCTGTTACGCGGTAAAAGGCCCAGACATTGGCGGTCAGGGAGAGGCCGAAGGAGAGCGCGATGAAGATGAGAGCAGTTAGGTCGAGCGAGGGCGAGGACGAGGTCGCGATCTGGGTGCCGGCGAAGGCGAAGAAGAGGAACATGAAGGTGCCGGTGAACTCGCCCAGGACTGCGACCAGGTTGTTGCGCATGGTCGGCGCGAGGGTCAGCATGGGCAGCGTGCTGGGCTTTTCGGCGGCGCCCGAGAAAGCTGCGTTGGGCGCGTCGTGGGAGGAAGAGACAAAAGAGAGGAAGCGCGGACGGTGGAACATTTTGGCGGTTGTCTTTCCGTTGCGAATAAAGTGGCGCGCTTTCGTTGTGGAAGATTTGTGAAGAAGTTGTGAAGAGTGGAAGAAGATGTGGAAGATGTGGAAGATTAGGGTATGGGTTAGAAGAGTTGGTGGAAAGTGTTAAGAAGATGGAGCGAGTGATCGAATAAAAAGATACGGATTAGAAGGAAGAGAAGAAGGGGTAGAAGGTGGTCAAACGACCGGAGACGGGTTCGATTCACTCGATTCAGCGAGGTATTCACAAGTCCGAGAAGAGAGGAAAGTGCAAGGGAAGATGGGATGGATTTCCGGCTGATATATACACACAATCGGAGCCAGGAACTCACACAGTCGTCACAATGGCATAATCTGGGGACCGACCAGGGACCATCTGGGGCACAGGGATAGGACGAAGGATGGAACGGTCTCACCTGGAGAGGCCCGGACCCGCCCATCGGATGACGACCTGGAACACATGGCTGCACAGACATTGTTCTTTTTTCACAAAAAAAAAAAAAACTTTGGCGATGCTGACCATTAACGGGGCGTCAATATTGACCACGACAGGGTGGAAATGAGGCGTGGTCTGTGCCAAATCGAAAAAATCAGACACGGGTTGACGGGCTAGAGCTGAAGCGCCATCGTGGGTGCATCTGTCGAACCTCCGCCGCTTCCCGAATATGTCGGTGAACCTGACAGACCCCACTTGGTCTGATAAACCCAAGAGCATGGGTCTGCACGCATGCGCGCTTCATTTCCAGAGCCGTGGTTGCCAATGCCGGACTGCATCCTTCCATTTCGTCGAAGCCGTGCGTCTTCCATCCTTCTTTCCTTCTATGCAGCTGACGCAGACACCCCTTTTTTCGGGGGAAAAAAAAATGCGCCAACATTCTCGACACAAAATGCACCCATCCGATATCTGAAGCTGAACAGCAGAAACTAAGGTAGCAAACAAGCGATGTGTCCTGTTCCACCCCGTCCCATCCCCGGAGCGTCACTGGGGCGTCACTCCAGTTCACTGGAGCGTCACTCCACGTCACCTACTCCACCGTCACACCACTGATACTCGCCAGCTCCCCAAGCAACTTGTTCTGTGCACCCTGGTCCTCAGCAAGCGCACTCACTCCCTCAAGCTTTGACCCAGCGAAGTACCCCTCCTTCCGTCCCTTGGCTGCGCCCTCCCCCAGCGCAGCCATCACAAATGTTTTGACGCCCTCGTCCAAATCACCAGTGGCGCCAGCACCTCCCATCTTGGTAGGCACCCAACCCGGGTCAACAGCGTAGCAATCCACGTCGAGTTTCCGTGAAAAAGCCTTGGCGAACATGACCATGGCGAGTTTGCTGTCATTGTAGTTCATCTTCTGTAAATTGCTTCCTGGAATGACGCCGCTCCTGTGTAGTCCCGAACTGACATACACAAGACGCTTCGGCTTGTCCATGAGCGATGTCAAGATGTAAGGCGCCAGGACGTTGACACGAAAGATATCACCCGGCGTAGAAGACGTGTAGATAGCTGCATTGTGGATGACTGCTTCGTACGGACCGAGTTCGTTGGCTTCGCTTGCGAATGTCTTGGTTTCGGTCGAGGAGGACAAGTCGCCCACCAACACGGCGCTTGCCTGCGGGCATGCGGACTTTGCTTCAGCGGCGCGGGAGGGCGAGCGCGCATGCAGGACCACCGAATGCCCTGCTGCCAGAAGGCGGTGGGCTGTTTGCATGCCTAGCCCCCGGGGGTCGGAGGAGCCGGTTATCAAGAAGCGGGGCATGTTTGTGCGATTGTGGCGGGTGGGTTAGGTGAGGTGCGTGGTTGGTTGGCGGTGATGATGATCAGGGTCCAGTCTGGGTTGGGTTTGCCGATCAGGGTTCGCAGGGAATGTTGCTGGGTGACGGGCCGGGAGTTTGCGCTTCAGGACGGAGCGACTGAGGGGTTGGCGGGGTGATATTTATGACATGATGGCAGTGGGGGTTCGGACGAAATGTGGACAGCGACGGACGGAGTTAGGACGAATCTCCATTGCCAATGTGCGGGATGCAGTTTGATGATGCTTGAGACAAACATGTTCAGGATTATGTTTGCCCAGTTGACAGTGCACTCGCTTGCACCCGCACCCGCACCCGCGACCCGGCACGGGGCGAGCCTCGGACTCTGCGCAAGACATGGAGATATCGGCCAAAACAATCCAAAACTCCAACCGCTATTCAACAGCGCTGACAAACCATGCACTTTATCCAAGACCTGCTGGCAGCCATTACCCCCTCCCGCCATTGTAGTCCGCACCGCCCGCCTTTCTCAATCGCGCAACGATGTCGGCCTCGTCCAAATCCTTCGCCTGGTCGGCATCCACCTGTATGCTGTGGTGCGACAGCACCTTCTTGACACTGCCGCTCTCGATGCCCGCGCGCGCCTTGCGCATGACCTTTGTGCTTTGTCCGATCCACACGATAAACACAAACTTGACGCGCTTGCTCTCCTTGTCGTTGGCGTACTCGACGCGCGCGTAGGCGTACTGCACCTGCGTGTCGTCCAGCTCGGCCGCCAGCTCCGTCAGCCCGCCGCTGCCGGTTTTCGAGAGGGTCAATTGGGAGCCGGTCGCGGCAGCGTACGAGATGAGTAGCCAGTTGGTTTCGTCCTTGTCGGAGCGGACGGCCTCGTAGGCGGCGAGGATCTCGGGGGAGTCGACGCCCGACATTCTGGTGCGGGGTTGCGGTTTCGGTGGAGATGGGGTTGGGGCTCGCTTGTCGAAATTTTGGAGAAATGGAAGGAGGTTTCTTGTTCGGTGTTGGGATCAGAGTTGCGTGTCGGTCGGGGCCAATTGGTCAGACGCGCTGGTGTTGTGGTGTGTGAGGAAGAGCGATGCGATGGAGTTTGGAGGATCCAAGTCGCCGGCACCGCGCCGTTTCAGGGTCCGACCTGAATCCACCAGACTATGCCGGCCTTGGCGCCAAGCCCTGCCTCTGCGCTGGTATACTAACAGCTGTGCACAACAACTCAGTGAGTAGCTGTTAACAGCAGCTTCACGTCAACCTTTTCACACGGAGCAGGCCCCTGGACTTTCTCCTTCGCCGTAACGACTTCCGAGATGGAAGCTTGCCGACAGACGAGTTTGTGCCGAGATGCAACAAACACTGGAGCCGAGGAGGGGTAAGGCCTAGGCCAGACATCCCTTATTTCACCTTTCTCATGAGCCGCTCATCGCGCCGATGACCTGCAGCTGCGCTCTCGCTAGTTGGGAATCTGAAACGCTTTTTTTTTCAGCTGAAGCTCTCCTCTGCGTGTTTTTTACTTGCCCTTCTCTTACCGCCTTCAAGCCTCATGCACCGGAGCAAGCTACCAACGTCACACATCGATTCAGTGCGACCGTTTCGACACCGTTGCCAATGACAGCCCAACCCGCTCGGGCCAAGACGGGGGCGCCACTGCAGCCCGACAATATCACATCTGCACCTTCGGCCGGGTGTCCGAAATGGTTGCCATGAGCGGGGTTATAACCGCGTGCCAGCTCGCTCTCCTCTTCGTTCACCATCTCTCGACTTCATTTCAAGCTTGTGCCGGTGATTTACAACCACATGGACGTTGAAGCGGCCCTCAAAGTGCTCGAAGACCTGCCGGGACAGCCCGAGCAGGTCAAGGAGCTGTCGCCAGCAGTCCGTCAGCGGGTTCTGGCCTTGGCAAAGAACCTGCCCAGCTTGGTGCTCACTCCGGAGCAAATTGCCTTTATGCAGATCTTTGAGGTAGGAGTCCTTCATTGAGACACGAGATGATACGACATTGACACTGCCAGACACCCCCTCGTCAGTTTGCCATTCGCATGGCCGTTGACCTACGCATCTTCCACATTCTCGTCGAGCGGGCCGGGACGCCAATCACCTCGGTCGACTTGGCAACGCAGTGCGGCGCCGAGGAGGTCCTCGTCGTTCGCATCATGAGAGTTGTCACTAGTGCAGGATACGCTCAAGAGTCTGGCGAGAGGGAATACGTGGCCACCCGCATGTCGCACGCCATGATTGTCCCGCACATTGAAGCGTTTGCTGCCCATGTGTAAGCCATCCCCTGACTGTCTCTATTCGGTGACTGACACAACCAGATATGAGGCATCCGCCCGCTCATGCAACCGCATGCCCGAGTACTTCAAGACGCATGGCTACAAGAACCCCGAAGACGAACTCAACGGCCCGGCGCAATACGCCCTTGGAATGGACATTCACTTCTTTGACTACCTGCACCAGGATCCCGTCAAGGCCCAGCGTTTCAACACGTGCATGACAGGGAGCAAGGCCGGCCTTCGCTTCTGGTTCGAGTGGTTCCCCGTCACAGAGCACTTGATCAACCCGTTCAAGGCTTCGGGCTCAGATGCTCCCTTCCTGGTTGACCTGGGCGGGGGCATCGGTCTCCACGTCAGACGTCTGCTTGACGCCTATCCCACGGCAGAGCCACTCGTTCTACAGGATCTCCCCGGGACCATCGCCAGGGCTAAAGACCTGGATGCCAAAATCAAACCCATGGTTCACAACTTTTTCGAACCGCAGCCCATCAAGGGCGCGTACCTATACTACACGCGTCTGGTGTTGCATGACTGGCCGGATGAGGCGTGTCGGAAGTTGTTGCGGGCCACGGCGGCGGCTATGAAGCCGGGATACTCGCGAATCCTGCTCAACGAGACGATCATTCCGGAGAAGGACTGTCCTCCGTTGCTTGCGGCGGCGGATATCACCATGATGTCGCTGCTGGCAGGTATGGAGCGGACCAAGAAGCAGTGGGTTGACTTGGTTGAGTCTGCGGGGCTCAGGATTGTCAAGATTTGGCATTCGCCGGACTTCAGGGACTTGGAGGGTATTATTGAGGCTGAGGTACCGGTGTAGTCAAGTTTGTTCTCGAGGCATCTCCAGGCACTGGCATAGAATGTCGAAGGATTAGATTGTGATGTCACTGTCTGTTTTTAAAGTGGGCATCGAAATACACTTATTGGCCAGCTGCATGTAGAACCCATGGACATCAAAAATGATTACGATTACTCAACATCCCGCTGCACCCCATCGCTAGAGACGACTTAATCCGTTATGCTGTGCGTTATGCTGTGAGCCGTTATGTGCAAACCAGAGCGACGCGTTCACGCCACGCCACGCCAAGCATCGCCAAGTCTCACCCTCGAGATGCTTCACAACGATAGGATTGTTGCCTGAAATCTCAAGCCACCGACGACAATTTTCATCAAAAAAAGGTAAGACAGACGCAAATTCTTCCGGCTCCGAAGCATTTCCACGGAGGGCTTCGTGTATAAGAGACTGTGTCTTCTCCCGTCAATTTGGAACTCCCCAGACAGCACTTCCATATCATCACTCGCAGTTCAAACACTCAACAAGCCCACCAAGCAACCAAATAACCACCGTCCAAAACATCATCTCTCTTCGGTTCAAGCCACCCACGCAAACAACAACAAGAACAAGCGAAGAAAGGACAAGATGCCTAAATTCGCCCTCCTCGTCCGCGCAACCCTCCAAACCGAATCCCGCACACCCACCTCAGCCACCCCTGCTCTCTTAGAGGCCATGCTAGCCTACAACACCTCCCTCGTCGACGCCGGCGTTCTCCTCTCAGGTGACGGCTTCCTCCCTTCGTCGAAGGGTGCGCGTGTACACTTCTCGTCTAATGAAACCCCTCGTGTTGAACATGGACCGTTTGATGTGTCGTCGCTTGTCTCTGGATACTGGGTTCTGAAAGTCAAGGATCTCGAGGAGGCGCTGGAGTGGGCGAAAAAGGTGCCATTTGGAGAGGGTGATGTGGTTGAGGTGAGGCAGATTGCGGGCGAGGATGATTTTGAGATGACGGATGGGATGAAGGAGAAGGAGGAGGAGTTGAGGAAGCGGATTGAGGAGGGTCAGTAGTAGTCTCGATTTGAGGCTTGGTTGGCCCAACTTTGCACCTTCATGAGGTTAGAAACGGGAGGCATACTTCGTCAAGTCTGGCTGGGATGGGAGTATCTCTACATCGAAAGGTCTTGGCCTGAATGGTGCATGCAGCCTGCAGTGATGAGGAATTGAAGACGGCTTTCGTACCCGATTGTGTGTCGGCATTGGTAATTAACCCTGCTTATCAACGGGCCTTGATCGTTAAGAGATTCGTGGATTGTCAATATTGTGTGCAGCTTCGCTGCAGCGGCCGAGACACTGTCTCTGCCCAATCACGAGGGGTGTTCTCCAACCTTGCGCGTCAAGCTTCTTGCAGAGTGCTTGTTTCGACCGCTTGAGAGGTACGGCACATCGTCTCAATTCAGGAGCTGGTCGGAACGCCTTGGACTGTCTCATTTTTCCTGTCTCTTTTCTTGTGAAAATGCAACCACACCAGCCAGGTGGTTCGATATCCACGGGCCATGCAAAGTACTTTTTTTCTCCCGTGTCTGCATCGGATGGCCGGGTGGGGAAACCTCCGGTGGCTTGCGACTCAGACGCCCCTGACGACCGATTTCGACCCAACCCCTCACGCCCTCGACATCTAGCCGCTCTCACCTCGGACTCCCCATCCAAAACCTCACCATCTTTAACAATCAAAATTACTCATCTCGCGCGTTGTCATCGCCCGTCCGAGTATTACTTGTCCGTCTTCATCAGTTGCCACTATTTTCACTCCACTCAAAGCAGTCGAAAGAGAGATGGCCAAAGCAGTGGTGATAGGCGCCGGCCTATCAGGCCTCGCATCCTCCATCGCCCTCCGGCGCGCCGGCTGGGGCGTCACCGTCCTCGAGAAATCGCGTTTCAAAAACGAGATCGGTGCAGCCATCACCATCCCGCCTAATGCAACGCGCGTGCTTGACCACTGGGGTTTCGATTCTCCTTCTCACGGCGCCGTGCCAAATCAAGCTTCTGTTTTTAGCAACGCATCTGATTTGAAGGTATTCTTAGGAGAGGAGTATCCGGATATTGGGGAACACATGGGGCATATGAGCTGGTCGTTTCATCGGGTTGATTTGCATCGTGGGTTGAGGGAGCTGGCTGAGAAGCTGGGCGTTGTGATTGAGCTTGGTAAGGAGGTGAGCGGGGTGGATTGTGAAAATGGGATTGTGAGGCTCAAGAATGGAGAGACGAGGAAGGGAGAGTTGGTGGTGATTGCGGATGGGGCGCATAGCGTCTGCATCGGGGATTTCACAGGAAGAGGGAGGGAGGTGACGAGGACGGGACGGTCGATTTATCGGTGGCTGGTCAAGATGGAGGATGTGAATCGGGAGGAGGATTTGAGGGAGTGTTTCAGCGGATTGCCCGGGTTCAGAAGCTGGAGGGATGCGAGCCGGGATATTCTCTGGGTGAGCTATACGTGTCGCGATGGGACGATTCTGAACAATGCGTTGGTGCATGCCACACGAGAGGGCGAGGGCGAGGAGGATCTGTGGCATAGCGAGGTCACGAGGGACAGGGTGTTGGACTTGTTGGAGGGATTCCACGAGACACCGAGAAAGATTGTCAGCCTGCCGAATGAGGACGGCATCAAGGTGCATCATCTCTTCAAAAGACCGGCTTTGGAGAGCTTTGTCCGGGGACGCACCGTGGTGGTGGGCGATGCGGCCCATGTCATGATGCCGACACATGCGGCCGGTGGTGCGATTGGCATTGAGAGTGCCGCGGCCTTGGAAGTCCTCTTCAAGGATGTCGATGGAACGGACGAGACGCTTCTCCAAGAACGACTGCGACTCTTTGATCAGCTGAGGATCCCGAGATGCAACCTCACTATGCTGGCGTCCAACGCAGGTCCGCAATGGCTGGCGGTGCCCGGCGTCGAGGAGGATGTCAGGAGGTTCTACAGTGGCCCGTTGCCGCCGGCCGGAGCCCTTCCGTGGGGCCGGCAATTCCGGGAGGTGCTATTCAACCACGACGCCTACCGCGCCGCCGAGCAGGCGCTCGCTGGCGTCGCAGTGCCCGCTTAGGAAGGGCGGAGCGCGTTATCAGCGGTTAAGTTGGCGTGGTATTGGCTGGCATTGGCTGGCATTGGCGTGGCACAGGCCAGATTGGGCGTTCATGCTGCACATTAACCCGAGCGCTATAGTGTGGGGTTGTATGCTGGAAAGCTGGTGCGGAGAGCGGCTGTGGTGATCTGCCCTTTCTCCGCGATCCTGGCCCTGGACTCGGCTGATGTCGGGTTTGTGTTCTGACGTCGTGCCACTTTTACAGTAGAGATTATACATGTTCGTCTCATCTTGACCTTGTATTGCATTTATAAGTCAATTGGACCCTGGGTATGAGTGACTGACTGCTCGCACAGTCAACACTGACATGCGGCCATGTCTTGACCTTCCAGGAAGAGAGACTAGAACCTTCTCGAAGTCGCCTGCAGCCTGCCGAGCCGGTCTCGCCGTCGCGCCGTGAGGCAGAGGCACACTTTTAGTGCCGAGACGTCGTCGCTTTAATGGCGGAGCTTTCTCGGGTTACCGCCAAGACGGTTGCCGGACTGGCACGGGATGACTCCCGCCGTTCCTGCAGCGCGGTGGCCGGTTTGCTTCGTCGGTAGACCCGGCAGCCGGCGATTTAGCCTCATGTGCGGCCCTCTCGAGATGAGCTTCATTGCTCCGGATAGTGCCCTTTCTGGCTGATGAGAATTGCCAGCCTGGTGTTGGCGTGCCATTGCAATGTGCGCAATCAAGAGTCGCGTCGTCAGGAGATAGTGTGGGGACAGGGACAGGGACCGTCAATCATTTATCAGGGGCTCCCCTCGGACCTGCATCTTGCATTCCCTCTGCCAGTGCTGATCCGATCCGTCTGCAAGGTACGAGAGAGTCGAAATCACCATGAAGGCCAACGTCTTCGGCCTGGCTGCGGCCGCGTGCTGGACCGGCGTGTCCGCGAGCATCGTCGACAAGGTCGCCGCCGGCGGCCACAAGGTCATCGCCGATCTGGGCGCCAACATGCCCAAGAACTCGACCAGCGTCCTGTGGAACAAGCTGCGGGGCATCGAGATAGCTGTGGAAAAGACGCTGGAGCTCCGTCAGGTCGGTGCTGGCGGCCGGTGCGGTGCTCTGGGCAGCAATGCGCGATGCGGCGACAACCTGTGCTGCTCCGACTATGGCTACTGCGGCGACTCCGTCGACCACTGTGCGCCTCTGTTCTCGTGCCAGCCCAACTTTGGCGTCTGTGGATGGCCTCGGGCCGCTCCTCCGGCGGCGACTACCTCGGCGCCTCCTCCTCCTCCGCCTCCGCCGACAACAACATCGGCACCTCCACCGCCTCCTCCTACCACGACTTCCGCACCGCCGCCGCCTCCTACCACCACCTCGGCTCCTCCTCCGCCTCCGCCTCCGCCTTCAACCACCACCTCGGCCGTTGTGGTGCCTCCGTCCAGCACGCAGCCCGTGACGCCCAACCCGACGGGTCTGCGTGTCACCACCAACGGCCAGTGCGGCAACGGCACCGTGTGCATCGGCAGCTCCCAGTGGGGCGCCTGCTGCTCGCAATTCTTCTGGTGCGGCTCGTCCATTGACTACTGCGGCGCCGGCTGTCAGTCGCAGTTTGGCGCCTGCTTTGGTGTCCCCGGGCTCCCGGGTCCCCCTCAGACCAACGGAAGTGCCGTTCCGCCCACCATTGCCCCGCCGACCAGCGTTCCGCCAACCAGCGTGGTGGTGCCTCCGACTTCCACCTCTGTTGTCGTTCCGCCGACATCTGCCGTTGTAACCACCAGCATTGTGCCGCTTCCTCCTACCACTACTTCGGCTCCTCCTCCTCCGCCACCCCCGACGACAAGCGCCAGACCGTCAACCACGGCTCCTGCTTTGCCGGCCGGTCAGAGGTCATCGACAGACGGACGCTGCGGAAGCGGACAGAACTGCATTGGCTCGACATTCGGACGGTGCTGCAGTCAGTTTGGATGGTGCGGTGACGGCGACCAGTTCTGCCCGCCCATTGTGGGATGCCAGGCTGAGTTTGGCATCTGTGATCCGGCGAGACCGTAGAGCCAGAATATGTTGTGAGCTTGTGAATAACCTTAATATTATCACTGCATTTTCATCATCATGGTCATCATCATAATTCGTTCCATTGAGACGATTTGACACGAGATGTCATCATCACCAGCTATGGATCAGTGGCGAGTGACATCACCAAGACTGAGTGAATTCCCGCATGACAACAAATTGGGGTAATCCCCAGAAAATACATTAACTCATGACAAGGCCTTGGCATCTCCCCAGAACCCCATCGCCTAAACAGCGCCGGGGCAGGCAATCAATCCAAGCGACGTCGGTACATCGCTTGGATGCAGATCGATTTCTAGAAATTGACCCATGCAACTTTATTCCCCGCATTGTGTCTGTGAGAGCGTCATTTATCCGTCTGCTGGCGAGCGGTACTCCCTTCGGCTCGGCAGTCTTGTGGCGGTTTCTGGGCGCACACCACCTTTCTGTTGTCGTCAGCTTCACCAGCCAGTCCTCTGTAGATTGAACTTACACAGGCCAATAAGCATGAACTCGCCGATTCCCAATCTCCTTTTTCACATCCACCAAGAAAGACTCCAGCTCTTCGATGCCCCACCCCAGGAAGCGTGTAAAGCCCGCGACACTCATCCCGTAGAGGCCCTCGACGAAGTTAGCTTCAGCCCAGTGGCCTAGTTCTTTCAATTTGGGATCACGAGCCCACCCATTCACCGGCCACTTGAACCCTCGTTCAACAACCCCGACAAATCCCGCCTCTTCAAGTTGTCTCTTGTATTTCGTAGCAGAGTCCAACTCCCGCTCCATCAACCGTCCACATTCAAGCCCGTACTCGGCCCATCGTGATAAAGGCGAGTTGGGTTTGAGTGTGCCGTCGTCGGAGAGGGGTGGAAAGACAAAATCCGAGAACTCGACGTAGCCGCCTGGTGTGAGATGGTCGAAACACAGTGTGAACAAGGCCGGCCAGTCGGAAATCGAACCTGTCATCATGCGGCAGTGGATAAAGTCGAATTTCTCATCGGGAGAGAACTGCCAGGGAAGGGAGATGTCGTCGATGTAGAAGCGGAGGTTTGGTGGGACGCTGGATACATCAGCTGATGCTCGAAGAAAAAAGACCAAAAAAAAAGGGAGCAAGCGTGAGAGCAGAGAGTGGGAAACTAACAAGTCTGGTTGAATCGGTGAAAGATCAATGCCGACAACCTAGTTTGTTAGATGGGAGTCGTCGCTATGGGCGGGAGTCATGCCTTGGACTCGGGGTGTTCAACAGCTGAGAAATCAGCGTGGCTCACACAACGGAAGAGTGGGCGTAATACCAAAGTCTATCGCCCAGACTCCCGTTCCTGTGCCAATGTCCAGCACGGCTTGAAGAGGGGTTTCCTTGTTCTTGACTGCTGGGCAGGCACAAAGTCCACCATCATATGTCAAGGTGAACATGTGGTGTTGGAGGTCTGCCGTGTTAGACACGGATGTTCAGTCTTTGATTCACTTACCAAGTCTTTCGTTCTCAGCCTGAAAGGTCAGCTATGACCTCGCATGGATAAAGGAAAGCGTACCTCGTCGTTCGGCAGGATGTAATCCGCATATGGGTGGTATGTCCTCCCATTCTCCTGGCGGTACTTGAAGATGGTTGAGGCCAATGACGATGACGAACTCGCACATGACTGTTGGTCAGCGGTCATCACCTCTAAAATTGAAATTTCTTACCCCATAAGACGAATCGCCGTCAACATCAGCTTCGATCTAGCGGATTGTCAGTCGGTATCAGGCAGGCATGATCAGAACTCACATCGACCAAAACAACCTGGTCCTTGAAGGGTACTTGACCCGTAGGATTTTGCGTATGCGACATGACGACCTTAGGAGGTGGGGACAAGCGACGGCGGAGCTCGTGCTTCCCGTGGAATGCCTGCGATTTAACCAAGGCGACCATGACCGCTCAGACGTTGGTCTCTCGCGTGGCGGCGACTAGCAACGCCATGATGCAAGCACCGACGACAAGAGAACCAACCGGATGGATGCGGCAGGCAAGCTGAATCGCGCGGCAATCGCTGACCACTCAACAGACACAATGAGTTGGAGATCTCCGAGACCTTGCATGCGGAGGGACCCGTGGCACCAAGCATGCACACCGACACGTCACGCGGAGAAGTTGATCCGGCATGTTACGTACTGGCATCATGACATCTCCGCACAAACAATGCAAGTCGAGGTTCAGGGTATCAATGCAAGTCTAAAAACTATCACGATAACCTCACCAAATCCATCAACACTCGGCATCTAATATCGACAACTTAGTCACTCCTTGGCTTCAGCCGACAGATGACCCCCCGATTCCGATAAAACCACCGACTGCAAGTCCACCACTCCTCATTCGGATCCACCAACTCAATATCAAATGTCGCAATCAGCGTCGGCACCACTTTCCACACCTCCATTAGCGACAAATTCCGTCCGAGACAGATTCTCGAACCGCCGCCAAACGTCAAATGCGCCGTGTTCCATAACGTCATCCTGGCAGCATACTCCTCTTCAGTCTCCTTGTCACGTCGCAACCACCTTTCGGGCTTAAACTCATCCGCATCTTCACCGAAAATGGACTTGTTACGACCGACGATATACGGATTCATGCCAACCATTTGACCCGCCGGCACAACAGAGCCATCGGGTAGCTTGAGACCCGGTTCGGGGACGATACGCTCCATGATCATGGAAACGGCGGGGTGGTACCGGAGGGTTTCACGGACAACACCCTCGAGGTAGGGCAGCGCGCGAGCTTTGGCGTGTGAGGCGGGTTGGAATGGCTGAAAGGTGGCGCGGACTTCGGACTGGAGCTTGGAAAAGATGGCTGGGTTGCGAAGGACGTGGTAGAAGAGGGCGCGCATTGTGATCGCGGTTGTGTCGGCGCCGGCGATTACTAAAACACAGAGTCAGCCATGTCTGCTACGTTGTGACTGGGGTGTGAAGAGGGAACGTTTGAGAGGAGAGGACGAAAAAAATAAATAGAAACGAAAAAAGCTATGGAGGAAAGACAGCAAAAAGGGGGAAGGGAAATGAGGAGGGAGAACTCACAGTTGAGCAGCAAATACCCAATGATCTTCCCCTCATCCACAATCTCGGGATGCGTCCCCTTGCTCTCGATGAAATACTGCAGGAAATCGGGCTTCTCCTCGACAAAGTTCTCGTCCTCGCCTTTGAGTCTCGCAATCATGCTCTGAATCGCAATATTGGTCACATTCCCAATATTTGGCGGCCCGATATGCACCACGGGGTTCTTGTCAAGCCAATAATCCAACCACGGCATCTGTCCGCACAGTCCCAGGTAGTCAATTGACTGGTCGGCGATGGCCAGCGTCCCGTCAAAGTCGGAGCCGGCCTCCATGTAGCCGAATTTCTTGGAGAAGGTCACAATGCCGAGAAAGTCCCAGGCGTAGTAGCCCAGCCACTCGCCGAACTCGCAGACCTTGGAGGTTTTGACGTAGCGGGTTTGGAGGTGGGACAGAAAATCCGAGATGACGCTGTCCATGTGCGGTTCCATGGCCAGGACCGAAGGGACCGAGTAGTGGCGCACCACGGGACGCTTGAGACGGGCATGCTCGACGTTGTCAACCTCGCTAAACATGTGGTAGGTGATTTTGCCATCGATGACGGAGGATGAGTTTTTGTAAAAGTCGGACTGTCGTCATCCATATCAGCATCGTCACAGCACTGTGTGGGGTGTATTGATTGAGCGTTGACGAATGGGAATTACCTTGATCCATTTGCCGTCAGTGTTGTAAATGGTGCGTGAAAGCTCGGGATAGTCGAGATCGAGAAGATTGGGACCGATGCGAACGATGGGGCCGTACTGTTCGTGCAGCTTCTTCATGCGTCGGGCGTAGTCGCCCGTGTAGACCTGCCATAGTCGCCAGAGGTTGGTGAAGCCTGGATTCCGCAGTTGTCAGTGGTCTGCGAGTCATCCAAGACATGGAGACACATACCTGCGAGAAATGGCCCGGGGTATTTCCTCAGGGGCGACGTCTGATACGCCACCCAAAACCACAAGAAGCAAGCAATTGATGGGGCTGTCACCAACAAGCTGAGCTTGCCTGTTGGTGTCCGGGCTGCTGCGAGAAGCGAGTCCCAGTCCAGCTCGCCTGCCAATGGCCACGTGCCATTGACAAAAGGAAGCCCTGAAGCCATGTCGTCGGTACCACTCACGCACTGTTGGTGGTGTTGCAATGGGATGGCAAGCAAAGCCGATCGTCCCCAAAACCGGGAGGACGGGCTGTTATGCGATGCCAGGCAGACCGTCTTTTGCACAGAGGAGCGGGGGTCCTCCACCGGCTTGCACGAAGCGCAGCGTCCTTGTCCTGGGCATTGCACAATCCATACACTACGTGTTCCCCTGATTGCCTATCCGAGCCGGATGGGGTTGCATGGGATGCACCATGGCATGCAGGCACTCTCGAGTTTGGCGTAGCTTTGCACTTTGCCGGTGCAGGAGAGGTTGGCGAATGCATGGCGGTGGTGTGGTGAGAGGGATGGGCATTTGTGGTTCGCGGGGGATCATCACGTCCATTTCCACGCCCAGGGAATGGTTGCGAGGCCCCGCTTTAGCAGTGTCTCAGTGATGGCCCGGGGGAGGCCTGGCTGGAGCCTGGCGAACATCTCGACCCCTCCCTCTCTGGGCATGGCCCATGCAGCATCGTGGCCTGCACGTTTCTTTTTTCTGCGGTTGGGGGGACTTTGCCACCCAGCACGAGTCAGACGCGGAAGATGCACAATACGTCCCACTTCCGATGGCTGTCTGTAATATCCCAAGATTGTTACTGTCATCTTATTGTCTCTCCGGGAGGAAGACATGGTAAACAAGCCCTCTGTTTTTGGCCTGAAGAATCGCATCATAGCATCGAGAATCGTGGGGAAAAATAATAATAATAATAAATCCCATCCGTCCGGATGTGAAGCCAAGTCGGGAATGCAGAGCCCAGACCCGATGGACGGGCCCGGACTAATCGCGGGATGCAGCCAACACGAGCCGCTCCCGCTCGGCCAATTGCAACGGCTTGATAGCAATCTTCAGGACGAGCAACGGTCCTTGCAGTTCTGACACCGTCTGCGGTCTAGCGCTTCAGGGATCCAGTTTCCCCAGTGAACAGTTGCGAGCTACGTTAGTTCCCGTTTCTTGTTGAATGGAGTCGTCGCCGTTGCGGTCCACTTGGTTACACCATTCTCAACAACGGTGCATCTTCTACGCAAAAGTACATACGGGCATACTGATCGTCGGCGCATCATTGATGTTGAAACAGAATCCTCCCGTTGTGGCGTTCGTGGGATCAAAAGAGTCGCACAATCCTCCCATCTGACGCTGCAGACTGTCATTTGTCATGGAAAACCCCCCCATTGGGTCGGTTATCTGCCCATGTCAACCACGCGCAAGGAGACGGAAGCTTCCCCGGCCACTCGTCCACTGAACGCCACGCCGAGTAGACCGACTTGGCGTCATTGTCGCCATTGTGTTTCTTCACAACCTCCTTCACAAGAAAAAAAAGAAAGTCTTTGTTGGGGGGCAACTTCTCATCTCTCACCCCGAATCCCCTCAGCGCTGCAGCGTGGATGGCCCGTCCGGCACGACATTGGTGGCCTTCATCCAAGACACGCCCCTGCATCTTCAGGCTCAGGTTTTGTGCAGGTGGTGGTATTGACTCGCTGTGGCGCTGCTCTTGAGGAAAAGCAAGTGCTGATCTGCTGAAATTTTCCCTTGTTTCCCCGGACACGACCCCTTTTGCAGGACGCCCACGCCTGCGCTGAAGATTGACTTCTGACAGCAGGAGGGAGTTTCAGACATGGCGCTGGGGATTTCATAAACTCGCGTGTCGTTGTTCCCGATCGTTGTCATCGCATCACCGCCGGTTCTTCTCAACTCCTCCTCAGCAGCGTTTGCCCACCATGCATCTCGAAGGGGAGGCCCCATGGGCGCTCGGCGTCATGTGGACGTTGGCAGCCCTGGTGTTTCTGCTGCTTGTTCTCCGTCTCTACACGCGCATCGTCTGTCTAGCTTCGTACGGTCTTGACGACCATGTGTACCTCGTCGCCTTTGTTTTCCTGCTCATCTTCACCATCTTCACCCACATCTCGGGACTCTACGGATTCGGCCGGACGCCAGAAGAGATTGGCGACATGGAAAAGGTCGTCAAAGCAACCCTCTACGAATGCATCGGCCAAGGCTTTGCGATTGTCGGCATGGCCATCGCCAAGTGCTCTCTCGGCTTCTTCTTGTTGCGTCTCGTCACGCTGCAATGGCACAGGATTGCCATCTGGGGCGCCATGGGTCTTGTGTCGGCAGCATCCATCGGTTTGCTCTCTCTCTTCCTCTGCATGTCAACCACAAGCACTAACAGAGCCAAACAGCCCAAGTCCTCTGCTTCTGGCTGTCGTGCGTCCCCCTCAACTACGTCTACGACCGCCGTATCCCAGGCGGCTACTGTCCCGTCGACACGCGTCCAACCTCGTACATCCTCTGCATCTCCACCATCCTCGTCGACTTCTTCTTTGCCATCTTTCCCTGGATCATCGTCTGGAACCTGCAGATGCCCAAGCGCGAGAAATACACCATTGCCGGCTCCATGTCCCTCGGTCTGATCGCCGCGGCAGCAGGCATCAAGCGCACCACCGAAGTCGAAGGTCTCTACACGCCCAACTACCTTCGTGACAGCGTCGGTTTAATCGTCTGGTCGTCCGCCGAAATGGCCGTCACCCTCATCTGCATCGGCATCCCCGTTTGTCGACCACTCTACAAGCGCATGTTCCAGCGCATTTTTGGCGAGACGGGAAGTTCAGCGGGATACCACAAACAGAGTGCCGGCATGGATGGGTCTCTAGCACTGCGCACGATTGGCGGTGGACTTGTTGGTGCAGATGGGAAGCCGATTCAGAAAAAGGCGCCAAGCGGGAGTACGACTGAGGACGGGGCGAGTTTTACCGATGTCAAGATTGGGGTGAATGGGCCATTTACGCGCACTACCGTCGGGAGAGGGAGTAGTGCTGGTGGACATAGTCAGGACAATGCGAGCGATGAGGAGATCTTAGACGAGTATCGAAGGAGTCAGGCGCAGAGGAAGCTGTCGGATGTCGATGTAGGGCGGGAGAGGATCGTGGTGACTGAGACATATCGTGTTGAGAGGTCGTGACTCGATGTGTCGACTGCTGGAGAGGCGGTCGGCGAGTCGAAGCCAAGATAGATTATTAGATCATTGTTTTGATGGAGAATTTGCTTGTATTAATTATAGATGTATCTTAGACATAGACCATTGAACCATTTTATCATCAGACGCAGCCGTCCAAGTTCGTAGAAGAGAACGGGTCTTTCTTAATGTTCGACGCGCCAACAGTGCGTTCCAGATGAGCCAATATGACGGAAACTTGTGGTTGATGCCAATGCTCACTTAAGTGACTTTTTAGTGAACTTTCATCTGCCGTAGTCCCGAATCCCAAAGCTCCAGCGCCACAGCAAGCGGTGTGCCGATTCCCGCGATGTGACATCGCCCACCAGAAAGGGTTTGGTGTTGAAGTCTTCCGGCGGGCCGCGGCCTGGACCCCCACGCTAACATCCCAGAGTTAGCCGCTGTCAACGGAGGGCGGAGTTTGGCACCGCCGGCGCGACCTGCCACTGGCACAAAACATTGCCAACTGCTTCACTGATTGCTTCGCCGTGGCATCTTGAGCTCCGTCACTGGGACCGTCGCTGGGACTAGTTGCGAAAAGAAAGACAAGTCCTGCACAAACACCAAAAAATCGATCCACCCAGGGGTCGAACCTGGAACCTCCTGATTCGTAGTCAGACGCTCTGCCATTGAGCCAGCGGACCTTGTTGATGGAAGCATGCCAATGTTGTTGCCTCAAGTCGGCGCGCCGGTGGCATTCACACCGGCGCGCCCAATTATTCTGCTTCGGCTTTTTAGATGTTCGGTGGGCAGCTGAACCACGTGCGGCCGGACTCGGGAGGCTGTGCTTCGGCATTCGGCGGTCTTGGCACGGGGCCGGCTGAGCTGCACCTGTCAGACCACCCCGCAGGCCGGCCCCACAAAACTCACGATACCGTCTCCTGACAGTGCCCTGACAAATAAGACTCACAACGTCGACGAGTTTCCACAAAAACAGGCATTTAAACCGGGATGATGTCCTGAGAAGTGGCTCGGGTTTCACAAGCTCGTCATACGAACACAGAGGAAACACAATGCCAAGCACTTACACAACAACATCGACAACACACAACACCATGAACCATCACGAGACCAACCACCGACCAGAATCTCCACGGGGTCTTATTGGTGACATCACCAAGGACATCAATCTCGGCGAGGAAATTGACCTTGTCGTCGGCGTCACAGCAACAGCCCTTGCAGCAGACCAGGCACTCAAAATGTCCAAGTCCAAGGACCACAAGGCCGCTCACTTCGCCAAGGCGAGTCTTGGTGCCGCCGTCGCAACAACCGCCTTCACTATGATGGCCCGCGAACACCGCGAGAAGAAGAAACACATTGCCAAGACCAAGCAAGAGGAGCGTGAACGAGGTCGACTGCCGTATCGCGAACGGGACGTTGAGATGGGTTACGCCGAGAGTTTGACGGATAGCAGCGACGACGAGCACATGGCTGTTGTGCCGCATACACGCTTTGAGAGAGGGACGTCGCTTCACGGGTCCGAGTATCGACATCGAAGTCGATCACCATCGCGCTCAAGATCACGGACTCCTCCGCCAAGAGCCCGGTCACAGGCGTCGATGCGGCAGCAACGGAAGCGGTCTGAGAGTCCATCGGGGTTTGTCAAGTTTCTCCAAGCAGTGAGGGACGGTATGGAGGAGAATCAACGACAGCGACATTCGTGATGACAGCAATTGAGGATGGTCTTCACGTTGTCCAACCAGAACAAGGGCCGCAATCTCGGCCAGTTACAACCCCGAGGCCAGGATGACGCGGCCCGTCGCCACTACAGAAGCCTCAAGTTTCCGTGACGACGGCATCCGGTAGACAGTTTCAGCACCACAATGTCACAATGTCACAATGTCAGACACAATCCCGCCACACACGCCAATCGACACCCCAACTGGGCAGCTATCCCATTACACCCTCGGTACCGGCCCGTCCCTGCTGATAATCCACGGCGCAGTTTCCAACGCCTTGACTCATCTCTCCCTCGCGCACCTCCTCAGTCCAAATTACACAGTCCACCTCTATTCCCGTCGATCCCGCGGCCTGTCATCATCTTACCCGCCCTCTATCCTCTCACAACCACTCGCAACGGAGGGTGTCATCAGAACAGACACCAAGATCCTCCCGCGGGCTTATTCACCCGCGTTCTCAACCGCCATACTGGAAACCGACGTCTCGGACCTCGAAACCGTCATTTCGGCGACAAAGGCAGAGTGCATAATCGCCGTATCATCAGGCGCTTTGGTTGCCTTACAATACCTCCTCACAAGATCGGCCAGGACCGGGGGAAGTTTGAGAGTAAAGGAAGCAGTCCTCTTCGAGCCGCCCATCTTCTTTACAGACAGAGAATCGCCTGAGTTGACACCTCTCATCCCCAGATTCGAAGCAGAATGGGAGGCTGGTGATGTGTCTGGGGCAATGATCACCTCTATGAAGGCCGTGCAGTTGGGGCCGTGGTGGATTCCACGGTGGATTGCGAGGGGCGTCATGGGGTTGGGTGGGAAGGAGGGCCGAAAGAAGATGGAGGAGATGGGAAGGAGTTTGAGATTTGATTTTGCGGCTATTGAGGGGATGGTTGGGGATTTGGACAGATTCAAGGTTGTGAGTGGGGTTGAGGTTTTGTTGTTGGGAGGTGAGAAGAGTCCGGTGTATTTGGGGAGGGGTCTGGAAGTGTTAGCCGAAGTTTTTGGGCGGAGGGTGGTGTTGAAGGGAGTGGGCCACGAGGTTTTGTGTGGGAGGGAGATGAGAGGATGCCCGGAGAGGGCGGTGGGTGTTTTGAGGGAGTTCTTTGGGTAGAATTATAAGCATATTATCCCTCCAAGTGAGGTCATGGCTCATGAGTAAGGTACATAAGTCGTAATGGTAGCAATTGAAGATCTCGTCAATCAGCTCCCCGGGGATCGAAACACCACCAATCCCGCCTTAGCTTCAAAGGGTTGAGCGGTGACCCATGGAAACTCATCGGCATCAAGGTCCAACAACGACCAGTCGACATCGTCCATGCTCATGACAATGAGATAAAACCCGTCCGCGGCTTCTTTCTCAGCAGCTCCAATGTACCTGTGCATCCGCCTGACAGCCGTCAGGTCTCGAGTGACGCCCTTGTGAAAGATGTGGTCAACTTTATCGATGACCAGAATGGTTTTGCCGTCACCTCTGTTACGTGGTCGCCACAGCGATCGGATTCGGCTGAGCTGGGATGAGATGTGGAGGAAGAAGTACAGCAATGACCACCGAAAGAAGCTTGCTGAGATGACCTCGACACGGGTGGCAAAATTTGTCGACAGCCAGCTCTCACGAACGTCTTGGATGAGTTGCTGCCGCGTTGGTGATGTAGCCATGTGAATGTACAACGTGCCGAGGGCCTTGAGTCGGTCTTCGAGTGCCATCAAGCCGACCGAGTGCAGCTTGTTTTTGTTCTCTGGCCGGGCTCGGAAGAACTCGAAAGTTGTAAGGTGGTCGGCAGGTGTTATCCACCTTGAGGGCAGAGCCAGACGGAGGAACGGTGTCAAGACGGCCCAGATATGGGGGTTTCGCGACCAGAAGCGAGCGAGCCAAGTCGTCGGTTTTGGGATGAGACTTCTGTCAAGATCCACGCCAAGAATCTCACTATTCGTCCGGTCAAATGTCTTGCCGGCGAGATAATATGTTGTAACGGTGGGGTATGTTTGTTTTGTTGTTTCCGCCTCCATTTTCTTCTTATCTTTTTGCTCCTTTGATCGCCGTCGTCGCTTTTGCCTTCGGCTGCGCTCAAGGTCTTGTTGTCTCTTTTCGAGTCTCCGACGTTCGCCTTCTAGTGCTTCTCGACACTGGTGTTCGGCAAGAAGTCTATGCTGCAGTGTGAGACGGCTGTGAAGAGCTGCACGGCGAAAACCATAGTTGGCGAGAACCAGGGCAGGATAGAACCCGGCGTAGTATGCCTCAACCTTGTCTGACCACTATTGCCTCAACAAGTCAGCTGAAGACCCTTGGGTTTAACACTAGGTACGTACCGCTGTAAAGCTTATCCCGGTTACAATTCGTAAACCACGGCTAGCAAATATCCGACACATGTTACTAAGCGGCTTCCCTTGAGCCCAAGACGATAGACAAGCACTGAGAACAACGGCTGGGATGCGGTACTTTGCGAGCAGATCGGCTACAACTTCAGCTTGAACGATGTTGAAGACGTCGCTGTTTAAGCTAACTTGTCCGTTGTCGCTGGGGGCTGCTGCACAGGGCCCGGGCTGTGAGAACAGCAGCTCCGGTATATCATCAGGACTATGGGAGCCATTGTGTTAGTGCTCCATGCAACTTCTTTGGGGCTGTTTTTGTCCACGTACCCTCCTACCCGACCGTGGACGTCGAGATGCACCATGTCGTATGCGCTGCTCCGTTGCAGGTGTTCTTCGAGCTCGCGAAGCGTACCGGGGCGGACAGTGTCGATTTGGAGACGTTCTTGTCTCCCACAGCTCCGGAGGTATTTACGAACCGAGCACAAGGTATCGTGGACAACACTCTGAATGTCGACGAACTTGGCCTCGAGGTCGACCTGAAGCCCCCTGGCAATGACGAGCAGGAGCCGGATGGGAGCATCGGGAGCTCGTAATCCCTGTGTTAACTGAATGGGATAGTTAACCCCGGTTAAAATACGATGAACTTCGACTGCCTGTTGGTGCTGTTGACTGGGTGATGGACCTTCGCCTGGGCATAGCCGCTTCGGGATTTCTGAATCGTACGGCTCAAGCAACTCCCACATGAGACCGTGGATGCTCGAGTGATCCGGGGACGGAGGATCGACATCCTCAGTGATATAAATCTTGATGCCGGTGGCCGTCTGTGTGCCGTCCAAACCTAGCACTCGCCGCAGTTGTTCCCGGTACTCCTGAATCGTGGGCGGCCCACACTGTGACTCCCGAGAGTCTTCAGCTGCGTCTACTGATGTAGACAGCGTTTCTAAATCTTCGCCTGATCGTTGGCTGCTGACAGACACTGTCTCGAGTCTGGCTTCAGAGTTGAGTTGGGCTCGTTTTGGAGGCCACCACGACGCCGGAGCCTCCAGCAGGCTTTTGGAGACGTCATGGCTCGACTCGAGCTTCTTGGACCGTAGCCACATCTCATAAGCTTCATAGGCGGCCATGGGAAAAGGGTCATCCAGTGTGGTGGTAAAGTGGGCGTGGTCTTGTGAGCCGGGTCCATGGACGCAGACATCCCAGCACCGGCGGCCATGTTCCGGCCCCGAGATGACCGAAGCCCGGATCTCGATGGCTACCATCGGCGGTCCGGTTGCCGTCGCCATTTCTGGTTCAGGCAAAAAGCGGGAGGTGATTCGTTGTTCGATTCAATCAAGAAATGAGAGACGCGGAAACACTTTGCTGAAAAACCGACATGTGTGGCAATTGTCTGATCAGGCTCTCTTGCAGAGCCTCAAACGCAGCCACGGCGCTTAAATGCCGAGTCACGGGACGCACTGGCGCTGAAAAGCCCCGCTGTGTTGAGCTGCCTTGCGCATCAGCGGCATGTCTCCAAATGCGGAGGCCTCTGCCGGTCCATGAGCTAGTGGCCGGGAAGGCCCTGATCAGGCTGGGAGCCTGATCGGTGGCAAGATGCCATTAAATGACTGACCACCGCACTCATCGCTATTGCTGGTGTCACTGGCGTAAAACCTGTACTTCCTCTTTGACCGAACTTACGGCGTCTGACCGGTCTTGCAGCTCTGAAAAGATTCACACCATGGGCAAAAACACAGTCAAAGAACCCTTTTTTCTCCTCGACGAAGTCGAACGGCTCGACAACGACCTCCTGCAGAGTCTCCTCGGTCTTGCCGTCCACCGGGAAAGCAGGCCAATTCAAGGCGACCACGCACCGAAGACCCGCGGCGACGATGCGCTCAAAGCCCGCGATGCAATCGATTCCCTGTACCCACCACAACCCACCTACATCAAAGACGTGAAATTGATGATGGGATCAACAAAAAGCAGGCGGGCGCAACTCAAACTCGAGACACTAGTCAGAGGCGCTCTTAACCGAGACAATAAGCAGAACGTTGCTTTGGAGGCAGCCAGCTTTCGACGCATCTCGATGCGCGCGGCCCCGAGCACCGTTCGCGAGCTTCTGGCCAAGGACAAGCCCCTCGCGAAGCCAGCCACCGCAACTGAGCCAGCAGTCGTGCCCACCGCAGAACCCAACAGCTTCTTCGGTGCTCTCTCTCAGGGTATTCAGGGTATTAAGAACACTCTTGGCCTTGCCGATGAGGATCCCGCTGAGGTGGAGCGCCGTCAGCAGGAAAAGCTCAACGAACAGGAGATGAATCGCAGGAAGTACCGCGACCAGGTCCTGCGGCTTCTTGAAAGCCATCGCGAGCTCGGCATCCTAATCAGCTTCATCACCTGTACCGACATGACAAAGGAGACCAACGTCAGCAAGCTCCGCGCGGCCGAGCTTGGCGCGGGCTTGCCCAAGAAGCTGGCAGCTGTGGGTGGTGTTCCCATCGACGTGGCAGCCAACGTTGGTGCATCGTCCTCGCAGGATGTTGCAGCGAGCGGCACATACGAGGGCGAATATCTCATTGCATGTAGCTATCTCCGACTCGATTACAAGGACCAACCTAGCAATTTTGTCACTAGTCTCTGGTCCTCCAGCAAACCCAAGTCAGAGGCGCAGGAAATTGATTTTCGACTCGGCAAAGAGGCTGCCTGGAGACTTGGCGTCGATCCGCTCAAGGGTGGCTATGCGGCTCCCATGGCAGTGGGTGGCGGGTCGGTTTCAGGGGGAGATGATAACGGAGCTGATGATGGAGAAGACGCATTCTCCGTCGTGCTACTTCATCCTGAGGATAGGTTGGGCGAGAACACGGGCGAGAACGAGGAAGATGACACCGAGGATGAGAGCGACGACGACGAGTACAACACTTCTGGAAGTAGCAGAAAGTCAACGGGCTTGGGATCAAACGGGGTCTCTACGAGATCTTAAATCAGTGCAACTACAACTTTATTTCTCTTTTCAGTAGCTAGAGCTTTAATTGGAAGCGTTGTTTACTTCCTAAGTGTCATTTTCAGTCTTTCATATAGAAGTGCCCGAGTTTCAAAACGTTAAAGTTCATCCAGAGATAATTTCAGCGACAAGAACATGAGCTCTGAAAGGAAATGCGGTGACTCAGAGTTACCGGATCTTGGTGCCACATTGCGTGGCCGTGTCGCCGCTCTGGAATGGGATGCATGGCTGTGCTTCATTGTGTGCCTCAGGCAGCAATGCAGCACCTCCACCACGCCCAGCTGAAGTGAGCTGCCTCGCGGCTGCCCCAAATGCGCTCACTTTCTCCCATTGCAAACACGGCACCCCGCCTGACACATTTCTCTGTCGCGCTGAGTCAACCATCACGCCAACACGCACCACATCTTCAAGGCCCAGCGAAGCGACTGCTTCAAACTCCACCGGCCTTATGGCTGAAATTTTTGGGCTTGCGGCATCCGCTGTTACGTTGGCGGGATTCGCGGTGGACTTTTACAGGACAAATCTTCGAGGACAGCGAAAGTCGGGACTCATAGTATGTCACAGTCCGAGCCCGGCGCCTCCTGAGGTTGATATCATCTTCATCCACGGCTTGGGAACAGGCGGGAAGGCCGCCTGGTCTGACATCGATTCATCGACGGGTCGGACGATCTGCTGGCCACAGAGTGAACTTCCAAAACACGTCAGCGCACGCGCGAGAATTGCAATATACAACTACGACGCCAAGTTCAGGACACCTGAGTATCTCACGCGCCGTACCTTGCTGCACCAGACAAGCCGCCTCGTCGACGACTTGGTGCTTCTGCGACAGGGCAAGGAACAACCGCCCATCATTTTTGTTTGCCACAGTCTCGGCGGACTCGTCGTCAAGAATGCCCTCGTTGGGGCCAGAAGGTCGGAGGACCCACAAGTTTTGGGCATCTATACGGCAATCTCTGGCATTATTTTCCTCGGAACGCCCCACGAAGGGTCACCAAGCGCTCTGGCAGACAGCATATGTCGCATAGTTGAACCGCCAAGCGACGAAATCAACAAGGAACTTCACGAAAGATCAAGGACGCTGGCTTACACCTTGGAACGTTTCAAGCCGCTTGCCACTCACTTGACCATCTACGCTTTCCTCGAGTCAGGCCCAGGGGTCCAGAGTCGGTACGTGTCCTCCGGTCGCCACTTCCAGACCATCAACAGGAGCCACTCTGATCTATGCAAGTTTTCGAACCCGGAGGACAAAGACCTAAGAGTTATTATGGATGCTATCAATAACCTCTGTGTTCGCGCCAGTGACAAGAACAGGATCGAGGTTGGACCAACGGCCAACGTGGCTCGTGGTCTGCATGATCGGCAACACGGAGGGTATGTGAGCCGACAAGTGTCATGTTTGGGCGCTGGAACCGTGCACTGGGATTTGCTGGGTGAGCCGGCTCCGCCTCAACTAAGTGAGCTCAACACGTTCTTTGGAAGATGGCTCACGAAAGAGGAATCGTCTCCGTTCAAGGAGACCCCACAGAGTGCGTGGCCCGTTGCCTTGATACGGGATCCTTCAGGGACAAGAAAGACACAGTTAGCGCTGCAGTATGCCCGCCAATACCGACACCGCTACGGATCCCTGATTTGGATCAACGCCTCGACAAGAAAGTCGATCGAACTCGGCTTCCGAGACGTTGCTCGCAGAATCAACTCTGGTCCAGCACGCCAAGTTCCTACCTTCAAAATCAACATCCCCGATGGCGATCGAGACCTCAGTGACGACGAGCTGGGAACTCTAGTTCAAAGGGTTAGAGAGTGGATGGAACAACCGCAGCAGGAGAAATGGCTGCTCGTCGTCGACAACCTCTCCCCGAAGTCGCCATTTCCATTTCAGCCGGGCTGGACCTCAAGGCCACGAAGACCATACACATGGAGGGAGCTTCTCAGACTGGTTCCGTCGGTAGCAGGATGGTTCGGCCATGTCATCATTTGTACTCGCGATTCCGGCATTGTGAGCGGCCTCAAGATTGTCTCCTTCAAGAGCTCAACACCGCGGGTCGGAACTAAGGGGGTGTCATCGAGCGTTTCACCAGTATCCAAGTTCCAACAGCGCTTCACGGGAACTCCCTCAGATAGCACCCCTGAGTGGTTCGTTGCGACGTGGTGGTGTGATTTGTCAAGAGACCGGCAGCTGCGGTTTGCGCTGGCTCTCTTGATGACAGACAAGGAGTGCTCGCGCGTACCGCTGACCCTGCTTCAGCATGAGAATGATGACGACGGTAGCAGCGTGAGGGATGAAGTTAACGGATGGCCGATTAGAGACGTCATTGTCTCGAAAGAGGACTGCGGAGATGTTGTCATTTTACCATCGAATATCCTTGAAGCCGGCCTCCAGATGTTTTTCCACCGTGCCTCCGACATCTTCGTCAACATCATGGACGAGCTTGTACAACATGCTTGTAACCACTTATCCCGCGCGCTAACGTCCGTTATAATACAGTTTGAACCGATTTATGGCTGGGACACGGAGGCACAGCTGGTCCGAAATCTGTCGGCTATGTTGAGGAGGTGGGACCAACTTGACAACGATTCTATTGCCCTAAACAACCGCCGCATCAAAATTCCCGGCGGAATCTGCTGGGATTCTCTGGCTCGAGTCTGCGAGCAACACAAAGCATACAGCTCATCATCAACACTGTATGAGCTTGAGCAGCAAAACCACTCCCCTGAGTCTCGAGAAGGGTTTGAGCTTCGACTCCACGCCACTCGTGTCCGGCATTTAGCAAAGAAAGACGAGGGAACGCGGGATGCATACCAACGCGCCTTTTCAGACTCTAGTGTCCCTTTTGATTTGCGCTTGGTCGGCTTTCGAGGCTTCGCGTCGCTGTCTGCCGAAAAAGGACAGTTCGAAGAAGCGGTGGACCAACTGTCAGAAGCACTGGCAAGCGAAGACCCGTTTGGTTCAAACTCGAATGGACAACATATCAACGAGGCGATCAGCGATCTTGCCAGCTACCTCGCAATCACCGGAAATAGGTCGAGCGCTAGCTCGCTGCTTCAGCGGCTGATCCTTTCCCTTGAAGACGCACGAGGCGGGGACGATCCATCGACTTTGAGTGCCATGGGGGCTCTGTCCATCCTCAAACAAGAAGAGGGCAAGCTCGACGAAGCCATCTCACCTGCTCGAGCCGTCCATCAATGTCAGGAGAGTCGACTTGGGAGCGATCATCCCAGCACGGTCCTCAGCTGGTGCAGGGTGGCTGCGGTGTTGGACCTTCAAGGTCATCAGCGCTCGGCCGAGCTCATTTACCGACAATGCTTGGAAAGGGCCATCCCAAGACTGGGGTTGAGCCATCCGTCCGTTTTCGGCATTCGCGAAAATCTTGCTCGGTGTTTGTTAGCACAGGGAAAGACGGCACCAGCGAGAGACGAGCACGAGAAGTTACGGGATGAGATCGACAAGTATCCGGGACTGTATTCGGATGCTGTTGAGCGCCGTGTGCATCACTTTTTACGAGGGACAGGAACTGTTGACGACTATGAGCTGGACTTGCATTTGTCCAAGAGGAATACTATTGGAATTTGGGATCTGGGGGATTTGGGTTTGGAAGAGGCAGATGATTCCGAGGATGAGCTTCCGGAGTATTGGGACGAGTCATCTGATGATGAAAGCGAGGTATTCGAGGGTTGCGAAGAGCCTAGGTCATACTTGGGGGACAAAATCACAAGGTAAGACACTGCCTAGGTACTTAGCTGATGATGGCGCTATTCCTGGATTATGAAGACCCGATACCATGATAACTTCTTGCTATCTTGACTATACCGACTTACGAGAAATCAAAACACTTGACCCATGACTAAAAGATCGAGCCAAACTGCGTATTCCAACTATACGCACACCTTCCACTCCAAATATAAAGGACTTCCCCTGCCTTCATTCAAATCACCACTCAACTCCCAACCAAGCCTCGGGGCTTGCACACCGTCAGTCCTCCAAAGGAACAGTTGGGTCACCGGCGGTTTACCACAAACACGCTTCGGCAACAAGTAACGATGCTCCCCAGTTCCATCAGCAAAGTCTTGCACACTTGTCAGCGTCCCATTATACGGCTCTGTCTGAATCAGAATCTCAAAGCCCGTCGCTGCTTCGGCAGGATTAGTAGTAAGAATAGGCTTGATATAAACACCCCTATTCATTCGTCAGTTCAAGTTCAGTAGGCATACGAAGCACCAACTCACCTCGTGCCAAACCCCTGATTCACGTTTGCCGACTTTCCACCTTCCTCCGTCAAATATCACGGCAGCGCATGCGATGCATCATCAACAGCCCCATCAAGATGCACAACCTCGACATCCTTGACATACAACTCAGTCTTGGGCGTCGCAAAGTTCCGTCCTCTCTCCTAAACAGCCTGTGCACTGCTCGGGTCAACTCTCCCATATAGAACATTCATCTCAGTCCCGTCTGCGGTCTCTTCAACACGAATCACCGCAAACCTCCTATTATAAGCCGCACCCGGTTGAACCTGATACATGTGATGTTCATTGTCTGGGGGTTGTCAGCGTTGATATCTCGACAAGATCATGCGCGCCATGCCAATGTCCCACGCCAAACCCAACAACATTGTAGGGACGCAGAATCTCAAGGAGGTGGTCTCGCGCTGCGTCATCCCAGTAGTCTGTACCTGGAATTGTCATGGGGATGTGCTGCACGATGAAAACGGGGCGCGTGTACCCTCTGCTTGCGAGTTTATGCTTCAGCGAATCGAGACCGCTTTTGCGGTGGTTATAGCTGTCACCGCCGAATAAATGGAGTTGGTAGACGTCGATGGGGCCGAGGTCGATCATGTAGCTGAAGGAGTAGTTTTGAAAGTAAAATGTCCCAGCGGGATCGGCATCGATGTTGTCAGGCGGGACTGGGAAGCGGGGGTCGACGGCGAAATATTTTGCACGAGGGTTGGAGAAGAGGGTTCTGTGGTAGCCCACGTGCATCTGGTTGATAAAGTTCCACATTTGGTGTCGGTAGTAGTCGTGATAGTCGGTTGATCCGGTGCCGTTGAAATCGGGCCATGACAGGATCGAGTTGTCGAAATATCCGAGGTCTAGACAACGTCAGTCTAGGCCATCAGGTAATAAGGAATGGATTAGGAATGACACACCGTGATTACCAAGCCCAAAGTAGAGCGGACCGCTTGCGTTGAGCTGCTTCACCTTGTTTCCCGCCCAAGCGGGATCATACAGCGATCGAAAGTCCTGGAGAAGGTCGCCTCCTTGGACTTCAGCGGCCGAAGACTCCATCAAGATTGCCTCTCTGAGATTGACATGACCGCCCCATTTTGTGAGATCGCCAGCGAAGAACACAGCATCAGGCTTTCCGACTAGCCCTGTGCATGTGATGTTGATGTCAGGGGTCGTCACATAATCCACCGCGCTGATTTGGTTGAGGCAGCGGTTGAGGGTGTCGAGGTTTCCGACGTCGTTGGCTCTTCCAGTCCAATCGGTCTGGGGGTCGGCAAGGAGGATGGATGTTGCAACCTTCATGTTGGCAAAAGTGTCTCGGTCAATAAGATTAAGTCAGGACTAGTCTAGCAAGGGTTAGAACATGGTTTTCGTCATGACGGGATTCCGACAAGGTCGAACTCAGAAGTCAGGAATGTCGGGTCATTTTAATGGCCGCTGGCTCCCTCACGAAAGGCGCAGGGTGTTGTTTGAAACGCTACGTCGTATTCGCTAGCATCTTACGAACGCGTGATGTGTCTGTTTTGGAAAGTTAATGTTAGTGGCTGGATTATGTCAAAGCCGCCGAGGGTGGTGTGAGGTTGACTGCGCAGCCCGAGACACAGCTGCTCGATCCCGTCCCGCCCACAGAGGTCGGCACAGCCAGCGAATCAGGATTCGCTGTACCGCCACCACAGGTCAATGGAACTAGACGCCAACCAAAGCAAATCCACTGAATAGCCTTTCACAAGACGGTCGCGATATTGAAGTAACTAACAGAGCAAACATGGGCCAGGATGGTGCAGCTTTTTCTAACCCTCACTAACTAGCCACCCTGGGGGTTGTCGGCGTTGCTCTCTCGACAAGATCATGCGCGCCATGCCAACTGGTCTGGGCTTGCTGGGGTAAGCCAGTTGGTGCCTTTGGTTTTTAACCCTGCTTTACTAGTTAACAACTTTGGTTTCTTCACTCTTTTTACCACTTGTTGGGGACACAGGTTTTCACCTCTGCTCTGCCAGTTGGCAACTTTGGTGCCCAACTCTGCTTCATCTTCACCGTCGTGAGCTTTGGGTTTACAAAACTTTTCATCTTTTTTTTGTGTTTTCTAGTTAAGTTCACGCCTGGTCCTACACTCCCCCATGTTTTTTTCTTGTTAAGCCTGTGCCTTGTCATACACCCCAACTTCCTACATTACTGGTCGTCTCCACTAACCCACAGGGGGCGGGCCAATTGAATCCGTCCGAATCACTGTCACTACCACAGCTTCTTAGTCAGTCGTGGTCACATCCATTGCATCCTGCTCCTCAGTCTCAATGGTGTTTGGAGTATGCCCCTCCTCCTCGTCCGATGGTGGCGCAAGATCAACAAACTCTTGAGACCTCCACCACTTTGAGACTTCAAGTTCCCAGAAGTCGGTCTCCCGGAGTCTGCCCCTTTCCGTTGACGACTTCAGTCGGGATTCCGGCGGCATTGAGCCATCGAGTTTGTCTGTCTTTTTAAATTCCGCCCTTTTGAGGCTGGGGTCGTCAAAGTCGATGGCCTGCCACTTGCGAAGCACACTGGTCATTGCGCGCTTGTCAGCTGCAAATGTATCATAGATCCAGGAGTGACCCGTCCCAGAACCAGAATCCTCGTCGGAATCCTCGTCTTGGTCCTGGTCCTGGTCCTGGTCCTCGTCTTGTTCCTCGTTCTGGTCCTGGTCCTGGTCCTCATCCAGGTGTATGAGGCGGCTGCGGCGGCTGCGGCGTGCAGATCGGGTACCATTGCCATTGCGCGACAATGCCATAAGCGCTCTGTCAACAACCCCTTGACGATAACCGTCGTCCATGCTCTCGAGTTCCCTCGCAGCCTCCCCGCCCGGATCCAAGCCTTCATAGTCGTTATCACCCTCGAGGTCGTCAAGTAATTCGTCCTGGAGATTGACAATATCCTTGGCCTTTGTTGTCCAGGGTGCCGAATGGTCTATTCCCTCCCTTCCTACCATGATCAGCGCTGGTGCCTCCTCCCTGTCGTTGTTGGCGCTGTGAACACCACCGTTTCTCTAAAACGGCTGGTCGTGCCCCCGGACTCCATGCTCTTCTGCCTTGTCAGCCCACTCGCGAATGAACTCCACGCCCCACATGTCTCTAAAGTCATCTGGCGAGATGTCATCGGGGACACCATTCACATTCTGGATAAACTCCTTCATGCACCAGACGACGGCATTGCGAATCGAGCCCGCTAGCTCTTCGAGAAAGGCATTGTACTTTTCATCGCCGAGTGACGCTGGCTCAACGGAGAGAAGGTATCTCGCAATATGACTGATGAAGTGACCGCCAACAGCCATCGCCTCGTCCGAATAGTCTTCGAGTGACTGCGGCGGGCAGAGTACCCAGACAAACCGATTGAAAGGCGAGCCCCGAGATGCTTTCAGATGTTCGTATGCAACCATGCTGCCAATAAGCTGATTCCTCATGCATGGATGACTCTTCATCGTCAGCCGAAGTTGGGCGACGTGCTTCCTGGAATTCTTGTCCTCGTGAATTTCGGAATATGTTCCTTCGACTTGCAGAAGATACCACAAGACATCCTTTCGCTGGCCGGTCCGGTATAGTTTACTGATCGCCTGGAAGGTTAGGTTGAAACTCCAACCCTCCTGTAATACCAACCCCCGACAGCACGCCCTGTGGAGACTTAGCCCAGCCGCATTCACCGCCATGTTCAGCACCAGGACGTCGACATCGCTGTTGGGGTCATTGAATTGCTGGTAAGCCTGGTCCCTTTCTGATTGCGAATTGGAACTCCGAACCGATAGGACTTGGATGCACAGCTTATCGAGTATGCTAACAAGGAGTCTGTAGTATGATGTTAGCACTGGGAATCTAGGTCAAAGGTTTGTTCAGTTGGCACTTTAGGTGCCAACTAAGTCTGGGTTCTCAACTTACTGCTGCATGTACTGAGAGTAACACACCACCAGTGTCCTCTCGCCTTCCTTTTTGTTCTTGACGACGTGATGGACTGCCCTTTGCAGAATGGGCGCATCACTCATGGCGTACGCTGTCATAGCCGCCCGGTCCGCGCTTGGCGCAAAGACACAGTTGGGATCTTCAACCGTGTTGACGTAATAGTACGACAACCCACCGTCGACATCCTGACGGATGAGATTTTCGACTTGGGTTGTGCCAAGTCGCGCACCCTGGGGTTCGACACCGTCAAACTCAATCTCAACCGTCTTCTGGAGGTTCCGCATTTCGCCGTGACTGAGCAACCCCCGTAGGGTGCGAATCAATTCCGAGGACCTGCTTGCCGATACCGGGTCCTCAGCAACGGCAAGCCTCAGCGATTTGAAGTCCGCACTGGCCATCATTAGTAGGCGCACAACGGCCATGTCTATCGCCCTTCGCTGTGTGGCTGTCGTTGATTCCCTATTTCTCGAGGGGACGGAGTTGTTGTCCGGCTCGTTGCCAGCAGAAACAGGGACTACCTGGACAAGCTTTTCCACTAGCTTTATAACCTCCTGTCGGCGTGGTTCGCTGTACCGCATTGTTTCGGTTGAGACTCGGCATGTTGATTGCTTCGCGCACGGGAAGTACACCTTGCCGTCTGGTGCCGTAACGGGGGTCGTGCTGCCTCGGCGTCGGACCAAACAGTGCATAATGGCCCGAAAAACCGCGTCGGACTCTTTGCGTTCTCTGCCGAGCTCCACACCGTCTGACCGTACTAGTGCCACTGCCCACGGGGACAAGCACCACCACCGCTTCCCTGTCTTAACGGTGTAGTCAATCATCTCCCGACGCCGCTCTGCGTCGTTAAATGATGCGAAAACGGCACCCAAAAGCTCCTTCAAGTTGTCCTGGCTGAGGTTAGGGTCTGTAGGCGGTTGGACGGCGCCCAGGTCACTTTTGCTCCCTTTTGCCAAGTACGGTAGGGGAGGAATTTCCTGTGCCGAATCGTCTCCCAACCCTGTGAATGGCTGCCATATGGTTGATAACCAATGCCAGCTCGTGCCGTCGGGCACTTTCATGCCGATGCCCAGACCAAGAAGCCGCTCAGCCAAAAAGGCCGGTCCCCTGATGTCTTCGAGTTTAGTGAGCGTCGGCGTTGCCGTCATCATAATCAGACCTCTCTTGGGAATCGCATTCACAAGTCTTGTATGCATTGCGCGGGGATTTCGGAGGCCATGAGACTCGTCGCAGAAGACGGTATCAAATGCGGGAATGGGCGCAGTGCCCTTGGTCATTTTCAACCGAAAATGGACAACCGGTACTAGTCTGCCCGAGGCGCGTCTGTCGGGAATCGCTTCTTTTAGAAGCTCGACCTCCCTCTGCTGTGTGCGAGCAATGTCGTCGAACAAATTGCCCATGTGTTCATCTTCGTCCTCCGCATCGCTGTCGTCAAGGGCAAGATCTTCCGGTGGCGCCATAGCATCCTTGGCTTTTTGGACCTTTTTGAGTATCTCGTTGCCGGGCTTCGGAATACCGCCCACCATTCGGACGCGCCCAGGCTGAACACCAGAGTCGGCGATCTCCTCGGGACCATCAAAATTCCAAGTGGACGTGTGGGGATCCGAACCGTAGGGCACATTCTTATAGACTGGTTTGAAGCATCGGAATCCGAGAGTTGAGTACGAAGATATCACGACGTTCAATACGTTCTAGTATGCGGGTCAGTACATGCAGGAAAGCTCATGGAGATGAGTGACTTACCTTTGGCTCGTTCCGGCTGCTTGCCCATTCATCCATTTTCTTGTGAAGACCGGACGACGGCAAGACACAGTCTCGCAAGGCCTGGTCGGTTATCGCCGATCGATCTGTCCCATAGTAGACGGAAAGCTTGAACTTAGGGTGCCAAAGGTCGTGTGCCTCATGAAAGATCTGGCTCACAAGACTTGCTGGCGCAAGGATCAGTGTCGGTCCCACGTCAACTGTCCCCCCCTCTTCAACCTGCCGACACAGGGATTGGTACCTCGCCCAAACTGAAGCGAGCGCTGTCGATGTCTTACCAGTGCCAACTTCATTTCCCAGGAGCATGCAGGGAAACGGTGATGCAATGGCCTCCTGTATTTTGATAGCGTCGGAGACCTGATGGAGGCCCAGGTAAAATGTTTTGTTGGTAACCCCCGGTGGGTGAATTCCTTTGGACCAGTCGACCTCCGCCTTATCAATACCGAGAAGGTCCAATGCTTCATCGAAATCACATTCGTCAGGATCCTCTCCAATCTGTATGCTCGACATCATGGCATGTGACTCAAGCGCTTTGAGACGTTCCTCCACCTTGGTCTCGATGATGATGGGATCTTCAGTAGTTCCATCGGCATTCCTCCCCGCCGCAATGACGTCGTTTAAGACCTTTTCCCGGTCGATGAGGTCATGCAGGTTCGAGTTCCCAGTAAGTGGCCCCAGGGCTCTGATGTCGTCGTCTGTCGCGTGGGTCTGCCGCACACAGTCGACTGAAGCAGAAGTGACTTCAAGGATACCGTCCTGGATGTCCTCGGATATAGCTGGAACCTGGACAAACCGCTCAGAAATCTTTCCCTTGGCGGCACTCTCAATGGCCGAACGGCTGGGGTGAATACCCCGCTGGACACCCATTAGGTAAAGCTGACGCTTCTCCATGTTCCTCAAGACTTGGTAGCAATCGCCCGTATTCTTCGCGACCCCCCTGGATGCCTTGGCAAGCCCGAGAGCGCTGCCCATAAATTGAATCGCCTGTGAGGTTTTTGCAACTTCCGGGTCGCGAACCAGATGACCACTGGCAAGTGGGTTGATGACAAAATAGTAAACGTTAGGTTTGACGTCGTGATCGGCATCCTTTTCGTCGGCACTGTCGGCATCATTGGCACCAGCAGGGACATTCCCCTTGCCCTTGCCCTTGGCGGCACCCCTTTTACCCTTGCCCTTGGCATTGGAAAGGACCTTGTTGCCCTTGCCAGCCTTCTTGCTGTCGATTGGCGAAGACCCCTTCCTTCGGATGGTGAAATAGACGAACGCGGCCACTGCCTTAACCCAGTCGTCCGGTGAATACCCAAAGAGCGCGGTCGCGTCAGTCGACGGCTTAAAACGGGGAACTTCGTCATCGATAGTAGAGAACCTCAGGATGTTGTACAATGCAACGATTGCTGTTGCATTAATATCGTAGTGGTGCGTGCCAAATGTCAGGTTGCCTTGCACGTCACCCTTCCGGAGGATAAACTGTACGGGTTTCTTGCAGCCCCGCACAAAGTCGATGATCGTACCCATTTGCGGACTGTCTTGCTGGAGATTGGCGACCCTGTGCAGGATGTTCTGCCAACTAACATTTGCCTTGGGACACATCTTGTTCCAAGCAACAACTTTGCCAATGAAGTTTGGGCCTGCAATTTCAAATGTCAGTTCTTCAATGCCAAAATGAACGACGCTGGCGCCGGCAAGAATAGGTAGGTAGCTGGGGAAAATCTGTGGGATGCGAACTTACATTGATAATCAAGCCAGGTTATCATTGCCAGGGTGGTTTTGAAACCCAGGAGTGCTGTTGCCCTGTCCTGGGACAAACCAATGGTGGCAATGCCAATGGTCAATCCCGCAACGTGTTGATTCGAGTGCCACCTGTGTTCGGCAGCTCCATCATCCTTGTCAGCACCAATCGGTTGTGCCTCGACCTTTCTGTGCTCATATAGGCCCCAGTCCCAGTCTCTGTTTCCGGATCTCGTTTTGTCGAAGCCTGGGACCGAGTCGAGGGACATGTAATTGTAGTGCATGTCTTGTCCCAGAGCAAAGCACTGAGTATTGTCTTGGTGCTTTCGGATGTTGCTTTCGCTGACTTGAAAATAGAACCATGGTAGCGCTATCATATGAACACTCGCGTCCCAACCGGTCGGGCTGTCTGACATGGGTGTGTCTTGAATAGCCTTGTCGACATCTTCCTTTTTGCCGAAGATATTGTCGCCAGGGTCGAACTTAGACTCGTGCTCGTCCGGGGTTGGTGTTTTGCTAGCAGGGACCGGGGATTCGGGCGTATCCTCCACCTCACTGTCACCAGGCGGAGGGTTGCTCGACGACCCGCCAACCGGACCTGCCACTGGTCGCTTTGCAACTGGTGTTGCGAGGTCTGCAGTTCCCGATCTCGGCCGCTTGCCAGAACGTGGGGTGGGCTTAGGTGCGCCAGCCCCATCCGTGTTGTCGCTAGGTGTTGTTGACGGCCCGGGTTGCTGGGAGGGGCTATTGGAATCGCCCTCGTCGTCCTCGGTTCCCTTGGGAACTTTGCTTCTCTTAGTAGCGGAGGTAGGCTTCGGATTTCCCCTCTTGGGAGCCATCATGGGCGGCTGTGGAACGACTGCAGACCGGCTCTCTCAACTGTCTTGCTGGGCTGGCTGGCTGCGGAGATATTGACTTGTGCTGAAAAGTTAAGATGTTGGGAAAGGCTTTCGGCTGGGCGGTTGTGGAACGACTGCAGACCGGCTCTCTCAAATGTCTTGCTTGGCTGGCTGCCGAGATGTTGATTTGTGCCGAAAAGTTGGGAGAGACGTCCTGAAGGCTTTCGACTGAGCGGCTGTTGAGCTGCTAGAAAAGCTTCCTAACTGGTAGAGTGGTTGTTGAAGGAAGGAAGGGAGAGGTTAAAAAGTTTGGGATATTTTTATAGCCCTCCAGGAGTGGTCCGTGCACGACCGCAAACTTCAGAAGTTTGCGGTGGTGCACCTTGGGATGAATTTCCTGGCGTTTTAAAGGCGCACCTTCCATCCGAAGTCTTGAGGCTATTCAGGTATTTGGAGGGCCCACGAATGGGTGGTCGCACGTGACCTTTAAAGCGGGTCCATGTTCCGCCGCACCACCAGGATATTGTCGGTAGGGCAGGATATTGTCGGTAGGGCAGGATATTGTCGGTAGGGCAGGATATTGTCGGTAGGGTGATGAATTTCCTGGTGTTTGGAAGGGATCCCGTCCATTTGAACTGGTCAGGATAAATGTTGCAACTTTATGTTCACCAAGGGATATTGGTCAATACAATTTAGTCAGAAATAGCAAGGTTTAGGAGACCGTTATTGTGATAAAGGGATTTCAATAAGATTAAACTTAGAATTCAAGAATGTTGGGTATTTAACAGTTCCTAGCCACCTTGCAAAAGGCACAAGACGAGTATGTTGTTTAAAGCATTGCGTAAATGACAATCAAGATTCCTTTTAGATAGCTTTTACATTTTCGAAAGGGATTTACGTCTTTTCAAAAGGCGTTTATTCCTTTTATTAAACGCTGAAGGGCTTAATAAAAAGGCATAATGTTAAATGCTAGGGGCTAGGGGCATAAAATCCAGCGAAATGGGGGTTGCAAAAAATAGCTTTCATTTACAAACACACAAGTCACTCATGCCCAAGTTGGTCAACACACATGAATTCATAAACTCAAAGCCCTAACTCGTCACTCTAAAGTCGTCAAACCACCACTCACCCTCTCCTGAACCCAAGTTCCTCCCAAACCCAAATGCAAAAAATGTGACAAGTGAGCGACATGAATCAAAACAGTAAAGACAGTGAGGCATCATCCAAACAAATGAGATCCACCCAACCTCTTCTCCAGGCGCATCCCCTCCTGATTGAGAGGTAAACGCTATTTTTCAAGTGTTTAAACAACCTCGCGAATCTTGTTGCCCTCAATCCTCATCCTGCGCTTGACCTTGGGCTCCTCCTTCTTCTCCTCCCTCTTCTTGTGGGTAGCCCAGTAAGCGTCGAGAACGTCGTAGACCTCGTCTACGTTGTTGTAGGGCTGCAGGCTAGCCATAAACTCAATCTTCTCGGTGATGGCGGTCGGGGTGAACTTGGCGGGGGTGACGGCCTCGGCGCGCCAGCGCGACTCCATGGGGTCGGTGAAGTCGGTCTCGTTGTAGCCGAGGTCGAGGAGCTTGGTGACGTTGAAGGCGGCCATCATTTCGTGCTGCGTGTCATCATTAGCGTTGCTCTTCAAGAGGATAAAAAAAAGGAGAGGGAGGCAAGTGATGTAGGAGAGGGGAGGAAGAAGTGAACAGGAAAGCGAGACTTACATCCTCGTGAATAAGATTGTGGCAATGGAACATGTAAAGACCATCCCACGGCGCATAGTGAGCCTCGACCTTGACAATCTCATTGGGCGCAAGCCAGACGACATCCTTGAGGCCCTTCTTCTCATAGTCATAGAGGATGCGATCATCATCATCGCTGCGGGACAGGACCTTGAAGTCAACCAAGTGAATGTGGATGGGGTGCGACCAGCCGCCGCCGCCGTTCTCAAGCTCCCAGACCTCGACCTTGCCGCGGGGAACGTTGGCGAGCACACGGTTGTTGACGTCGTTGAAGGAAACGCCGTTGATCTTCCACATGCCGTTGGTGCGGTGGAACTCAAAGTGGTGGTCAACACCGGGGCCAGCAGGGGCGGGCCAGTGGACTGTCGAAAGCGCGGCAGGCACAACGCTGGTGTCGGTGACGGGAGTGCTACCGACGACGAAGCGCATCACCTTGTTGGTGTGCAGGTAGTCGTCGTCAGTGCCGACGTCCTCGGAGTTGCGGAGGGTGATGTTCTGGCCGGCAAAGGGCGCAAAGTCAAAGACGACCTCGTAGCGCTCGCCCATGGAGATGTAGAGGGAGTTGGTGGTGACAGGGACTTCCATGAGGCCAGCATCGGTGGCGATGACCTGGAAGTTGACCTTGGAGCCGGTCTGACGCTGGAAGTAGAGGTGGAAGGTGCGGGAGACCGAGGCATCGAGGAAGCGGAGACGGTACTTGCGCGGCTGGACGTTGAAGAAAGGCCAGGGTTGGCCGTTGACGTGGATCACGTCGCCGTAGAGGGAGTCGGTCTCAGTGGCAACCGAATGGAGGTCGCCATTGCTGTCGTACTGCTTGGCTCCGAGGATGAGGGGGATGTCGTAGACGCCGTAGCCCGAGGGAAGACCGAGACTGTCCTCAGCCGCGTCGTGGATGATGTAGGCGCCGGCTTGACCAGCATAGGCATTCTCAGCCGTGTGGTCAATGGCGTGGTCATGGTACCAGAGCGTTCGCGCAGCTTGGCTGTTGGGGTAGAAGTAGTCTTTGAATTCGCCGGGTTGCGTCACGTCCTCGGCCCAACCATCCCAAGGGGCACGCTGAGGAGGTTGTCAGCGGATGTTGTCTGTAAGGGAGTGCACGTGACCACGGCCCCACCAAACAGGGCACCCCACCTCCCGTCAGGGCAACCCCACATGGTGGCGCACGGGCCGTGCAGACACTCCACGGCTGGTTCTGTGAACCTTCCATTTTCCACAGAACACCACGCACACACACACACACACACGCAGATATTTGCAATACAAGCGATTTGCAGCATACCCTCCGTGTTCCTCCATCAGAGCTGAAGAAGAGACTTACCGAGTACGAGCCGTGGAGATGCACAGAGGTAGCGAGCGTAGCATTGTTGATGAAGCGAACGACTGTCTCGCGGCCTCGCTCGACAATAAAAGTGGGGCCCGGGGCAATGCCGTCATAGCCCACGAGGTTGGCGGGTCCCTTATTGGGATAGACCTGATGCTGAAAGTGGTTGATGGTGACCTCGTAGTAGTCAATGGTGTTGTTGGTCACCGGGTTGGTCACACTCATGGTCGGTGTCTTGACCGGAGGGATAGGGAGCGGATACTGGTACAACCAGGTGTAGGCAGGACTCTCCCAGTCCTTACCAAGAACAGGGGGTGCGGCCAACAGGGCCAGGCCCAACGAGTAGAGAGCGGCAGAAATCATGATGTGTCCAAGAGAGTGAAGTTGTCAAGAGAGTGACTTGTTGGATGAAGTAACCAAAAAGAGAGTGTGTGAGGACCTAGGCAGCCGAGGAAGGCGCCTCAGATATCCAGAAAGGAGAGTGGGTGAAGGAATGAGGGTGAGTGAGTGTGTGGTGAAAAAAGTTGAATCGAACAAGAGGTTCTCAACTCTTTTATAATCGAAATGCTCACTCACCTTCACGTCATGGACATACGGATACGACAGGCATCATGGTCCAGATCTCGCGTCCCCGTTGCTTGCACGCTCAACCCTCGCCAAGAGTTACCAAGAATCTCCACGGCATCCTGGTTCTCAACGCCAGGCTCGCGTTCTCGTGATGACCCCGCATCGATATGGAGCCATGGCTTGAGGTGGCGAACAAACAAGACGGTGGGCCGATAGTTCACGTCTAGCGTGGCGCTTGACAAGAAACATGGCTTCTAGTCAGAACTCTGTCTGGACGCCTCTATCCAGGGGGACAACTGAAGAGACGGGACTAGAGGCGTTAGCAGTCTTCAGCTAGTGCTCATTGCGTCCAAGAGAGACGTGGGATCTTGTCGACTCAATAAGATGACTAAACCTGTGGGAGGTGGTGTGCTGCCCCGTGTGATATTGGTCCCAAGAAGCCAAGATGCTGCGGCCACTGTGCACGACTGTCCCTCCAATCTCTAGCCACGTCCGCCTCTGAGACTAGATGGAACCCCCGCTTGTGTCTGGGGTGGAATCATTCCGGCTGGCTTCGCGTCGTTGAATGTCAACAGGACCCGGTGGCTTTCCGCACGCTGGTCTTAGACAGTGCTACGAAGACAACCGGATAACGCAGTGACGTAGCTCGGACTTTGGTTGAGTGGGCTTTGGCAGTCTCAGCCCTGGCGAAATTGAGTGCTGGGGTTCTAGTTGGCGCGCTTGCAGGGACCGCCATGTGGTGGCCATGCCCAAAAGCAGGCACAGGCCCAAAAGAGAAAGGGGCTGGCTCGCTTAGGTGCTCATGACGAAGTTGACGCAGGTACAGACGGACAGGTGGGGGCCGAAGTTGAAAAAGTTCCCAAAAATAACTGTCAAGCTGTCATCACAATTGGTTCTTCCCCACCTATTACCTCCATCTTAGGGCATCGACGGGAAAAGATCGGGGAGTTATCTTTCCGCCCTGTCCTGGCAGTGCGTGCCGCTGTGCTCAGGCGGAGACTTCAGCGCGCAAGCCTGAGGCCGTATCTTGCCGCTGTAATTTGATGTAGCACTCAGGGGGCGACAAGCTGGTCAGTGTCTGTCCCGCACTTCGGCACTTTTCCGACCCCGTGCAGTGTGGCGCTCTGTCGCATTGCAATTGGGCCCCAAAACCGGGATAGTTGACTCGACTCAATACTCGGGCTAAACTTGGGCCGTGGGAGTTCCATGGTGTGTGTGGCCCTCAAAGTGCAAACCACCACACAAATGTTTCGAGGCATCCCAACGCCACGGACTGGGAGATAAGCGAGGAGGTGATCCGCTCTTTCGCCATTCGCTTCAAGTTTGCCGAACTCGGCTATCGAGAAGGAAGGACAGCATCATCAGTGAACAGTGGACGAAGATTTTAGACCCAAACTCCATGTCGTTGGCCACCGCTACTTCCTAGGTTCTGCGGATGGGAGCCTGGCGAGAACGCACAGAGCCGATGCACTTGATCCCACCGACGCGTGGCTGCGCGCAGCTGCTCGATTGATGCCAGCAGTTTGGATCAACCTAACCGTCGCCAAGACCTGGGGTGGATGCTGTAGAAAAAGGGGCAACGCGCCAGAACGGCATGCCAGGACGGGGAACGGCCACATTTGGGGCACTCACACCGAGACGCATGCCATTCTCGAGAATCACGAGTGCAGATACGGGCGCGATGGACGCACGGCATGGGCGGGATCCGTGGGCAATACATATTTGGCCCCAATAGTTCTGTCAGGGGGCGGCACGTCCCCGCGTCGACATCCCGGCTCAACACACGCGCTAATGCGCGCCGTCCCGTCCCGGACGGAGAAGTTTTCGGACCATGGAGAAGCAAGCGTCTCGGCAAGCTTTGACGAGGTCTTGTTGGCAACAAGCTCACAAAGCTGGCAACCAGCGACCGTTAAAGTGCTTACTGCTTCAAGCACATGAAAATGATCGAGGATCGCGATAGTGCCTGGGCAGCAGCAACAACAACAACATAGAATCTCGAATTCAGCTGCATTCACACCCGCAAAAAGAAGAAAAAACAAACGTGATGAGCTGCGTTGAAAATAATTTAGCAACAGCCGCGGCAGGCGCTCACCCGTCGGAAGCCGCACTGGACACGTCGCATCGCGGGTGGGACCCCCTCCGGGCTTTTTGCACCAGCCAGCCCCCGCGGTCCAGACCCCCAAAGACTGCCGCCAACGGGAAAGACGAACCGAACAAGGCGCTAAAACAGGCTTCTAGGGCAAGTGGAACCGCCAAACCGAGGGACGAGCAAGGGCGGTTGAGACTTCTCCGCACACAACCTTGTCAACGCCGGGAGGTGTCTCAGCAGCGAACAACTATCACCACAAGCGCCACAGTCCGGTTCGTCCTCCCAGCTGAATCCGATATGGTGCACCCGATGTGGACAACTAAACACCTTCCCCTCCACATCGACGCTCAAATCGAATACGAGGTCATTCCCAGTGGCAAAACCGAGACGGGCTGTCAGGTGCAACATGACAGCGGTGCCCAACAGACGTGGAGAACGGCACATAATATTGTTGCATTCCGTATGCAGAAGGTCCCTGAGAGTGCTGCTGAGCCCTTGACCCCGTCTGTTTGGTTCGAGGCACCTGCAGGCGTTCGTTTGCAACCCTGTATGCACGTACCCGTTGAAGGTGAGGAGACCTGCATTCGCTTCTCTCCTGTCGTGTGCGTCCACGTCCCGGAGACGCATAGGAGCGGGAGTTGATATTCCCGGCAAAAAGCATCGACAGCGTATGCTAAGGTACCATCTCCTCCTCCGTATGACTGCAGTAAAAGTCCCATGTCAAAATTGACGTCTGCCTCCAGTGACCCCTGTCTTCATTCATCTCGAATTAGACACTCAACATGCTAGATATCTTTCAGCATGTGGTAGCATCAAGACCAATAGCGTGAGTGTGTGCAACAGGCCTGTTGACGCTCAGCGCAGAGAAACAATTGGTGGGTTCAAAGCCAAGACACCGTACTGCTGCCCCCTGACTCAGGGTTCTCTCATCTTGGCCATATTCTTAGTAGTTGCCAAGAGTTGAGCCTCCTCGACTGCATGGAAACGCGGACACGACCAATCATTAAGAGACTTGACACACTTTACAGTATGTTAAGCGAAGCTTCCTGCAGGTAATCTTAGGCCCGACGTGGATCGACGGCCGCATCGACAGCCTCGGTGCCAAGAAGCATCCCCAAGAGGTAACCCCAAGAGATCCAATCTCTGGGCCGTCAACGCCAAGATGGTAATCCCACGACGTTTGTCAAACCCGGGGTTTGGTAGACGTCTGTTCTTCTCCTGGGTGTCTCAAAAAGGGTCTTGGAGGCGAAAACAATGCTCGTCTGGCAGGTATAGGCGAAACACCCAGGTTGAGCAACGATTTGATGGAAACACTACTCGGAAATCGGCATCGTGAATGGATTCACGGCGGCCAAGGACCTTGACGACATGCGCCTACACCTTCCGTCTGGACTGGAGACGCTCTCGTCGGCCAGAGTCATGGACGCTTCCGTCGAGTATAAAAAGACGTCGACGAGACGACCTCGATGTTGAAATTCATTCATCACTCAGCATCAGGCACGAGAACCATCAACCCATAGTCCGAACTGGGGGTTTCGTGATCCTTACACTCTTTCACCATGCGTTTTCTCCTTCCCATTCTGCTCCTTGTCCTGGGGGTCCTGGGCGTGGATGTTCCCGTCTTTCTCGATGGCGCTCTGATCGACGCCACAGCCGACGACGACTCATACAACACCGGCGGCACCATCTCGGTCAATGGCTGGAATGTCACTGTCCCCAAGAACATGTTGGTCACCTTCCCGGCCGCTTTCGTTCCCTGGAAGGACTTTGTGGCCGACAAGGCCGCCGTTCTGGGCTTTGAGGTCAACGTTGCCGGCAACATTGTGAATGGCGTTCCCCTTGCCGCCCAGATCATCATCAGCGAGTTCGCTATGGAAATGAACCAGGGCCACATTGAGTCCATCAACTTTGACGGATCCATCAAGATTGTCAACGGCCCCATCATCCACATCAACGACCCCAACGCAGTCTTTACCGCCGGTTATTCGTATCCTTTCATGGTTGTCGACGACAAGAGCCCCAGCATTAGCGCCTTCTCTGGCTTCCCCATGTGCGTGCCTCGCTCGTCCAACGACACTCTCTGCCCCATGTCCAACCGCCCGACACTTCCCGGCTCGGGTGCCTACCGCCGCGTCTTCCAGGCCCCCGACCCGCTCGTCATGGCTCCCTTTGTCGTCGGGGATTTCATCGTCTACCGCGGCTTCCGCCTCCCCAACAACGAGATGGTGGTCTACGAGATTGTCACCTGGAACGTGCAAGTCACCACCGTCGGTTCCCCGACCTATCTCCGCGTCGAAGAGGTCCTCATCGGCATCTACACCCCCGACACCAACGGCGAAGTTGCAGAGACGCGCTTCATCGGCTATGTGTCTGATCCCTCGGTCACCATCTCCATCCTCGCCCTCGACATTGACCCCTGCACCGGCCACGAGACCGAACGCTCCATCTCGGTCGGCCAGCACCGCCCCGAGGCCGGTGGCCGCAACAAGTGGCTCGCCCGCATCGACGGCCGCACGACGCCCTCCATCTACACTCGCGAGTACAAGTTCATCACCTCGAGCGGCACCGTCCTGACCAAGAACAACATCACCGCCGGCCAATATATCTCGCCCATCCTCGAGTGGATCCAGCCCGAGCTCCTCGTCCCCGGTGCCGAGCCCCTGATCCACGAGTACTCGGCCCTCAGCCACCTGACCAAGGGTGTCGGCCCGGATGCCAACGGCAACATCTTTGGGCCCCTGGACCCCTTCCCCCAGACCGGCGTCACCGTCTTTGATGTCTCCACCTGCGGCTCCACCGGCCCCGGCAACCCCGACCCCGAGCCCGGCACCGGCGTGACCCCCACTGCCCGCGTCGAAGCCGGCCTTGGCACCGTCACCGTCACCAACCAGCGCATGTTTGTCCGGTCCGACGACACCTTTGTCCTCCGCGGCTTCCACACCAACGCCAACGACCCTGCCTTTGCTGGCGACAACATCACCTACACCTGGTCCATTGACGAGTCGCAGTCCGAGGGCACCGTCGCCAACCTCTTCACTTTTACCCCTGTCAACAACGGCCAGAACATCAACGTCCGTTTCCGCGGCACCGCTCCCGTGGGCGACTATGTCTTCCAGCTCTCTGTCACTTCGGCATCGCAAAACACCACTGGCACCGCGACCTTCACAATCAACTTCTTCACTGGCCCTGACACGATCGAAGTCACTGCTGTCACGTGGACTTCCTCGCAGAGCGGTACCATTGGCGTCACCTGCAAGAGCAACTACCTCGTCGATTCCAAGGTGCAGATGCGCGTGACGTATCCTGGTGATGGTGGCCAGACGACGAGCGCGATGACGGCCACCCCGGCGAACAGCGGCAACTGGAGTTTCTCGACTAGACGGGTCGCCAGGCCGGGAACTGTTAGCTGCCAGAGTAACTTGGGCGGCTTCGGGAGTCGCACGGGCACCACGTCCAAGAGAGATCTTGCGGCTGTTGAGTGGACTGCTTAGGCGCCAGAGGTGATGATTTGATGAAAGGGTTTGTTCATTTGTCACAGTCTGTCTTTACCGGGTTGGATTCAAGTCACTCGTTTGCACTGTTCTTCTGAGATTCTGGGGTCTGGTTTTAGTTCAGCTTGGTGATTTGCTTGGGATTCTCAGGAAGGTAGCTAGGGAATGGAGTTTTTTTTGGTGAATCTTTAGCAATCCTGGTGAATGTGACATTGCGAAAAACCGAACTACACCACTGTCATCCTCTCAAACTTTGCAAGGAGAGGCGACGGTTCCATAAGCTCGCCATACATGATTCCATGGACATATGCGCTCCCAACCAGTGCATACACGTCTTCCACTCCACTCACACGCCGAAACACAAACGGCGTCGCTACCCCAGCCACCAGTGCCACGACATCACCGTTTCTAATACAATCGTGAGAAACCCCAAGGAAATTATGCTTCTCCGTCCTAAAGACCCTCCGGTCGCGTAGGATAGACGTAATGGCAACAGGGACATCCTTGTCCTTCAACAAAAACTTGAGCAGGGTCAACCCGTTGAACGTGCCCGAATCGTCATTGCTGTCCGAATCGTACGCCTCATCGACGTCGGGGTCCGCGGGGCTCTTAGTATGGCCAAACCGTTTGCCGTGGCGAAGGGCATGGCGTGTGGTTTTCCCTGTAAAGCTAGAGCTGTCGGGTAACACCAGTGGTGGTACGGATGCTGATCGACGGTGTTGACGGCTCACATCACGTCCGCGCTTTGACTGGGGTTGGAGTTCAAAAGGAGAAGATGTCGTTTCGCTGTCCATTCGGCACCTTAAGTGGGCTTCGTACTCCCGACCCTGGTTCCTGTCCAACCCCCGTGATGCTTGTCTGGGTTTCATTTTCCTGAGAACAAGCAACGGTTTCCTGATGGGTTGGGCCTCCCCCTCAGCAGATGGGACGTAGTTGTGCAGACCCAACAACTCTTGCATCAGAGGGTAAGCGTTGCTTTGGTGCGCGACGATAAAGGCCATCAGGGTCTCGGAGAAATCTATGGGACCGCTCTTGTTGAGTTGTGCTGCTGTAGCCACGCGAGCAATGCTGCGGCTCGACTGGGTGCAAGTGGCCCTTGTTTTTCTCACCAACTGTCTGAAACAAGTCCCCAAAAGCCTGTCGTGTCCCATTATGCATATTTCGCTCAGATACAGCATGAATTGCCTCCGTAGCTTGGTTGACGGACGACCGAGACGGTCTTGGATCAAGAGCTGGCGCTTGAAGACGTCGCCTGTCAGAGTCCGGAGGAACACGTCCATGGTCAGCTCCCACCGACCCATCCGTTTGGCTGGAGGGTATTCGTATCCGATCCGGGCGACGAGATCCAGCATGTGACCTTGAAAGGGTGTCCGGCTGACACCAAAAAGTCCGAGCTCGTCAAAAGGCTCGCCAACTTGGGCAATTGTGTCAATCACGGCCACCGAGATGGACAGCGCCCTCCGAAAGGGCCCAGTCCGGCCCTCAATGAGCTCAAACACTGGCTCGACGTTTGTGGCCGCTCGGTAGTGCGCGCAGCCAAAGTAGTCAAATGGCTTGGGGAGGAGTGGTGTGCGCAAGTCGGGCACCCACGACGGGAGGGGACGCTCCTTGGTTTGTGGCTCGGGTTCTTCTTTTCCGTCTGGAAGTTGAAGCGGTCGTCCCACCATCTGCAAAACATACGGCCAACCGCGCCTCTCAGCCAACTCAACCGCGCAGCCCACATATGTATGGGTGAATGCATCCTGACCCTCGTCCTGCTGAACGTAGCCCATCAGCGTCTTCGCCAAGCCCTCGTCGACCAAGCCTAGCAGAGATACGACCTTGTCTTTGGGCAGCGAGGCTTCCCTGTCTCTGCAGAGAAACAAAAAGTCCGCGAAATCCCATCCACGCCCCTTCGACGTGGTCATGGTATCTTGCCCTGCCTTGAGCAAGTGCGGGAGTGCAGAGTGGCCACGGTGCGGACCCAACTGCATGACGATACTCGTACCACCCATGCTCATGCTCCCAGCCTCCATGTACTCGATCACACGAACGCCGCGAAGTAAATGATCCGGTAAAATCTCCATGTTCCCAATGAGAAATAACATCTGCCGAGCGAGCACCATCTCCGGCACGACCCACGCACGCTGAAAGTAGTCGCGCGCAAGCACCTTGATGAGGTCCTTCGACGGCTCAGCCCATTTCGTCTTCCGGGCCCAGAGCAGCTTCGCCAGCATCGCCAACATGCTGTCACCGAGTTCGACGCCAGAGACGTGCAGCACCCGCTCCGCGCCTTTCCGGCTCTGGGCCAGCCGATCAAGGATATCATGTTCGTGGCGATACGAAACGTATTCCTCAACATCAAACATGGGGCCGAGTTTTCTTAAATACTCCGGGAACCCAGCTGACAAGTGTTTCGACTCGCCGAGCCAGACATGCACCGTCTCAGCGCAGCGGTAAATACGGCCTATAATGCTCAGCTGACGCAGCTTTTCCTGCTTGGCGGCATCATCATGGTCGTCTTGCTGGATGCATATTGCGTCGATCCAGATGCGTCGCCTGCTGCGCGTCGGATGGCGTGCCATGCGCACCAGGAAATCGTGCAGGTTTGGCTGCGTGTGGAGGGTTCTGCCATCGCAGAGGATCGGGCGGCCGGGGTCGCCCTTAGCCAGGCGCTCGACGCGATAGCGCGGGAATTTGGTCGGGCTGATGAAGTTGCATTTATCGTAGAGGCGGCTTGTGAGGACGTCGCGGCCCCATGAGTATGACAGGGCGTCGTATGACGGGGGAGGAGTAGTGGCGATGTCAATGTCGATGAGGCGGCCTTCGAGGAGGGTTGAACTATCGGACGGAACGAGCTCAAAGACACGGATAAAGGCGGTCCCGGCGTCTGTGGGGAGGCGGTGGTATTCGTATGGGGCGGGAAGGGGAGCCTGGGCGAGAGATTTAGTTTTCAGTTTGGAGTTCTACCTCGGTAACATGCTGGACCTACAGAATGGAATGGCGCCGTTAGTTGAGTCTTGAGCTTGGTGAACCTTTGCCGGAGCCCCCCCGGGTGATCCATGATGTTTGCATCGTTGAGTGTGTGATGCGGGGCATGAAGCCGGTCACTGGCGTGATGGCGCGAGTGAGGGTCGTCATGAAACTGTGGCACGTCGATGAAGGAAACGGTTGGAGCGTTGGGCAACGGCTGGGGTTCTACAAGCCCACATTTGTGCTCTGGCGCTGTTGAGTCGACGTGGTCCTCGTGTCACTTTCTTTTCTGGATGTTGGATCTCCCATCTTACTTCAACTGGCGCCTCTCTTGCAATACCCGCCGCCGCCTCGCTTGCAGCAGCGGCCTTCTAATCACCGCGCGAGGGCTGTTTCGACCGAGATTCCACGAAAAACATTGCCATCGACCGCGACTCGTGACCGTCGGGTCGCAACACATCACTAGTTCCCGGATGGTGACATCCTCTCATAGTCTTGAGCTGAATCCGCCAGTAAAAATGGGTGTGACAGCCAGCCTTGATATGTCGGGGAATGTAACAAGTCTGGGCTGTGGCGGGCTTCACGCAGCGTCTCTCTGGCCTTTGTTTTGCCAAATTGGCCCGCAAAAAAAACACAGTTGTTGCGAATGGCGTCGCAATCTGCCACCAGCAGCTGAACATTCAATCGCTGTGTCCATTCATTCCAGTGCTGACTGTTTGCCTGCCTTCAAAATCCCGTCGCTCACCCTCCATCTTGATCCTGGGGCTGCAGATTTATCGAATCGATCTCACTGCTCTTGTTGCCAAGGCCTCTTCGGTCTCTTTCTTTGTCTTTGCCTTTTCGGTAGTGCTGCAGAGACGGGTTCTTGTCCCTTCTCCACTGTCGCCGCCTCTTGCCGCTCTTCTGCCAGCACTTTTTTGATCCCAGGCGCCATCATAAAATGACGCCTGTCCTCCCAAAAGTGACAGCCAACCCAATCTCTCTTTTCCTCACTAGAATTGATAGCCCAGTCTGCTCCAACCCATCCATCATGCCGCCTTCTTTAAGATCGCCGTCTCCTCCCCTCTCGTCTTCTCCTCACCTCTCTTCTTCTCAACTCTCTCCTTCTCCCATCACGGCAACGCGGGTACGCTGCCGTCCTTCCTCTCTTTCCGCAGGTCGTCGTTCTTCCCCTTCAGCAGCACGCCGTCATCATCCCTTTCCCGCGCCACGCCGCCCCCTTCGTCTGGCGGCAGCGCACGCACAGGCACACGCCGACCGGTTCGATCTCACCGGCTTGATCATCCTCCCTATCCCCGCTATCCAGGGTTACGCGGCCGCCATATCCAGACACGCCAAAGAGCGCCGCGATCAGCTCCTTGCGGGAACGTCAACCCAGGAGGCCCTCATCTACCACAGTGCTACCACCGCTCACATTAACGCTCTCGACAGACGAAACAGCATTTACCCCGGCCGCATCACATTCTTTGGCAACGGCCCGATCCGCCTCGCTGGGCTGGCGACCATTTTCCCACCTTGGTGATCGAAGTAGGAAATAGAGAATCTCTTCGGCTACTTTACAGGGACCGGGACTGGTGGTTCGACAACTCACCGCCGAGCCAACCTCGGGGCGATGTCAGGATCGTTTTCCTCATCAAGGTCGACCGTCAGAGGCAGAGTATTCACGTGGAGCAGTGGTATCGCGACCAGCAATCCCCTTCCCGTTCTGTCATTATTATGCCGCACCCAAACAAACCGCTTGCTTTGTACGATGCTAGCCATTGGGTCACGGAGGGTGCACCGATAATCATACCTTTTGAGCATGTGTTCTTACGACCACCGATGGGGCTGAAGGAGACGAACCTCGTTCTGACTGCGGAGTTCTTTATCAATTTGGGGATGTACTGCTGGCAGAGTAACAGGACCCATGACGATCCAAATGCTAGGAGTGGTGGGCCCTGATTGTGGCAGAGTTCACCACCCCTGGCCCGGCATGCAAAGTTTCCCTGCCGATGCGGCCAAATGAGACAGACTCGGATTTTGACTTTTTTTATTCCCCGCGCAGATGCTGGTGGTGGGTATTTAAGCTCCAAACCTCCTCTCCCTCTCACCCATGTTCGTCCACGCTTCACCGACATTCTGATAGCACACTATGGGTTTTTATATTTTCGATCTGCTGGACGAGCTTCTCCTCATGATTATGATGCTCCTCAACCCCGGCTCAATCCAGTGTCTCCGACGCACTAACCGGATCTTCCTTGGCTTATTCTCAGACACTCTAGTTTTCCGAGATTTGCATTACTACATGCCAGAGCTATCGGTTTTCCAGGCATTTACGCCGACATTCCAGTAGTGAAGGGCTAGCGAGGAGTTCGAGAGGAAGGCGTACAGTGAAAGTGTTCGGGCCTTGCTCTGTTCCGAGGAAACAAGCAGTGTCTTGCGTGTCAAAATACAGCTTGCATAATCCACAGTTAGCGACAGATCTGGCCAAAAACAGCCTAGTTGTCTGCGACGAATCTAGGCACACGAAATTTCCTTTTTCGCTCGCAATCCTGAGCTAGGGTGAGCTGGGGTGAGCTGTGGCTGATTTGTCCTGAGTTTCCTGATTCTTCCCTAAACTAGGGTAATCCCATATGCCGCCGCTACTGCACAGCCTCGGAGGCCCCTTTTCAGTTCCCCCAGCTAAAGGTTCCTATCAATAGCATGTCAATGACACGTAATCTGTAAGGATACAGCTCCCAGGCAACGATTCTAATTACGATGTATATGTGTACTGGGTGTGCGTATGACTTGTCCCGAAAGCCCTATTCTTAAAGCTGAGCAACTGTTAGAAGCAGGGCACCTTTGATCCTCGTGTGTGAATGTGTCGTAATGTGTGTGAACTCGATTGTCCTGTTGCAGCGAAGATATAAAGTTGGAAGCTGCGCTGGAATACTTTAGTGAAATGCTAAAGAGCTGGATGGCGCTTGCTGTAGCGCTTACTTGAATTGACCGAGGGTCGCGATTCAGCTATATGTTCCCAGGGGGCAAGTGGGGAGGAAATGGTGAAGATAGGAGTAATGTAGGTTTGTAAACTTACCGACGGTGCTCCAGGCCCCCCAAGAGTCGCAAGAGGGCATTCTGCTTTGAAATGGTTCCTTTAGGAGTCGCGAGGCGTTCCGCTATGAGTATCTCGCCTAGTGGTTCTAGTGGTACGTTAAGAGGAGAGGGCGATGTTGCTGGCGTTAGGATGGCGCCGCTGTTTGGTGGCTGTGGCTGTGGCTGTTCTTGCTGCGTTGATGCGATCTTGATGATTCCGCCATTGAAGAACTCACAGCGCAGAAGGTCAAGGTGTCGAGCCGTCCAAATCAGTGGATGAACGAACAGTCGTTCACGAGGGCAGGTGGAAATCAATTTGAGGACAGAGAGACCGTTAACAAATGGCGTTTCTTCTGCATCTGCTGCGGTCGTGGGTGTCATGTTTGCGATGCCGTGTGAAGCTCATTTTGTCAAGTCGGTCGAAGCGTGGTTTCGATTCGTGGTGGCCTGTGCGCTACTCTCCCCATCCGTCAGCTCCAATGGACGCGGAGGTGGACCCGCGATGTCAGTAGCGGCAAGAACAAAGCTAAATCCGAGCTTGTCGCGTATGTCCGAAATCATTAGTCTTGGAAGTGTGAGTGTTGCTGATAAACGCCAGTGTCGGCGTTACGTTTCGAGCCGAGGGCTTCTTCAGAAAAGAGTCCACCAGGAAAATGTTTCGTTGCTGCGGATGCAAATTGAGGGCCTCTCAGTAGTGATTACGGTAGCCCTACACAGTAAGCCAGGCAGAAGCTGTTGTGGCGAGCCCTTATCGATAATAAAGATTCGCCGCCATCGCTGACGACGTCACAGGTTCACACCAACAAAGTAAGTGCGAGGACGGCCGCGTCAAGGAAATAAGAGATTTCGCGGTTACTAAGCGCTAGGCCCGAGGCGAGCCCCAAGACGGAATGGAAGGAACAACGCTAACCCCGACCACTTACTCCTTCCGTCTGCTCTCTCAGCAAGTTCGCGCTCGCGCTCTCGGCTTTTGCCCCCCGATGCAAGGCCGACCCGACCAGGGACGAAAAGTGACAGCATGCGCGTTGGGTGCTCGGCCGAGAAAATGCGGCGAGGGGAGAACTTGGCAGCTCTTGTTTTAACCCTTCCATCTCCCGTCGCATTTTGATCCCGAATTGCAGTCACATCATTACTCGCTGCATTCACCACCTGACACGCTCCGGCGCACCTCCGCATTTGCTGCCGACAGCGCTGCGCTCTCCCGTCCCGCATCCTACCCCGGCCAGACACTTTACCAGGATTCTGAGCCGCCAAGCCACCGACGTCGACGAAATGGCATCCCCAGAGACATCGTCGAAAGACGACCTCAAACGACAAAACGACTCGGGAACCGAGGGCGACGACACACAAAACTCTACAGACCAAGAGAAGGCGATCGGGGATGCTCCTTTGTCGCAGGTGCCGAGTGCGCAGGCACCGCCCAACGGTGGGTTGATGGCATGGGTGCAAGTGGCGGCCGGGTTCGCCATCTTCTTCAACACATGGGGCGTGCTCAATACGTTTGGCGTCTTCCAAACCTACTACGAGACGGGTGCCCTCTTCACCGAGTCGTCGTCCAACATCTCGTGGATCGGCTCCATCCAGGCTTACTGTGTGCTGGTCTTTGGGCTCCTCGCAGGCCCCATCTACGACCGTGGCTATCTCCGCGCCTTGCTGGCAACAGGCTCCTTCCTGATCGTGTTCGGCTTCATGATGCTGAGTATATGCAAGGAATTCTGGCAGGCCATCCTTGCTCAGGGCTTCTGCATCGGCATCGGTGCTGGTCTCATTTTTGTACCGGCGCTCGCCGTGCTGCCGTCGTACTTCAGCACCCGCATGGGCTTGGCCATGGGGCTGGCAGCGTCGGGCTCCTCGTTTGGCGGGATCATCTACCCCATTGTCTTTTATAAGCTTTTGGGTGATGTTGGATTCGAATGGGCGGTCCGGACCGTCGGGTTCATCGCTCTCGCGACCCTCCTCGTCCCCATTTTCTTCATGAAGATGCGCGCGAAGCCAGCTAAGCCGCGTGACGCGTTGGACTGGTCGGCATTTACAGACTGGCCGTTTGCGCTTTTCACACTCTTCACCCTGATCGGCTTCATCGGTCTCTACGTCATGCTCTTTTACACATCCTACTTCTCACTGGCCACCGGTGCAACGACTCCCGAGATGGCGTTTTATCTCGTTCCGATTCTGAACGCCGGGTCTATGTTCGGTCGGACCGTGCCGAATGCACTTTCGGACAAAGTCGGGCCTCTCAACAGTCAGTACCATCCCAACCCTTCTGACGACACGTACTGACACATGACAGTCCTCGCCCCAGGTGCCATAATCTGCGCGGCCTTGACGTACTCGCTCATTGGGGTGCACAACCTTGGTGGCATCGTTGTGGTTACATTGCTTTACGGCTTCTTCTCGGGCGTCTTCATCGCTCTTCCGCCCGTGATTTTTGTGCGACTGACCAAGAACAAGAGCAAGGTTGGGACACGAATGGGAATGGGGTTCGCCGTTCTTGGTTTTGGAGTGTTGGTTGGCGGGCCAGCTGGTGGGAGCATCCTTGGGGCCGGTGATACTCAGGAGCTGTGGACAAAGCTGTGGGTGTATGGCGGGACGATGGCTCTGGGCTCGGGTGTCTTGTTGTCGGTTTTGAGGTTATGGATATCCAAGGGGAAGCTTTGGGTCAAGTTGTAGATGGGGCTGCATCTTATGAGGAGCATGGCCAGGTAGCATTGCATCCCGCGGTTTCGGGTTATTCATGACGTAAATGAAGTCATTCCCATCTTCTTAGTTTTGCATGCGCCGTCTACCTACCTACTGGGCCGGACTGTCTGGCCCCTTTGGTCCCTGAAGCTCAACAGCATCGATGATGTAGTTTGCACTCAAGAACTTTGCGTCGCCAGACCCAGAAACACCCAACTCCAAGGTATTGCTCCCTTCCTTCAAAGTGCCGGCCGGAATCTTCCACGTATACACCTCACCATACCCACGATACGCTCCTCGGGTCACACCCCTCGAGTCAATGAGTTTCTGCATCTTGTTAGTCTCTTGGACGGCTTTAAACAAAGTGACTTACCGGAGCACCGGGATCTTTCCCCTGCCAATTCCCAATCTTGACCGACGGCCGCCCTCCCTTGAAAGAAAGCGTTGTCCCAACCCTCAACGTCGTCTCAACACCAGCCTGGTCTTTGGAGAGATTGAAAGTCACTGTCGCTGTCCCACCTTGCTTCGCAAACAAAGCCATGGGAAACTCCTTTGCTGTCGACTTGCCAACGGTATAAGCACCGCCCCAGGTTCCCATTCTCACATCCTCGGGATGCATCCGCTCAATCCTGTCTCCGTTCTTCAGCTCAAACGGCTGTCCGTCGAAATCGCCGATGCGCCAAATGACTGAGGGCGTCGGCTCGGCCGAGGCAACATTTTTCTCGGTGTTTGTCCCGACTCCGATGGTGATGCTGTCTTGGGCGACTTGGAACTCGTTGCGGTAAAGCTTTACGGTATAAGTCCCTGGCTTCATCAGCGGCGACGTGTACTTTCCATCTGGTCCGGAGATGGTCCAGTATTGCGAGGCGTTGTTGTGCCAGTGGACGACGGCCTGGAATTTGGAGGGTATACCCGAGACAGTACCGGAGACAGTGCCGCGTTTTGAGGATGGGACATAGCCCTGGATGGACAGGTTCGCAAAGAAGGATGTGTCCAAGTCGGCGGATGGCTGGGCCCCAGTTGTAAACTTCATTGCGTAGGGCCCCATGAGGCCGAAGCGCCATGGTTCCGTTCGGACGTGGCCTGAGTTCATGTACCAGTAGAGCTCTTGGTCGTCGCCGCTTTGCGAATTGATGTCGCGCATGAAGGGACCGCCAGCTGAGGATTCGTAGGCGACTCCAGGCATTATCATCCAGATACCGACGTTCTGAACTCAAATCAGTTCACTTTTCTTGTCGGCAATAAGTTCCAGCTCACCTTCCCCGTGACACCGTGGACTCTGTCATCGATGAATCTGTCCGATGTGTACATCTTGCATCGCGTCTGGCCATTTGGACACTTGAACGTGTCCTTTCCCTCGAATGCAGTGCAACCATCGAGATTCGCGACGTCGCCATGCCAGCCATTCGGGACTGCCGATCGTCTCAACCGAGCGAGAAATCGAAGCTCACCAGGGTCGACTTCGCCAGTGATGTATGTTGCCAAGTAAATCGTGGGATCATCCGGCTTCGCGACAAAGTACTGTGTGACTGGTTGGGAATTCGCAGTGACCGTGATGCGTACATAGCCATTGACAACATCCGCAGATACCTTTGACGTTCCCAGACCCGAGTTGATGTGTGTCATCTTACTCGTCCCCTGGTATTGCACGCCATTGTATAGCAAGCTGGTTATGTCGCCTGTGCTCCTGCAGTTTGTCAGCGTCCAGTAGAAGTTCTGTGTCTAACAAGCTCACTTGCTCACTTCAAACACCAACCCGGCATTTGTGTCCACACTCCATGAGTTCCCCTTGCTGCTCAACCCAAACGCAGCGTCAGCCGTCTTCACGAGGGCCCAAGCCGCGATGACCACTTTTTTCCACATGATCTGAACCGTCGAATCAGCACGCTTGATCGAATGTCCCTTGGCTGGGCGCTGCCCTCGAGCTGCACGCTGGTGAAGTGCCGTGGTGGTTTTTATGACCCAGGGCACCCGGGCTGCGGATAAAATGGTCGAGACCAATGCGCGTCCAGGGTGGTCCATGGGTAATCCTCCGTGGCGGCTTTGGCCCCCTTTATTTTTCCGCCTCATTTGGCCATTTTGCGGCATTAGCTCGTTTCGCGCGGAGGATTCCTCACCGCTAGGTCGAGGGGAGCGTGCATCCCGCACCGTGCAATTCGCGGGGATTGTGGGGAAGACAGTTGAGTTTTTCTGGGGCGGGACTTTGCTTGATACCTTTTTGATTAGGTATTTTTATTTCACCCATCTGAGTAAAAGTAATGGTAGTTGCCCTGAAGCCGTGCCATGGCGTCCCTGTGACTTTGTTGGCCTGCCTGAAAGCCTAGCGGCTACATGTCAACCGTGAACTTGGTCGCACCCAGGGCCCAGGGAACCACAGCCAAGTTAAGGCACACAATGAGCTTTCCGAGAGAGGTTATCTTCGCACGGTTTTAGCTTCTCTCAGAACTCAAGTGTCTTGCATTCCTGGAAGCTTCGTCGAATCAAGGCACAAGTATCTTCGGCGAGATTGGTGGAATTTGATGGTCGAGCTACTAACACCCGCCCGGCAGCGGCAGATGAGCTACGCTCAATAACCTGGTGTTTATGGGCGGATCGCGCATTGGACGAAATGTCTTGGCACCGCACGACTAGACGTTGAGTGGCTGTCACCTGAGCGGCGCGAACATCTAGATATTACGTCCTCGGCAATAGTTCACAACCCCGGTGCTTACCAAGGCCACTGCCGTCGAAGCGAGGGAACTATATCACCAAACCTGTTTCTCAAGCTCCACCTTGAAGTTCACCCAACCTCATCATCGCCAAAACATCTTCATCAGCATCGATAATGGCCAAGGCAACCCTCCTCCTCGCCCTCGCGGCAACCGCTACCGCCTACACCGACATCCGCCACAAGCGTTTCATGATCAAAAACATCGACCCAATCGTATTCCCCGGCCAGTACAAATCGCACATGCACTCCTTCTACGGCAGCGACATCGTGACTAAAGACCTACCAACAACCAAGCAACTCCAACAGGGCTGTGCGTCAGGGGAGAATCCCAACGATCTCTCGGTCTATTGGGCGCCGACCCTCTTCTACGTCAACGGGAGCGACTACATCGAGGTCAACCCGGGAATGTTCAGCACATACTACGAGAACATTGACAAGGCCGAGATCCCGTTTCCCGAAGATTTCTTTGCCATTGCTGGCAATGCGAGCGCCAAGAGTCAAGCTGACGTGGACGAGCGCACGACGGGGATTACGTGGTGGTGTGAGAATGGGCCCGAGGATCGCAGCAATCGACCGAGGGCGGCCCTTCCCAGAGTCACCTGCAGTGGGAATATCCAGGCCATTTTGAGGTTCCCGGATTGCGTGAACACGGCCGACATCAAAAAGTATGCGTACGCTGCTGCCAACGGAGGACGGTGTCCAAGTGGCATGAAGAGGATGCCGCAGTTGAGGTTCAGCATCAGATATAATGTGAGGAAATTGATTCCCGGTGGCTGGAATGGGATTCCGCCTTTGAAGTTGGCATGCGGAGAGGCGAGTCCCCGAATTTCAGATACGTTCGAGCTCGACTGACAGACGCAGATTGGCGAGGGATATTGCCTTCACGGTGACTTCATCAATGGATGGTTTGATGACGCGCAGCAGAACTTGTTGAAGGCGACGAGCAGGAACAAGTGGATGCGCGTTGACGGCGCAAAGGGAGAGGGCAAGGCTGGAGCTGCTTGCCAGCCAAAGGATGCGGAACCTTCAAAGGGGACGAGTGACTATCATGAGAGTCTGAAGATGATGGGCATGTGATGGCTAGGTTCTTGGGTTCATCATTTCGTCAAGCGAGGGGGGTTCCAACTGTCATTGGCCTCAATAGAGTCACATTTTCCGTCAATTTGGGACTTTCAAGTCTTCATCCCCGTACATGCACTGCGCGACCCGAACTGCGGCACTGAACAAGAAAGTGAAAACACAAACTTTTGATGTAACTTTTAGTAGAAGGCAAGCAACCCCATGCGACTCAATAGACTAGGTTAGCCCAGGAAGGTCAGGGTTGAACTCCAAAGCCAACCACACATCAACATTCTTGCCGCTGCCGGCCTGCCACTTGTGCCAGGGGTACGACACAACATTCAAGTCTCCACGAACTGGTTTGTCGTACGAGTCCCGGTCCCACAACCCACCATGCTCATACAGCTCGGGAAGAGGGACCGTGTCAAACGCGCTGTTGGGGAGATCCTTGACCTCATCTGCCGGCGTGTCCTCGAATTCCTCCTTGATGCGAGACATGCCGCCGCCGCCAGTGCCAGGAGAAAGGCAGATGTGTACCTCCTGGAAAATGTCACCCGAGTGGTTGTGGACGCCGCAGTTGACATTTGTCCCTGTTCGCCAAAGTCAGTACCCGTCAAGCCTCTGCGTGTTGCAAAGGATGCTCACCGGCTGTCCAGAACTGCAAGTGGCAAATCTGGCTCTTGTCATGCTGGAAGCGGAAATGGAATCCGCTCAAGTTGTAAAAGTCGACGTCTTTGAAGTCGCCTCCCCACCAGAGGGTCTCGACCTTTTTGAACACCAGCGGGTCAAGTGCAAGACCAAGCTCGCTGGCGTCAAAGGTTGTCCGCACCGGCACCTCGTCGGCCGAAGCCCATTCTCCCTCATCCGTGTCGTTGATGGGCGTCAGGCGGAGCAGGATGGCGCCGCTCTCGGCATCGGCGCTGAGAGAGGAGTCCTCACTCGTGGTGGACGCCAGGGTTGGGAAGGGACGCACACCGAGGGCCGAGCGAGTGCCGTGGATTTCGGCAACGGCCCCGTAGAGCACCTTGATGCCCTCGCCCGTGTCGACGGGGATCTTGGCGCCCTTGGGGTGGACCTCGACGCTCAAGGCGTAGTTGGCAATCTCGATGAGTGGCGCGGACTGGGAGCTCGACACCTCGCTCGGGAGTCCGAGGTACACCAGCCCCTCGCCGTCCCAGACGGTGGGGGTGATGGCGCTGTTCTTGACCCTGGGCGCTGCTTTGGGCGTCTTGTTGAGGTGGAGCCTGACAACAGGGCAGGGCTCCTCGTAGTATTTCGACACGTTGTACGAGAGCGAGATGATGTCCAGGTTTCCCTTGCCAGCAAAGTCGCCCACTGCAATGCGTGCGGATGACTCGGTGGCGATCCTCCACTTGGCAAACAGCCCCTTGGCGAGGTCGATGGCCTTGTAGTACATGATTCCCTTGTCGGGGTGCGGGCCAGCAGGGGGCTATCGACACGTCAGCTTCGATCTTCCATTGTTTCAAGGACAAGACAGCAAGAGGGCTGTTTGTTCATCATACCGTTTTCATGACCCCGTCCTCGTCTCTCTCGGCCGGACCCATCAGCGACAGGAGCCATTCCTGGTCGCCGTCACCGTCAAAGTCGTCGCAGACAATGTAGTGGCCTGGTCCGTCGCCATTCTTGCGCAGCTGCGTAGGGGTGCCGTAGATATCCAGGATGTGCCTCTTCCACTCGTCGTGGTCGATGCCGCGGTTAACTTTTGTGTAGACGCAGGCCGTTACGCCGTGATATGGATCCAGTGTTGGGATGTAGGCAACGGGGTCATCGCCGAGTCCGCCGGCGTCGGCACAGCCTGAGCCCCAGTGGTCTCCAGTGCTGGGCAGAACGGCCGTCGGCGATTGCCATGGCTCTTGTGGCTCGCCGATCCCAATGGTCCGTCTCTTCCAGCCGCCGTCCTCAAAGTAGACCCAGGTGGTGCCCTCGCGCGAGGCAACAAGCAGCGAGTCTAGTCCGTCGGCACCGCTGAGCTTCCTCCTGGCAAGCTCGTGGATCAGAGTGAAGTTTTCGTCGTCGACGATTGAGCGCGGCCACTCGACCCTGTATTAGTTACCCTCATATCAGCCTGTGAGCATTTCCGGGTAAGGTAGGCCGCCAAGGACGACATGACGTACGCTTCGAGGACTTTCTCTGGGGCCTGGAAGCATATGATTGGGATTGGCGTCGTCTATCAGCTTCTAGTCAGCACAAGTCTCCAAGTTTGGGTTGCGACGTGAAAGCTAGGCTTGCTTACCTTGTCGTTCACTGCGCCATACACGACAGAGGCTGCAACGATCTCGAGGTATGACCTGGCAGAAGGGGGGTCAGCTGTGCAACTGGGCGGTGACGGTGACGGGCAAGACGACGTGCTTCTGGGTAAAGTAGCCAGCCTTCATCCGGTGCATGGCAGGCCAGCGGCCGATGGTTCGCTGTCTCCAATAGCCGTTGTTCAGGCAGGACCGTCCCGGGTTCTCCAGCCAGGTAATCCAACCGCCCTGCTGGTTGCAGTTGAGCATGAAGGGGCCGTAGTCGTGGCAAACGACCACGTCAGTCAGGCCGTTGCCACTGATGTCAGCGACGAGCACAGCCACCGGGCTATCAAACTTGGCGATCCGGTACTTCTTCCATGTGCCTGACACCTCGGCTTTTGGGTCGCCGCCTGCGGCCGCGATGGGGTTGTCTAGAAACTCAATGTACCCCGAACGAAGACCAGACCTGCTTACGTGTTAGTTGCCTTAGTTCATGTCAAGAGAAAGTGCCGCCTACGTGATGACGCCAGGGACCTTATCCTCCTTGCTGAACTGGAATGTCTCGACCCAGTAGCCATCTGTGCGGTCGTAGTCGATGATTGTGCTGTCAAAGACAGGTGTGATCACGCTGCGTGCGCCAGCCATGGTGATGAAAGATTGTCGGTTTACATTGGTTTGGGTGAAGGAACAACTTGGGCACCATTAGTGCTGCTTTTATGCTGCCAACTGCGCGATTGCCGCCGAGAGCAGCGGCGAGATTCTCGGCCTCAGCGAGCGGTGTCATACCCGCTGGCGACCACAACATCTTGTTCTGTGAGAGACGACCCCCTTTTCGAGCGCCTCGACTTTCGGCTGTCCCGCGCCACAGGATTCAAGTCATTGTGACAACCTGGGGTCCAGACGGCGGGGGTGCCGTACAACAGAGATCTAGTCGCACGGCAACACGACACGGACTCTGTAGCACCGGTTTCAGCAGAGAGCTCTTGGGGGTAATCAAGGAAAAAGACCTACCTTATGCAGGGAACCTGTGCTGAAAAGGGGTGGTCGGCGAGAGAATATCCAGAACGAAAGGGGGCAAGGGGAACTCCCCCAGCCGAGTCTCAGTCCACTGAAGAAAACAAGACGGTTGAGTCTGTGGCTTCTCTCAGCCTTCGACGGCAACAAACAATCCAATGAAACCCACGCAACTTCCCGTTGAGTCCGTCATCAAATCAGAAGGTGCGGAACTCGAATCAGTTGGCCCCAATCCCTGGGACCGATGCCCGGGACCCCGGCTTCCGACCCCCGGTTCCACGGCTGTGGTTGTCAAACCTGGCCACCCCTTGTTGTAACCTCGCAACTACAAGCTGGTCGCTGTGACGACCAGCCCCCGGGTTGCATCCTCTGAGCCCATCACTGTCAGTCGGCAATGTAGGTTCAAGTTTTCCGGTGCGGGGTTCGTGTAGCTCGGGATGTCGCTGAATACGACCGGTGAGCTGCTGTGAAATTCGGCCAACCTCAGTATCCGGCAAAAGTGGTGTTGTATCTCTTGCATGCAGGCGAAGTAACCGCCGTAGCACTCGACATCTAACGCCAACGGGTCGTCAACAGGTCGTCAACGGAAGTCGCCGAGGGCCACGGCTCGCTACATTCTCGGCCGCAATATTGTGCACAGTTGCAGGGCATACAATCTCGTCTTCTCGTGTTGCCCCCCGCGCGGCAATCGCTGATCTCGGCGACATCGGTCGACTTCGCCATCGGGATTCGAGGCCCGACTTTCAGTGCGGTAATTATTCTGAAGCACATCGTAGTCGATATAAGGCAAAGACACCCCGCTTCAAACTAGAGGATACATGCATGTGCAGGATCGTCTCCACACCATCGACCCCATATATCCTTTGACTCGCATCTCCCACCAGCTCAACATGTCCGACGACAAATACTGGCAAGATGTCAAACTCCGTGACCCTTACATCTTCAAGAAGGCAGAGGACTTCTTTGGCGAAACTGACCACGCGTCGGGACTCCGGCAGCCGGCCAAGGTCTCGTACGAGCCCGGCGACCAGCTGGGCGTCGACGGCAAGACGAACCCGGCCACGAGCCATGGCCGCATCTTTCGCTTCAACGATGGGACCCTCATCTTGATACAGTTCATGCGGCCCCGTGTCTGGCGCATTCGCTTCGACCCCAATGCCACCGCCGGAAGTGACTACACCGACTACAACTCGTAAGCGTACAGGTCATCTCGTTGGACTCTGCTGACTTGTCGATACAGACGCACCATCATTGAGGATACGCTCAGCAAGCTCATTGCCGTTCTCGATGCAGTCGAGGGAGTCAACTGGGCCGTCGAGCTTGTTGAAGACCCTCAGTACTACATCCTGCAGTCGGTGATCGATCCCAAGGGCCGCGATCGCAAGGTTGATGTGCAGTTGTGGATTCGCCGTGACCCCTTCCAGATCACGGCTGTCCGTGTCCTCAGCAGTCTCCAGCCGGCCGAGAAGATCCCCGAGCTCCAGGTCTTGAACACTTCCAACGTTCAGCAACTGGCGCTGCAGACGGCGAATGGTGGTGCCAGCGCCATCATCTGGAAGACGAAGCCGCGTGGTCTTGCGTACCGCGACAACGCGACGATTCTAGCCGTCGAAAAGTCCATCACGGCTGACTTCATCGGCTTTGGCGAGCAGGGCGGCAAGAACCTGTTCAAGAAGAAGACGTACCTGAACTACTTCAACTTTGACAACATGCGCTACCAGAACGTCTACGGCCAGGGTCCGTTGGACGACCGCGAGCCGCTGTACCACTCGGAGCCCTACTTCCTCGAGGTCGACTCGCTGCCGGGCTACAAGTCACAGATTGCCACCTTCATCGACAACTACTCGCAGATCTGCATCGACCTGGGCATGACCGACCAGACTGCAGTCCGTATTGCCACGCGCTTCAACGCTTTCCACGGCATCTTCGTGGCCGGTGACAGCATCCAGCAGGTCATTCAGCAGTACACGTCGGTTGTGGGCAAGCCCAAGCTGAAGCCGCGCTACGTGCTGGGCTACCATCAAGGCTGCTACGGCTACGATACCGAGGAATTGGTGCTCGACTGCATCAAACGATACCGTGAGGCCAATTTCCCCATTGACGGCATGCACATCGACGTCGACATGCAGGACGACTACCGCACCTTCACCATTGACACGAGAGAAGGACATTTCCCCAATCCCCAAGCCATGTTTGGCAAGCTGCGCGAGCTCGGCATCAAGTGCAGCACAAACATCACGCCCTACATCAGCAACGTCCCGTCGGAATCGTACAAGACACTGAACGAGGGACTAGCCAACAATTACTTCCTCGTCGACAAGCGCGACATCGACCCCTCGGCGCCCAACGCCGAGCATCAACGCTATGTCGAGTACGGAACGGGAAGCACGTACTTCACAGCGCCCATTAGAGACAAGCCCGACTACTTTGTAAAGGACGACTACAACTTTAGCGAGGTGTTCAACTCCGGAAAGCCGTTCCACGGTGGCGTCTACTACGGCTGGGGCAACGGTCACCCAGGACATTATCCAAATTTGAATAACGCCGCTGTTCGCGAGTGGTGGGGCAAGCAGTACCAGTATCTCTACGAGAGTGGTCTCGACTTTGTGTGGCAGGACATGACGTCGCCCTGCATTGCTGAGCAATTTGGCGACATGAAGTCGTACGTGAACTGTCTCTCTGCACCTGTGCCTACTCCCTTCTTACTAACCTGACAGTCTTCCGTTCCGCCTCCTCCTCGACTCGGACGGCTGGAGTGGCGATCCCAATTCTGCAGAGAAGAAGAAAGCCATCGAAATCTGGTCGCTGTACAGCTACAACCTCCACAAGGCGACGTACCACGGACTCAACAAGATCCACGAGCTCAGCCCTGCCTTGAAGTGGCGCGAGAACCGGCGCAACTTTATCATTGGACGCGGTAGCTATGCTGGAAGCCATCGTTTTGCCGGCCTCTGGACCGGAGATAACTCGTCGACCTGGGAGTTTCTCAAGATTTCGGTTGCCCAAGTTCTCGCCCTCGGCCTTTCAGGCGTGACCATCTCGGGAGCCGACGTCGGCGGCTTCGAGTTCATTGAGAACGAGCACGATTACCCTGACCCGGAATTAATTATTAGGTGGACCGTCGCCTACTCGCTGCTCCCTTGGTTCCGCAACCACTACACCAGGTACCGAGACTGGATCGACGGACCCCACAAGGGCGACATGAGAAAGGATGGAAAGTGGTTCCAGGAGCCGTATGCCTACCAGCTGCATTACGAGCAGCACAAGGACCAGTTCCAAGGGCGCGACGGTGAGATTTATAGGTCTGTTCTCAAGACATGTCGCTACTTCATCCGCCTGCGATACAGCCTGATGCAGCTCCTTTACGATGCCATGTTTGAGAACATGCTCACCGGCCTCCCCATTGCCCGGGCCATGGTGAGCAACCCTAGAGCAGACACGAGTGCTTATCCAAGCTTACATTTGCAGGTTATCACGGATGAGTTGGACCGCTCCTTGTTTGCCAAAGACGTATGTTTCAACACGCGCCCCACACCGAGACAGAACTGACCTTGATGCCTCAGAACCAAGACTACACCCGCAGCCAATACATGGTCCGCAACGACCTCCTCGTCGCCCCGGCCTTAAAGAAGGATAGGAACGACCGCCACAAGGTCTACCTCCCCTTCCCGGACGAGTGGTTCCCCATGAATCTGCGGCCCGACGAGCCACTGGGTGTCGCTCTCCTCCCCAAGGTCAATGGTGGAAGCCGCCTCAGGTACAACTGCCTCATTAGTGACAACGACGAGCAAGTCCCCTTCACGTGCGCCATTTACATCCGCGAGGGTGCCATCATCCCCAAGATCGAGGTGCGGGACTATGTTCCCGACCCGAGTCTGACGAAACAGCCGCCGAATCCGATCACGTTGCATGTGTATCCCGGCAAGGACAATGTGAGTGTCTTGTTTGGGCCTGATGAACACGCTACCTAACATGCCGACGCAGGAATACGACATGTATCTTGATGACGGCATCTCCCGCGACAGCGCCCCGAGCCACAACTATGTCCCTGAGACATCTGCTGGCAAAGGCTACGGCGCGGCTCGCGACTTGTGCGAAGGGCTTGTTGACCCCAAGGCGGAGAGCAAGTTCTGTCACGTCAAGGTCTCCCAGGTAAGTTCTTTTCACACTCTGACCTGACTGTATCTCAGCTAACACCTCTGTAGGAAACGACCCGCGTCGCTGAAGACTCAAAGGTTCGCGTGAACCGAAAGGTGACAATCCGCGCCCCATGGAATGGCTACCAGGGGTCCCTAGAGGAACTTATCGACAACAACTACACCATTGTCTTTTGGCACGAGGCCGATGTTTCGCTCCAGTCCGTGGCCGTCACTTCGGACAAGAACTTGACGCACACGACGGATGAGAAGGCGCGGGCTACAACGGTTACTGTGCCGATTCAGCAGGCGAATTCGACGGCGGGGGTGACGGTCCATCTCTGGTTTGATGATGTTTGAGCATCTGAACCGATGATATACGGGGCGGCCAGAGGGAGCGGTGTTCGAAAAGCTGGGTGGACGGGAAGAAACTGAATGGGCTTTTGAGGAGATGTACCGGAGCGGCTCGGGGATGTGCCTGGTTTTTTCTAGGACTAAAAGTTTTTGGGTTATCTTTGCTTCTAGCCCTGTTAGTTATGACGAATCAAGAGTCCATCGCGGGCCACTTGCCCGGTCAGGAGGCGCACACACCGCAATCTCCCTATTCGAATGACGCTTTTGAACGGCAGGAGAGCCATTCCATCCGAGTGATGTTCTTGTCGCCCAAGAAAGCGACATTAGGCCAAAGATCATCTGTGCCGCACCACACCATACCAAGACGCCAAGCCAACGAGTCAGAAGCCAAGACACTGACAATAGCGATGCACTCTCCAACCGCTGGCGATGTTGAGTCGCAAATTATATTTAGACACGCAAAGATGACGTCAACACACAGCCTCGGCAGGAAAAGAGTTCAGATATGATCACAATTACATCAGGGTGCCACGTCTCTAAACCCATCAGTTGCAAACAAAATGAGAAAAGCCTGAACTCCATAACCTAGATTGTTTTGACAGGCTGTAGGATTGTGTTTTTTTCTTGTTTTTGGCTCGGATACGAGAGGCTTCTCTAGTCGGAGGAGTCTCCGAGGCAAATCGCAAACAAACGGATACGAAGGCGGCGAAGGACGCCAAGACGCGGACTGGACTGTTGTCGACAAACCTCGGCGATGCGGTGCCAACTCATGCATCTCTGGCGCTGTCAAACCATGACCGCGGTACCGTAACAGGCACGGATCTCACAACTCCGGGGCAAGCATGCGAAGCAAAGTTTCTTGGTGCCAACAATGGCCTCGGCGCAACGTTCGAGACGCCATGTGGTGCAACATTAAAAACGGTTTATGTCTAAGACAAAGCCAAACCCTACCCGAACTCCATGCCGACTCCAATCCGTGTAAATGCACATCCCATCCAAAGCCAATTTTCATTTACCAACTAGACCCTCTTGGCCAGCACCTTGGCCTACCTTACAGGTTCCCGGCGGCAATCGTGATCAAGTTCTGTTCGCCCGGCACATTCTGCGCAACCCGGGCATTGAACTTGATGACATCCCTGAACGCGTTGAAACTGTCAATGTCAATGGTCAACGGCTTGCAGCTGACCATCCACGAGACGCCCTCGGAGCAAGGCGGCGTGGTCAGACTGCCGGCGTACTGATGCGTGCCGTACTCGACAAAGTGCTTCTCCAGCTTGTCAAAGTCCAGGGCATCCGTGTGCGTGACGTTGCCCTTGTTCTGGATCTCCGGCAGCCCGGCGGCAACGGCCTTGAGAAGCCTGTCGCCCCACTTGGCGACGTCAATGAGGAAACCGACGACCGACAGAGTCGCATCTAGATAACAGACGGGTCAGCACCGGTCAAGAACGTCATGGTGGGGGGATGACCCCACTCACCCTCTGCTTGGAAAACAAAGTGGACTTCGAGTGGATAGTATTTGCCGCCCACGCTGTGCTCGCTGGGCGTGTGGAAGTGGAACTGGGCGAGCTTGGACACCTTGCCGTTGTTGGTGAGCGTACCGTTTGTAAACACCTCGACGGTGGTTCCTAGATTCTCGAATTCGGCGCCGTGGGGCTGATTCGGAATGTCGATGGACAGCTGCGAGCCGGGCGTGATCTTGCACGTGTCGGACGGGATGTCGATGGGTGACTGATGTTTACCGTGGGCGCAGATGGCGTTGGCTTCCGAAAGGCCGTGCCAGTTCAAGGGCCCTGTGGCGCCGTGGTAGGTGAAGGCGGGGCCGGCTTCGGCGCGGGGAAAGAGAGTCGTGCCGTGGGCTTCGTGGGAGAGGACGCCACGGACGGCGAGGAGGAGGAGGGAGAGGTACGGATACTTGGCCATTCTGAAACGACTGAGACAACAGGTAGTGACTGAGAAGCACGTCTAACGAGTGACGTCTAGGAAAGAGGATAAGAAGGGAACTAGAGTCGAGATACTAGGGTCAACATCCCGGGACGCGCGCGATTAAGTACAAGTAGATCGGAAACGGTGGACGCTGTGCTGCCAAGCATACCCATTGGCCGATTATCGTGGTGACCGAGGCTGCGAATGAGCCATGCTCGGGCGGCCGATTCGGGCTAAGCGCTCGAGTGCCGATTGGGTGCGACTTGGCTGTTTTGTGCAACTTTGAAGCTGATCTGGGCCCTCGCCGCGGCGTGTGGTGATGCAACTGGACCAGATGCCGAGAAGTGGGCGGGATCGGCGCTGCACTTTCAGGCCCGAAGAAGCCCAGCAGGGGTCCTCCCACGCCCCCAGGCGAAAGCGAGATTGTCTGACAGGGTTTCCGACATGAGGGAGACAAAAAGCCGTGACTGCGGCAATTGGTCAGCGAGATGCCATTTCGGGCATTCATCACGGGGAAAAAAAAAACTGTCAGTGGCTTTTCCAGATCTCCGCCCGCTGCTTTCCCATTCTTCCGCTCTGGGCGACCGGAAGATGCCGTGCATGTCGCTGCCCGTCGTGTCTTTGGCCCAGTGGAGGACGCATCGATCTGACGATAAGCTTATTTTTCCAAGCGTGGTTGAGGCCTGCCAAGTTGGCCAAGCTCTGGCACCAGACCGCTGAAGAAGGGAACATGTCCCCATTGAGGCTCCTTTCTTGTCTTGACGACCAACGTCACCGCCTGCGGGGCTGAGCGTGGTGATGTGATGCGGACTGAGCTCCGGTGGCTCAAAATCGGGTATGGATGCAAGCCCTCACATTCATCACTATCACCACCACCATCGCCATTCCGACTGAGGCAAGTCTGGTGATCTCTGAGACCATCAGGGTCCTTCTGCGAATGGACAAAGCCCCCGATGGGAAAATGTGTTTCGAATATCCGCGTGATCGCACCGTGTTCCGATCGTGAAACCGGTGAGACGGACAGAAGCCGTGATGCTTCGCTCCACCTGGTGTGGCGATCCGATCCGGGGGCGAACCATCACCCAACGGATTGGCAGCGCGGAAGAGGCCCGGAGTCGGAAACAACCCCACCGATCGTCCGGGTGCCTGCGTGAACTGACAGCAGGGGAAGTCAGTGGAGGGTTAGGGCTCACAAAGGGAGAAGATAGGAAAGGGGCGGAGCATCATTTCTCCTTTGCGTTCATTTCTACGACCAGAATTCTTCTTCATTTTCCCTTTTTCGTCTTCAAAAAGAAAACCTTTGTTCGCAAACATGGCTGTTTTGACAAGGTGAAGACCAAGGAAGAGTCTGCCTCCCGTTGACGGTTTGGATCAAGGCGGGCAGGACATGGATGCTTACCTACGTAGGCATCGATGCTCTGACAGTCTTCTCATCTGAAATTCGAAAAGTTGTCCGTCTTCAACTTTTTGCCTCTATCCTCTGCCCTCGCAGCAGTTAATCTTCAGGCCTGCCTCCTCGCTGCCATGTCGCGATGTGTTGTGGCGTTCGGAATTTGGGCATTGCGTGATTCTGGACCCCTTCAGTTCAGACCCTTTCCCAGCCCACCCACCGCCTGTCAGCACTAAAGCGGCCGACAATGACCTGTGCAACCAGCTGTGAGCGTTGGCTGGCTGGGTCGGGCCCTCTCATTCGGATTCCATGCTTAAGCTCGAAGCGAGCCAGTGAGCGGCGCCCGTTCCAGCCCTATGTCTGCGGGCTCACGGTGCTCAGCCACGTCGACATGCTTCCCGCGCCAAAATTAGGCCAGCACACTTGGCACCACGGTCGCGTCTCTCGTCAGAAGGATGACCGAAGCCACCGCAGTCCCAACGAGGCCGGTACAGCCTGGCATTCTGCAGCCTAAACTCGAGCGGATGCCACATGCGGAAGGCTTGGATCCTGGGGACGAACCGTGGGCGTCCAGGAGGCGGGCGCGCTCCGCCCGACAGACCCAGCAAAGTAAAATTGGCATAAGCAATCCGCCAGTTGGCTGCACACTTATAAGACCACAATGAGACCGTCGTCACCAACCCTGAAGAAAGCATCCGCATCACATCGCATTCGCATCACAGTCGTTGCTCATTGACATTCAGTCAGTCAGTAAGTCAGCCACAGTTGCGTCGCACGACATCTGAGACACGAAAACAACACAGCCAATCCCGTCGGGAAATCACAAAAAAATAATAATAAAATGCTCTTCACAAAAGCACTTTCGGCCGTCGCCTTTGCCGCCTTCGCCGCTGCGGCACCTGCTGCCGAGCCCCGGTCCGCGCCGGTGCCGAGATTCAGCATCCCGACCGACGACGGGTTCCCGACGCCCAACGCCGAGCAGCTCAAGGTTATCAACGACCTCGCCGACGGCACGCTCTCCAACGCGCCGCCGCCGGCCAAGATCAACGAGACCAGCTTCACCGTCTTCCAGCTGACGGCCTTCAACGAGAACTTTGAGGTCGCTTTCTTCTCGTCGCTGCTGCACAATGTGACGACCAGCGTGCCCGGTTTCGAGGTCCGCAACCAGAAGAAGCGCGACGAGCTCATCGACATCCTCGAGACGGTGCTCGCGCAGGAGAAGCTGCACGCCATCAACGCGGCCAACGTGCTGCGCAACTTCAAAGTCTTCATCCCGCAGCCGTGCCGCTACCAGTTCCCGTCGACCAATGTCTACGAGGCCATCTCGCTTGCTGAGCGTTTCACCGCCATCGCGCTGGGCAACCTCCAGGACGCCATCCAGACTCTCGCCCGCAACGGTGATGTCGGCCCGGTCCGTGGTGTTGCGTCGTCCCTCGGCCAGGAGGGCCAGCAGTCGGGCTTCTACCGCATTCTGCTGTCCAAGAAGCCGTCCGAGAAGCCGTTCCTGACGACTAACACGGCCGCCTTTGCCTACTCGGCCCTCCAGCAGTTCATTGTCCCCGGCTCGTGCGACTACGAGCTCAAGGAGATCAAGCTGCCCATCTTCACCCCTCTCAACGTCATCTCGGGCAAGGGTGGCGCCGCCGTCGAGGCCCGCGACCAGCACCTCTCGTTCCACGCCGACTTCACCGGCGTTGCTGCCGCCGATGCCTACATTGGCAAGCAGGACGGCCTCTGGATCACCTACTTCACCGGCCAACGTGTTCCCTTCGGTGTGCCCATCACCAACGCCAAGTGGACCGGCCGCTCCGTCACCTTTGAGGCCTCGTTCCCCTACACCGAGAACGTCATGGAGGGTCTGAGCATCGCGTCGCTCACCACCAAGAGCACCTTTGCCAACCCCGCCGAGGTGGTTGCTGCTGCCCTTGCTGCGCCTGGCCTGATCCAGGTTGACGACCGCGTCAAGTCGTGGGATGGGTTCAAGTTGTAAATAGGTAGCATTGTGGTGGCGGTTTGCATTTGACTTTTAGCATTGCATGGACGGAGTTTGGCGATACCCGCCTTTTTTGTCTTGATACCTAATTTGGTAATGGTGGTTTATTTGGACAACTCAAAATGAATAGTTATTTACTGTCACTTGATCTTTGGCTTGTGAATCTCTCTCTTGACGACTTGATTTTTTTGCTGGGCTCTTGGGTTGGAATTCTTGCTCAGGTTCGGAGTGCATGGCTGGGATCGGAGCGGTCTGCGGAAGTGAGATAAGCAGTGAGACGAAGCAGCCAACTGCGAATCCTCCCGCATGCGCTGTGCCACGACCGTCATCCTTCTTCATGCGGGAAGAGGGTGACCACTTTCCGCCCCAGCCGCTTGTCATACCCACAAATGCGAGTCCGCCAACGAGCTTATTTCTGCCGTACCCACGTCCGTTTGTCGGGTTTGGTCTGGTCTGGCCTGGTCTGTGTTGTGGCCCAGCCACTCCCTTACGTTGGCCGCTGACTTTAGCCACCTTGGGCGTCAAACCAACACCACTGCAGGCACAAAGGCAAGACTAATCGCGTCATCCCAACTTTGTATCCGCAGCGCAATCGCCGAACCTTCACAGTCTAGCCGAACATGAGATCGTTTCGCCCTCTCAGTCAGGTCTCGCAGGTCGTCAAGGCCCCCGATTTCCCGGCGAGCACCCTCATCCAAGGCACACAGTGTTGCCAAGCTCGAGCACTTGATGACTTGGATTTCCTCCCGGTGACTTGAGCTCATGGTGAGCAGAAGGAAGAGCGCCGTTAAGGCAAGTTGAGCAATCAGCATCGCCAACCACTCCCAGCGGATTCGGACAAAGCTCTGCGGCGTCATTACCACGCCAGTGACGATTGCCGACCCGTCGGTTTCGTTCAGACGCGTGTTCCCCTCTCGAACGCTGTTGCCGTCAGTATCCCGTGTTCGGGTGTTCCGTGGAGGGCATAGTCACATACAGATTCGTCAGCGAGCGCGCTGTGTTGGTGATAAGACTCTTCATGTTGGCCATCTGCACGTTGGGCGGCGGCGGCTCGGTTGTCATAAAATCTCCCGAGATTGATAGGCCGAATGCTTTCGCGATGCCGCCGCCATTGGATGCAACAACGCCACGAGTACGATCAACGAAGACCGAGTCGAACATAACGGCTGCGATCAGAGCCGAAGCGGCTAGCTCCGACCACAGATGGAGACTGTATACTTCTTCGGAACGGATCCCAGGCGGTGGTTCAAGATGAACCTCCTTGGCGCCGAACGTCTTGTTGCACGTCCCTGTCGTGTAACAAGGGTAAAAGTCAGGGTTCCAAGGCCAATCCAGGGGAGGTGGGACTTCTGATCCCTTGAGCTGGGACCTCGTCGACACCTCAACGGTCCTAGCTTGGCCCTCTTTCACCTCAGTAGAGTATGCTTTTGTGCACCACCAAAAGGCCACCTCGAGACATTTGAACTTGGTCATATCAAAAGTGTCCGCATTGTCGATGAGGTCGTCTGTGTAAGCCACAAAACCATCGCTCGCGAGAAGTTGGTTCACAGACTGGTTGAAGGCGCCCGTCGGCTTGCCGAGCAGACCCACGACGATCGGCAAGACTTGAGTGACAGCCCCAAGGTAAAAGTCCCCGAACCCCAGAGCTTCAGCAGTGGCCCGGCTGGCGTTGAAGAGGACCCCCAGTCTCTTCTCTGTAGCTTTGCCCAAAGTCTCGAGAAGGACTTTGTCTTGCATGGCCGTGATATTTGCCACGTCGCCACATATCGTGACAGACCCATATCGCGACCAGGTGCATTCGCTGGAAGAACATGAGGGTTGAACGTCGGGGACTACCTCCTGTGGGCCTGAGAATGCACCTTGGAAAATGGCTCGTTGCTCCCGTGCAGTGTCATACGGCGCTGCAATGAGAAGTCAGCAGAGATATGACTGCCTAGATCGGGACATTAGCAAGAGACTTACTGATTGCGAGCCCGTGTCCATCATACACGGAGAAAGTTGTGGCGCGATGAATCGAGGCTGCCCTGCTGGGGCCATGTGACTCCGCCAGGATAAGGGGATAATCGATGGCTTGTTGAGTCAGAGTTGACGTAAAAAGTCCGCTTATCATGATGATGGCGCCGAATGATGCTAAAAACCTGACATGGAGGTTAACATCCCAGTGTTTTCTGAGTGCAGGTCAACCAAGACTTACCCTTTGAAACCAAACAAAAGTTTGACACCACCCAGGCCGCCTCTCGTCGCCACATCAAAAACTTGCAAGTCAATCAGCGGGCGGCGCCGACGCGAGTGAAGCCACATCCACTTGAGTTGTCCTAATCCCTCAACGATGGGCACTAAGAAAGCAACCTTGGCGAGGGATGTGAGAAAAGCGAGCAGAGTGTTGAGCGTGATCCCAAACGCCATAGTTAGAGGGGGTTTCCCATCCGAGCGCCAAAGCAGGATCATGATTGCGACGAGACACAACATGCCTCCGGCCTACGGGGATGTCCATCTCTGAGGGCTTTTTCTGGTCGTCGGGTCGACGTAGCGCTGACAACCGATCGCACACTTCGTTTCTCATGAGCTGAAGTTAACCAGGAAAGAGATGAAGTCTCAACGAAGGACTGTCAGGATGGGCATCTGCCTAGCTTCGGGACACACAGCCACATGCAAGCTTCCGGTCGGCAGAAGACCCAGCCAGTCACCGCTCATCCCACGAAGTTGAGCGGATATACGTGTGCGTCGCTATGGTTTGTTGTGTGGCCTCTCAGGGATTAGGTCACGGATAAGTCAGGCGAAGCTCAGGACTTTACACGGAAAAACGAGATTTCGTATGCCCAGATCCTATCTCTATCATACAGCCAAGCGGTTATATCAACAGTTTGGACTTCAACCAACGACGTTCAATTTCCTTGTTTTGACGAAGCAGATCAAATACCTTAGCTACGAAAAACATGCTGCACGGCCACGAGATGACTAGAGAGGCGATATATACTAGTAATATGCCCGCAAAAATATCTTTGCAACTGCTTGGGTGGAATGTTCAGAAACCCGAAGTGAACTGCGGTTGAGCTTCTCCTAGCCTTCGGTTCACATCCGCGCTGTATGCCGTGAATCTCTCGTTCACAGCCTGCGGGCTCAACTTGCTCGACTGTCGAAGAGCCAAGATGGTGATGACCCAACCGAAGAGCTCAATGCCGAGTTGAGATATGGCGAACGCCCACGAAGCAAACTGTGAGAGCATAGGGAGTCAGTCTGGATCTGGATGGGAGGATACAGGAAAGACAAATGGTGGAAGCTTGCCTGGCAGTTGCAGTTCGACTCTGCATGGATCGGCTCAATCGCGGCGGCGGAATCCGTGCAGGTATAACCCCACAAGTCGGCGTTTTGGCCTGACGCATTGCCCCAGTTGTAGCTTGTTTTGGAGATGGCCGCCGAGATGCCGTAACTGACTGTTTTCCCCGTGGCGACAACATAGTGGGCTGCTCCGCCGATCCGGATAGCCCAGCGCGCGAACCTACTGGTTGGTCTCAGATAGGCAACAATCATGCACCCGTCGAAAACGAGGGCAGCGATGGCGACGCTGAAGAGCAAGATCGTAGGTGCAAGGTCTGGTACTGGTGGCCACGCCCCGGGCATGCCTTTGGTGCTTTGGTATGTCCAATACACCCGACCCTGGAAGGCGGCAATGGCGATTGACAAGATGGCCGACAGGATGCTCTGGATGATCCGGAGCACCTGAACGCGTTTTTCGCGGCGCGCGAGTTTCACCTCGTCGAATCCAGGCTGGTCGTCAGGAGCGGACTTGACGGCGGCATAACCGCTCTTGCTCTCGCTCATGTTCGGAAGACTCGGAGTGCTGGAGGGATAACGTAGGTAGGTAACGGTATAGGTAGCAAAGGAGTCAGCTCAGTTGACCTGACGAGAAGAATGCCACTTGAAAAAAAAGCAAGACGGGAGCGACCAAGAACGACACCCAGGTCACAGCTTCGGGCTCTCTCTCCTTATCACCAGCCCAGCCAGGCTAGGTACCTAAGTCCCCCAGAACATGCCAAATGGCAACATCCGCTATTTTGGGGCAGATGTCACCGGTTTGGCATTTCTGGCTGTGCAATTGGTCACGATATTGCAATGACAGAAAGCGACTGACGTCGACTGGTCGACGCCACATCAAGAGCCGATGAGCTAAAGCTGCAGGCAAAGCTTGTTTCCCTCCACTGATAGGCAACTTGCAAGTCGGTGCAACCACCCAAAGCCATCACCATGCTGCGGGCGACCGCCAAGAGTTTAGCGCCCCATGCAGCCGCTGTTCTAGCCCATCGTCGACTCGCTCGGCCACGACCGCTGCCTGCGAGGTTTGAGAGCGGGACACATGTTCGATGGGCGGAAATGAGTCCGCCTCCGGAGGCGGGGACTTGGAGCTAGTGGCAAAATTTACCCTGTTTCCCCGTGGGGGGACGTTGACCGGCACCTGACCGGGTGCTGAAAACTGGCGACATCTTGAGGTTCCGACGATAACCAAATGATCGTCGACTTTCTTTGCCCGTTTTGGCTATGTGTTGCTCATCTGTTCGCCCGCAACAGTTCAGACTCGGAGGCTCGAATATTCTGGCCGCAGATTCTCTACCTACTTCCTGGAAAAGTCGATCACCTCCCTGGGGAGGCGCAAGGTGAATGTTTGGTTTGGGAGAATATGATGGTGGTGGGGCCGAGGGGCTGAAAGAGGGCGAAGTAGTTCCTCCGGGGATGGCTGACCGGGCTCAAGACGGGTGGCCCGATCTGGAGCTTGGGCAAGCGACATACTCGGTAGGCAGGTATGGTACTTGGACTTCGGGTGTGCAGCACCCTCTTGGCAATCTCTACCGTCTATGGCAAGATGATTCTGCTGTCGTTGATGTGTTCTTGTTCACAAGCGGTATAACATGTCGTCAATGATGTCGAAGAATACTTGGGTGTACCAGCTAGGTCTTGGGGACTTGCGTAAACTTGCGATCCGCTATGACAGTGTGTCAGAGGAATTGTTAGTCTTGATGCGGGTCAACAAGACATAATCGAAGCGATCGTTGAGCAAAGGCAGGTACGAGGATGAGTGGAGCGAGGTCATTGAGTCCGGCTAGAGAGATCGCTGCATTTCTGTGATTCAACCGCCCGTCTTGGTTTCCCTACCTTACCAGAACTTGACACGGCTCCGAAGGATTCCTCTAACTCCGGTACTTGTCCCAAAACTGGGACCCAGCAAAAAGTTGCCATTTGAACTGCAGAGTACTGCCTACTCGCCGAAGGAGTGTCTGGCGATTCCTCTGATCGTTTCCTGATTAGCGGCTGAGTAGCGCATGATTGAGGTGAGAGCAGTGGTGCGAGGGGAACTTTGGGGTAAAATAAAAGCGCCACCACGCCACCACCTCCCATCGCCATTCTACGCCTCCCGCAGACTGCGGGCATCCAGACAAGAGATCAAGACAAGAGGCTTATGTCCTTCTGCACAACCACCGACATCTCTACTAGAAATGGATGCACCGGCTGCTAAAAGTGGCTTCATCAAGTAATGTAGGTCTGATGAAATGATGGTGAATGATGTGCGGCTGGCTTTTGCTCGTGCGGCGGCCTCCCAAGCTACGGAACCAGGGATTCGAGAGAAATGGGGGTGGCTGAGTCACGCACGGTCACGTCCTCCACGCGCGAATTGGTTTTGTTTTCGTCGCCCACTCGCATTCCCAAAAGCCTCCTTCTACCCTACGACTCGGCATGGGACTCCGGTCCCGACTCGTGGTTTATCTAGTCCACTGTCGCTCATTTCGACGGCATTAGACAGCCGGTCTTGTGTCGCTCGCCGCGAGAAACACCACACAACAAATGGACCCCGTCACCGCCCTAGGCGTCACTGCCAGCGTCATCGCTTGCATCTAGCTCTCCGGATCGCTCCTTGCGCGCCTTGGCCCTTCCAGCCACGGCAGAGAGGATCTAAATAGGATTCTAAAGACGCTTTGCGGTTTCAGAGGCGCGCTCGAGGGACTGAAGACCCACGTCGAGTTCAATGCTAGCGACGGCGAGAGGCTTTCGACCATCAACCATCTCGAAGCGCCGCTGGGAGCATGCAAAGATTCGCTGGAGCTGGTGACCCAGCGTCTCAATACCGTCAGCTTTGTAGGAAAGTACATCGTGGGGAGCATGTGGGATGCGTCTCTCCGCAAAGCTCTGCAGCGCCTGGATGATGCCAAGGATTTGCTGGAGCTGGCGATGCACGCAGACCAGAGAATCATCATGACGGCGGTTGAGCGGCACGTCCGGTGTATTGCAAGCGGCGTTTGTATAGCCCAGCAGTGCGTCAACGAGAACGGCAAGCGCATTCTCTCCCTGGACGATAAGATGCACGACATTGTCGACGGCTTGGACCAAGTGGAGACGAAATGGGATGCGAAGCAGCGGCACCTCGAGACCCAGGCATGCCAGGAAAAGGCCTGGCATGACTTCAGGCTCCAGAAAATGCACGCCGACATCCTTCAGTGGCTTTTCCATTCCGACCCTAATATCAACCACAACGTGGCCTGCGACAAGAGAAACGAGCACACTGGTCTGGTTTATCCAAGACGCGAGGTTTGACACCTGGAGAAGGACGCCTGGCTCGGTACTATGGCTGCACGGCATCCCGGGCTGCGGGAAGACGATTCTAAGGTGCGCTCCTTTCCTCCTCCTGCGAATCTAATATGCCTAAACTGGGTGTCGTAACAGTTCAACGATCATCCGAGAGCTCCAAAACGGCGTGCCATCGGGAAGTCGCGAGATGTCGACTGAACCAGCTGTAGTTTTTTACTATTTTTCCTTCTCTGACCCTGCCAAACAAACCGTCCGAAATTTCCTGTATTCCGCACTCCTCCAGCTGATGCAGAGGCGTGACTCGTTTCTCAAGAGTCTTGCTCAGCTGTACGACGAATATCGCGTAGGGGAGCCGCCACTAGCCAGGGTTGTGGATGTTCTGGAGTCTGTTCTCGTCTCTGCCGGTGATGTATTTATGGTCCTCGACGCCCTGGACGAATGCCCTCTCCGAGGTGACGAGAGATCCCTGTTGCTTTCGACCTTGAGCCAGATAATAGGTTGGAGAGTGCCAGGGCTGAGAGCACTAGTCACCAGCAGAGAAGAAGATGACATCCAACGTCGCATCAAACTTCTAATCACCATGGAGCCCATCAGCATCCAGGGCGAAGTTGTTTTGTCCGACACTCGCCGGCATGTGCGAAAAGAGCTGGACGAGGAATTCCGAAATCATGATTGGCCCTCGGATTTGAAGCTTGAGGTCGAGGACGCACCCGTTAACGGGACTAAGGGAGTGTAAGTATCAATCCACACTGTCACGGCAACTAGTTTGAGCCGGTGCTGGACCGAAAGAGAAAAGAAAAAGGAAAAAGGTCAACTAATGATTGCAGGTTCCGTTGGATCTCTCTACAGCTCGCCAGCGTCAGGAGGTGCAAACGACCGATCGATGTTCGCCGAGAGCTGAAGCTACTGCCGAAAACCGTCGATGAGACATACGAGCGGATCCTCCTTGACATTGAGGAGCCATATCGTGAATACGCTGAAAGGGCGTTGCATTGGCTCGCCTTTGCTGGACGGACTCTCCGCCCCGAGGAGCTCTTCGAGGCGGTGGTGATGAAACCCGGGAAGGCGGCTCAGTTCCAGCCCCTAGTCGACGGCGACCGACTGGTTAAATGCCTTTCTAGCCTCATATCGGTCGTCAAGAGGAAGATAACGACGAACGATTACGACTACCCCAGCATCAGAACCGGCACTTCTGTCGACGATGTGAAGCTGGCGCATTACTCCGTCCAAGAATATCTCGCGTCGCAGAGGATCCACGAAGGCCCGGCACGTTCATTCCACATCAACGCTGGAAACTCTCATGCCTTGATTGGGGAAGCGTGCCTCGGATACCTGCTCATGTTCGACAAGAAGGATTCGATACGGACATCGAGCTTGCTGGAATGGCGTCTTCTCAGCTACGCGGCGCGGAATTGGTACGTCCATGTCCGGCAAGCGGCCAATGAGAGCCAAGCCTCCCTGGCGGAGTTGGCCGCTCAGCTGCTCAACATGAAGTGCTTGCCAATCGAAAATCAGGTGGCAATGGAGAACTGGCTGCGAGTTTTCGACCCTGACTTAGATCACCTGAAAGCGTTTGTGGTGAGGTCGGCGAAGGATGTGCGTGCTTATGTGGGGATCGTGGGGATCTACTACGCCAGCTGCCTTGACCTGACTGAGACGGTAAGGTTGTTGCTCTCAGCAGGAAAGGTGGACCTCAACGCTTCGTGGGGTAATTTCCGTGGTTGTCTGCCAGCCGCTGCGCAGGGTGGATACGATGACATCGTTGCGATGCTGCTTGATCATGGGGCTGACGTGCGCAACCAGGGTATTTCTGGTCAAAACTCCCTTGAACGGTCAATCTGGAAACGGCAGATCAGCACCATACGTCTACTCCTCAGCCGTGGGGCCCGCGTACGAGCCAAGACCAGTAGTGGTGACACAATGCTTCATACCGCGGTCCGAGTCGGGAACGCAGAGGCATGCGAGCTCCTCCTCAGCCACGGCGCGGATATCGATGCACAAGATAACTATGGGTACACTCCGCTCCATTCCGCCACTTCCAACAGCACCGAGGCAATCATATCATGCCTAATTCGACATGGTGCGAAAGTGGATGTGTTTGACGAGGATGGCGAGACACCTCTACACCACGCGAGCAGGGGCTGCAGCGGCGACACAATTAGCTTGTTGCTCTCCAGAGGTGTTGCAAAGGACGTCTTGAGCAGCGAGGGCATGTCACCGCTGTGGTATGCCGTCTACAACGGCAATCATGAAGCTGCTTCCGCCCTCTTACAACACGGTGTCCGAGTCTTGTACCGGAAAGAGGCAGAGGGTGAGGAGCCTAAAAACACTCTTGTTGAGCTGTTGAGGAACGCCCTAGAAGACGATTATATTGGGCTTTATGATATTGAAAAAGATGGCCATGACCTTCTCACGCCACTGCTCCTCGAATACGGATACGGTCTCGAGTCCGAATATGGTGACCTGCTCCTGTTGGCGGCTTCTCGCGGCTGGGATCAGACGGCGGAATATCTTGTCACACAGACCAGAGTCAACCTCTTACACCGAAACGCCAACGGCGAAACGGAGTTGCACGTTATAATTAAGACCGTTGCCGACCACCCTGCTGCAGGCTGCTTTGAGTTCACCTGTCCTTGGATCCAACGGCTCGAGCGGATCATCGACCTCATCTTGGCGAAGGCCGGTCACGAGACCACTAGAGCCCGCACAAAGGATATTGGCGGGGCGGACTTGGCTCGCTAGAGGACAGAATTAACTTGATTAGCATCGCGAGTTGAAGGGCGTTCCGCGATGGGCAAGGAGTCAAGCCGAGAGGGAATATCATGCAATCATTGGGCTCGAGTTCCCTCTACTCATTGGTCTGACACAACTCTTTACATTTCATCCTTAGGAGCTAGCCTGAGCGAAGACAAGGAATCCCCGGTGAGCGAGGAACGAAAAGGGAAAAATATACTGTGAGCCCAGATTCGTCTCAGTTACAACTTTATACCTTGCAAAGCTTCAGGTCGCTTCTGACTGCCCAACCTTCAGACCCAGTAGAGGCCTTGGCCCAGAAGATGGTGTTGGGGTCATACTTCTTTTTGATATTGAGCAGCTTGGGGTAGACGGGCCCCCAGAAGGCGTCCTGCCAGTTCGGCTCGTTGATGTCGCCCTGTTGTTTCGGACGGACGGATCAGCTCAAGGCGACCAAAAACAAATGGAATGAAAAAAGCACGTACCTCGTTGGGATAGACGGCCGAGTTCGGCGTAGCAGCCCGAAGCAAGCTGCTGAGCTCCTCGGTGACTCTCCGCTCCGCTTCGGCGCGCTGCGACTCCGACTGGCACGTTGCCGGCGGGAAGTACAAGAATACCTCGATGTCGGCGGTGTCTCGCCACACGGGGTGCACGGCACTGAGCTTCTGGTTTGGGTCCTTGACCTTGTTGCCCGGGTTCACGAGATGTCCGCCGAAGAACACCTGGCCGGGGTACTTGTCGCTCATGGCGCGGTACGCCGCTACGACGCCGTCACCCCGCTCACGGACGTCCTTGAGGGAAACCATACGGCCGCCCCAGTAGATGGACGCACCCGAGCCGTGGTGGGTGGTCTCCCACATGGCATTGTACAGGTCGCCGAACTTGGGGAAGGTCTGCACCGGGGAGGTGGTGAAGCTCACATTGGCCGCGGTGAGCTCTGCGAGAAGCGGGTTGATGGCTGCGTTAAACTGGGCGACGGTGGCGTTGGGGTACACAATGGGCTGGACCTGCAGGAAGCCATCCAGCATCGAGTACCAGTGGTACATGCCCTTCTCGGTATATTCGGGCGCCTTGGTGTACCAGATGCGCACGCCCTCCCAGAACTTGTCGCCCGTATCGGCGATGATCAGCGTCATCCCCGTAACCGGCACAACAGGGTACGTTTTGAAGGTGGCCGAGGTCACAACGCCAAAGGTGCCCATGCCGCCGCCCTTGAGGGCCCAGAAGAGGTCCGAGTTGGTGTTGGCATTGGCCGTAACGTGGGCACCGTTGGCAAGGACCACGTCGAACGACACCGCTTGGTCGCTGCCCACGCCGTAGATGCCGCTCAGCGGGCCCTGGCCGCCGCCTTGGACAAAGCCACCAGCCATGCCGACGGTCTGGGAATCTGGTTAGGGGCAAAACGGACGCAAATTAAAGAGGGAGGAGGTTAAACGTACTGGGCATTCACCGCCCAGCAAGTCCAAGTTCCTCGCCCACGCCTGGGGATACACATCCTGGAACTGCACGCCCGCGCCAATCTTCACCGTGCCTCCGGTATGTCCCGGGATCGGGCTGCTGTTGAACTGGATCGACTTGAGCCGGTGGGTGTTGATGACCAACGCACCCCACCCGGAGCTGCGGCCCATGAAGTCGTGGCCCGTGTTGCGGATGATGATGCGCAAGTTGTTGTTGCGGGCGAAGTTGACACCAGCCTGGATGTGGGCGGCGCTCTCGGCCAGGATGGCGTAGGGCGAGAGGATGCCCTCTGTGCATTGGGATGGGCAGCCAGCTGGGGCGCCAACGCCTGTCACTGTGTTGGGTTCGCAGGTGTTGTTGCTGAAGTGGGTGGTCATGGGGATTGTGGGTTGGTCGGACCTTTTTTTTTTTTTTTTGACATCAACCAGGGTTTCCAGTCATTGGCGAGGGGGAAACGGGGGGGCCAAACTCACATCCATGTGGCATTCGTCCACTGCGCGGCAACCTGAGCGCACTTGGCCGGATCGGCAGTTGGGATCCCATTGAAGCTGTCGTAGCAGACGGCACCAGGCGGGATGACGCGCACGAGACGACCGCCGACGGTGCTGTTGAGGTTCGTCCACTTATTGGCGTTTGGCCAGCAGGGATCGACAGGCGAGCATCGGCATTGCTGCGCGGGCGAGGTCGACCCACCACCGCGTGCAAACAGCGGCAACGGCTGGGAGGCATAGCCGGGGGTGGCAAGCAGTGCCGCTGCGAGAGCGGGAGTCCACTTCATCTTCTTTGGCTTGAGACAGAAGGAACCAGAAACGAGTGACGGGCAGTTGGAGTGCTACGAGAGACACTTGGACAAAAAACCGACACAGGGCAGCAGGGCGTGGACGCGGCCCGCCCTTATACTCATTCACGGACAAGGTACAATACCAAGATCCCACGCTGTCATCATCGACTTCCTTCGTGTGTCTTGGCCGCAGAGACTACGGAGACTGCCTGCAATGCATCTGCCTGAGCAGGGCATGGCCCAATGCGCGAAGGAATACATATCTGGCTTCGGTGAAAGTGGGGACACGGAAACGACCCCCCAATGCCACGCGGGAGAGACTACTGCTGTAAGTTTGGTACTCGGGAAATTACCAAACCAGACTTTGGATTTCTTGGACACGAATGTGGATGCTGTGGTGGAGCTTTGACCTCCTTTCCGGGCGTCTCCGAGCGTCCCGACTGGGTCCCCGAGATTCGCTAGCGGCTGGGCTTTGCCTTTCAGGTCTAAGTGTGGTGTAACGTAGGAAAGAATACTACCTACCGACATGACGCGCAGCAGACGAGAAAGGGAATGAAATCGTTAGCCCATGTGGAAGCTTGGCAGGGCAATCTATTCTCGGAACACCTGCCGGTTGGAATGACCAGGGCACATGCAGTGTTCTTTTTTTTGTTTTTGATGTTTCCTTAGCGCTTACTGGGATGCCCGTTGCAGTGGGTTGCTTTCGTTCACTATGTGTGCACCAGACTATACGGGGTAGCGGCTGATGCTATGTCGGATTTTAGTTCAAACGTTAGGGGTGGGAGGACCTAGGAGAGGGGCCGGCTCGGCAGCGGCTTCCTGAACTTGGCGCTTGGAGTATGCCACTCCTCCCAGCGCCCCCCCCTCTCCAAACCTTGCAAAACAAAGGAATCCTCTTAGGGCTCTTCCGAACCCTCCAACCTTCCGAGTCCTCCCCGAACTGGAGGTTTTGACCGAGTTTGACAAGGCGGAGATGCGGTTCCCGCTCGAGCCAGCGATTGGGGACGGGCGCGGCCGGCTGCGAGCACGGATCCGGCTGGATGCAGGTGAGGAGAAACTAGAGGTTTTGATGGGTCTTGAAGGCGGGAAAACGTCGCGGTATAGGGTATCTAAAGAGGGCACGTGGTTACTGTGACGAGACCTGGAGGATGGCTAAGGTGGACGTATAGGATGATGAAAGAAAGTGAACATGTACAAGAGATGGGTAAAGTCGGGCCAAAATACAAGAAGTTATTTAGCTGAAAAGAAGCCTAATTTTAACCGTCTTATAATCTTGAAAGTTCCGAACAATGTACGAGCAACTTCAAGTGTCTTTGTGTCAAAGCTCAGGCGTAAATATCGCGGATCATCCCAGGGGAAAAGAGCGCATTGGACAAGAGCACATCACCCAGGTCAAATGCGCGGATCGGGATACTTATTTTGTCCGTTGGTGAGTAGTCAGGGAGCTTCACAATTCGGAAAGACTCAGTCGCTGTTGGGACAGCTGTGTAGACTTATTCGACTGCATGCAAGGCTAATGGTGCGCCGTGGCCATTGTCAACAGTTGATCCTTCTTTTTCGGTGAGTGGTTTGACTGTTCATTAAGGGATTGCAGACGGCGTTCTCGCGCGTAACACAGTATCGCAAAATACCACTGCACCAAAAGCGCGGGATCCAATCGGCCCTGACTGCACTTCATATTCTCACCTTTCGAATCAGATACCTACTCGCCCACGTGACACTAGTAGTATCACACCACTGGCTAAAATTTCCAGGCTCCGGCCCTCCCGGGCGTCTAAAGAGGGGAAAACACAACCCAAAACCCCCCAAAACACAGATCGTGTTATCATCAAAGATGCATCTCATCCTGACCGGCGCGAACGGCTTGTCATGATCGGTATGGAAGACGTACCCCAAATCTCCATTCTCAGCAGACGCCCAGTTAAGATGGCCGAGGACGCGAACGACCCCCGCATCCACGTCATACTGCACAACGACTTCACTGAGTACAGCGCTGGCGTCCTAGCCCAACTCCGCGGAGCCAGCGGGTGCGTGTGGGCGTTGGGAACCGGCCAGAATGCTGTCATCACCAAGGAGTAGGTCGCCTACGCTGTCCCGTTCAAGATCGGCCCTTAACTGACTGGTGGGAGCAGGGAGTACGTCAAAATCACGACAACCTACGCCGTGGCGGCGCCCAAGCCTTTGCGACCCTCGCCCCTCACGGCGGCCCATTCCACTTCGTCTTCGTGTCCGGAGGAGGCGCGACGTTCGAACCGGGGCTGTTCACGCCCCTCTATGCTCGCGTCAAGGGGGAAACCGAGATGGCCCTCGCCGCGGCGCGCAAGGCCAACGCGCGGCTACGCGCGAACACGGTGCGGCCCGGCTTCGTCGACTGGGTCGATCACGATGTTATCAAACCCTACGTCTCGCCAAGACCGGTCGTCAAGCAGACGGCCATCACCTTGCTCGGGCCGATCTACCGCACCGCGTTTCCGGGAAAATGCAGTCCATCGCAGCCACTGGGCAAGTTCCTTACGGAGATGGCAATGGGCAAATGGGAGACGGAAATCTCCGGACCGGGCTTTGAAAAGATTGGCGAGTTTGCCGTCGTCAATAACGATGACTTTCGTAGGCTTAGCGGCTTGGAGTAGGAGGAGAATTGCCAAAGGTAATTCGATTCCGTGCATCGGGTTCCCCGACGTTCTATTGTTTGTGCTCTCCTCAGCTAAGATGGGGCCAGTAACGAGCAGTACCTACGCGTATCTGAATCAGGAAGGTGTGGTGATATAGCAAGTAAAGGCACTTACCCCGCCGCCTTGTTTTGCGAAGTTGGAAATGTTGGAAATGTAGAGAACTTCGATTAGCGTCTTTTCCATGAAGCCGTCCCCGGAATGACTTTCATCTTGACAAAGAATTTGGCGAATAAGCGCGTGAAGGTTGTTCTTCCTGTTCGGCACCGTTAGTCTCCGCTAGCGTGGTTAAATAGTATGCTTACTAGTGACCGCATTGCCGATCAACACGGTATCAAAGTGGTCCTTCGAAAGGTCCAACCCTTGCGCTACTGCCACCCGAACCGTCGTTCTCATTCTCCGGACTTGTTTCTTTACGTTTTCCATTTCTACCAGGGTCATCATCCGATCTACCACCTCAAGTTCGGGCCCCTGCTCGGTCCTCTGCTGGAGCCGCTTGCTCATAGAGGGTGAGTCTCCCTGGGCGGCGATGAGCTCTGGCAAAGGAGGGGGAGGGGCCGGAGGGGCCGGAAGGGCCGGAAGGCGTTGCCGATGCGGCTGTTCGGCCTGGCGCGGCTCACGTTTGACTTCCAAGGTCTCAAGCGGGAGCTGACTCGATGTATTGAAACCAAGGTGTTCCCTCGGGGCTGCGAGATCCTGCAACGCAATCCATCTCTGAGGGCTTTTTCTAGTCGTTAGAAGACCGAGCCAGTCACCGCTCAGCCCGCGAAGTTGATCAAGCCCAATCACAAGATGAAAACGCTGTATTTTGGTGGACGCATACCCACAACAAGTTAATGTACCACCGTTCAGCTGCAACTTTAAAAATAGATCGCAACCGGATAATCTCAATTCCAATATTTATAATACTACTTATCAATCCAGTTGGGCCAGCATTTCACAATGCCCTGGATAATCAAATCGTCCTTCTATATACTCTCCGCTCGTCATCGGAATCAATACCGAGGTTCACTATGGAATGCGAAGTTTACTTCATCGGATGAAGATATTATGGAGTTGAGTAGCATGGGATAGTTGGCGGGGGTGGGGAGAACGTCAAAATAAGGATCGGGGCGGCGTCGGGCCGAGGTTCACGGCGTCGCGAACCCAAACACGCCACCTTGAAAATCCGAGACGGGCTTCACGAGCATCCTCCGCTCGAGCATCGCACTCACAAAAGCCAGACAGGATGCGTCTCATCCACTTTATTTCACTGAGTCTTCTCGGACTCAACCGAGCAGCGACCCTCGCCCTGGGGAAGACCATCAGCCCCCCGGACGTGGACATAACCAACGACGGACTCATCCTCCCCGATACTCCTGACGGGACTTTCCGGCTCACCATCCACTCACCAACACACATGACACTCACCATCCTCAGCCTGTACTTGGATCAAACAGCCGACATCAGCATCAGCACTCACCAAAAGCGTGATCTTTACCTCCCCATCTCCAACGCTACATGCACCGGCAACGATCTTCTCGCCAACGAGTACACCAACGCATCCGCCGCAATGGGCCACAAATGCGACGACGGCATTGTCATCCAAAGAAGATGGGTTTTGTTCTCGCGGAGGGGCAACAGTGTCGCCTACGGGTGCAGTCGCGGCGGGCCGAATCCGTGCAGCAGCGATGAGTTTCAGTCGTTCAACGAGTACTTGGATGCAAAGTGTGGGACTTGGATGACGGGGTGGGTGTATATGAAGGCGTGGAAGAAGACTTATGGACGGGCTGTGCGGGGAGAGAGAATATGTGGGAAACATCCCGATACTGTCGGAGCGGAGTGGCTTCGCGATGAGGAGGCATTGAAGAATCGGATAAATTGGCCGTGAGTGAGACTTCATCCAGTGTGGGATGGATAAGGGGTTCAACGACGATATTATCACTTTTTCAATGCAAAGAACACGAGGTAACATCAATGAATTCCGTGATGAGCCAAAGCATGTGAATTGATAACAGATCTTGACGAACAGGTTGAATGAGGAGCTGAGGTCGTCAAAATGCTGTAATCCTTGTCATAGTCCATACCCCTGACACCATTCTCTCGGGCCCATCAAGTACAAATAGCCGTCATTCATGGGCTGAGCAGACACGAACCAAGTCCCTCTCAAATACTAAGACCATCATACTTCTGGATGGCGAGGTCAGTGGTCGCACCAAGAGAATTAGCCTCGGCTGCCAGGTCTGCGGCACGGGGTTCAGCGAGATCGATCAGGGTAATGGCGATGGTCTATACAAGGTTAGGACTCATGTAAGCAAGTTCTGGTGGTGTAGCTTACATCAATGATGCCCTCGTATCCGCGCAAAGCTGTGGCCACCGGAGGTCCGATGACTGGAACGTTGGTCAAGAGGCCAGCCTTGCCAATCAAAACGTTGAGGGTGGCCTGGCTGACACGGACGTGCTAGATTTTATTAGCATGACTTTATACACCAGCTCGAGTGCAGATGTACTTCACGGAAAGCGTTGAACACCAAGTCAGCATCAGCGCCAGTGATGGCAGGGGTGCCAGGAAACTGGCTGATGAGGGCGCTGCCAGTTGCAACGATGTCCTGGTAGCCAGCGATGATTATCTGCCCTGTGTTAGCACTTGGGTGTGTTGAACTGAACGTGTTGTAGCTTACAGGGAACGGGCCCTGGCCAATGACGATCAACGGAGCGTTGAGGATGGTGATGCTCTGCGCAGGAGCTTGGAGGGCCTGATGTTTCTGGGTCAAGGACCTCAAGCCATCGGCGATCTGCTGCGGGGTCGCCGCAGCCGAAGCGGTCGCTGCCGTCATGGCGAGAGCGCCGGTGACAATTGAGCGGAGGGAAAGCATGTTGCAACAGTGATGTGAAACGACTAGAGTGATGATAAGAGCTGGATCTCTCGATGACGGGAGCTGAGTATGGCTGATGAAGGTGATGCTGATGATGAACAGAACTATTTCTCTCGCGGGATCTTGGTTCGTCTTTTGTATTCCACTGGCATGCCCCTTCAAGTCAATCCAAAGACGAATTTCTCACAACAAGAGCGAGAAGGTGATCAGTCGGTCCGACTCAGATGGTTGCCCTCGGTGAGATGTTGTCCATCCCCGCACAAGAAAACACCGAACGACGTCGTCTCAGCTGGAAATGTGACTGATGGCTAGGATGGTGGCCGCTTGGAAGATGCTGATCATCGTCCAGTCGCAGAAGGTATCTTGGGACGCGAGACACAATGACACGACAAATGCAGGCACTGGCTTGTCTATACGGGGGTCGTTTGCTGTCCCATTTGACCGGACTCACTGGGAGAGCTTGGTGAGAAGAGCTGAACTGCATCGCTAATTTCACCAACTCCTAAGTAATCAAGTTCTTGTCGTTGATCATGGTCCCTCTCCAGCCGTGGTGATTCCGTGTGCACAGAGGGGCAGTATCCCGTACATCACGTCCTCGTCTGGGAATCCCAAAGCAGCATGGGGCTGGGCGCCGACTGCCCATTTTGGAGGATCGAATTTGGAGGGTGACGATCTTCGCATCTGTTGATTCGGACATGTCCAGGCGGTGCGGCTGGGAGTGGAGGGACGGATGCTCCCGGCACGGGGTACAGTCAAGTCTACACAGAAGCATCAGCTCGGGAACGGCTATTTTGATCGTTAAACCCAGATTATGCTCAAGGTGAATGCACATATAATCCTAACCCTGGGGCTTCCTGCCCCGGCCCCCCTGTAAGACCCCTATAAATACTGGCCCTACTGACTAGAGTCCGGGGCATAACCTCCTATAACTATACTGACTCCAACGATTTGTATGGTGACTAAGCCAAAAATTTAACGATAACGCCAATGCGAAAGATATGCTTATGTGCTATACAAATTCGGTCGGGAACGGCCATTTTTACCGGTATAGCCAGATTATCGTCATGCCTCTGATGCTTATGTGCAGACTTGACTGTGCTGATCAGCGCCGGGGTTCAGATCGGCAGCCGGGATCGGATGCACTGGCATGGGGCCACGATCACGCAAGACCCATTGGCTCGGAAGCTTCCTGAGCACTTGCATGTGGCTTTCATGTCTCATTCTCCAACAGGACTATTGAATCCCAATTTCAACACAGACCAGTAAGCGACTTCACATTCCCCCGCAGCCGCACTTGCCGCTGTTTTGTCTCACCCATCGCCAATGAGAGTTTGGCACCTGACCCCACAATGGTCACGACAATGGTCCTGCATCAACAACGACGGCTTGACTCAGGCCCGACTGCGATGGCCCATGACAAGACATTGCCAATTCACCACTCCTTTTTACTAGTTAGTCTTGCCGTCACTTTGTGATTGGGTTGATAATCACTCTGTCAACGGCGAGCAGCCAGGAAAGGAAAAAGGGCCGCTAATTTGGGCGGCTTCCGAGACAACCTCAACTTGAATTTGTCATGACTTGCGTGAGAATGTAGATCTCTTTCTTCACATGGGAGCGCCGGACATTCAGGGGAAGGAAGAAGTTCGAAGACTGGTTGTTCGGCTGGCGCGACTTTAAGGCAATCTCGTCGTTTCAAGTTCACAAATATGGGAAGTCTCTCTCCCTCGTCTGAGCAGTGCGGGTTTTGAAATGGATGGGAATCCTCAGAAATCTAGCAACACCTCCTCTCTGCGTACAAATTGGAGAAGAGGAAACGAACGGAGAGATATCACGCCCGACTGACGTCGTCAAATGCTACCCTGTATTAAATTCAGCTTAGGCTCCAATCTGACACAGCCGCGAAGGAATCGGCCTGAATTAGCCTCTTCGAGGGGACCCTGCAGTTGCATTCTCATCTGCTTAAAGGTCTTAAATTTCGGGTAGCCATCTTCAGGGTTAACTGTTCCGAGCTCGGCAATACTTTATCAGCGAAGCGAGTGCAGTTATGCAGGAGCATGATTTAACTGGTAGCAAGGTGTATTTTTAGCCTTGGCAGCTTCTCAGCTGCTCCGCTTTATGTTCTCAGCCGCTGATCTTCAGACTGCGCGCTGCACATCCTTCGGGCCTCAAGCACCGCTTCAAAGCTTTGCGCTCTTTTGCGATAATTTGACGATCTTCGGGACGGAACTAGGGAGGACTCATTCGAGCGGGCGCTTGTGACTATCAGCCCGCCTTGCACTGCCGCACATTGTTGGTGATGGTGCCATTTCCTTCATTATGTAAGGTAATTTCGTTTTTTTCATTCACAGAGTCAAAGCCAAGGCTCAAGCCCCTCTGCGGCAGCAACAAGACGCCTTGATCTCGATATCCGCGACAGCCAGCGCTACCTCCAACTGCGGCTTCACAAGGCGCGCCTCAGCTTCACGCCCCAACCTCGTCAGACACTCATAATACCCGTGAAGCGCCCAGACATTCCCACGATGCTGCAAGGCACGGGGAAGAGCGTCGCTGAAGCCAAGATCCGCAGCATATACCTCTAATGCGTCACTCACACGGTCTTGTTCGAGCAGCAGGGCGCCGTAGGCATGTCGTGTCGGCTGCATCCAGCCCCACGGCTCATCATAAGGCAGCCCGTCGTCGAGCTCGATTGCCCTTCGAAGATGTTCAAAAGCTGGGTCAAAGTTCCCACGACGATATTCTAGCTCGCCTTCTAGCATGGCTGATGCAACGGCCAAGATGTCAAGACAGGTGTTGTTGAAGACAGTTCGCGACGGTTGGACCCTCTTCACGGCTTCGGTAAAGCGGGCTTTCTCTTTTTCTGCCTCATCAACACATCCCGTCGCGGCATACGCAACACCCTTGGCATAGTGTGTCATGGCCGTCGTTGTGCTGTATAGCTCGGCATCCTTCGGGAGCTCCAATCGGATGATATCCTCCCACCAACCAAACCTGACAAGCACATGGACACGCATGGCCAGAAATCCCTCCAACCAGTCTGCCATGGGCGGTGACGGAATCCGAAGCAGCTCTTCCGGGAGGGTCTCTTCCAACTCCGTGGCTGTCTCCAGCGCAACCTCGGACTGGCCCGCAAACATGGCGGCGTAAATCCGAAAATGGTAGTTGTGCGAGCGATAGAGGCTGTAAAAATTCATGGCACCGTCCTTCCTCAGGAATCTCTCGTCTGCGTCGATGGCCTGCGAGTTGGACGCGATCGCGCGACGGTAATCGCCGCACAGAATGTCGAGATGGGTCGGCATGTGATGCAGGTGCCCCGCATCGGGGACCAGACCCCGGAGGTTGTCAGCCCAACGCAGAGCCATCTCCGGATGACGTGACATCTCCATGAGGTGAATGTAGAGATGGAGTAGTCCGGGATGGTGGGCGTTGCGTGATAAGCCCCTCTCGAGCACCGCTTTTGCATCCAGAGTCCGGGAGCCAGGGGTCGGCTCGCCGGATCTGATGTCCCACAACCTCCAGGGCGTCAGATTCATGAGTGCATCAGCGTAGAGCGCTGCGACGTCAATATCGTCGGGGAAGTCGCGATAGACGGATTCCAGTGTTTCGGCATATTTTCGTTCCCGCTCGCGTCCCTTGGTGGTGTCGGCGGCGAGGTCGGCGTGGGATTCGGGGTATCGGACTTGAATCGCCCGGATCAGCGCACGCTCCACCGCGGAAGCGGCCGCGGACTTTTCCTCGGCAACGGCGATGGCGCGACGGCCTCTCGAGACGGCATCTTCAAGCTCGTCGTCGCCAAACGCGCTCCACGGTTTGTTGTAGTTGGGCCCGAGCGCATAAGCCATCCCCCAGTATGCGATTGCGCAGTCCGGGTCGATAGCGGCGGCGCGCTCAAAGCAGTTGGCCGACTCCTCGTGGTTGAAGGCAAAGGTCCAGACGAGTCCCCGGTCAAACCACCGTTGGGCGTCGGGGCTCGTCGTGGTGACGCGTCGATGGAAGCGTCCCAGGTCGTAGTACTCGGCGCCATTTTCGGGCGCCAGCGTCGCGGGGTCCATGATCGCTGAGAATGGCTGGCGATGCGGGGATCGTGGTTCCGTCGCGTTGCAATCTTGCGACTCTTGACTCTTGTTGTGGCCCCGGTCCCGGTTGTCAGTCAGTTGCTGGTCCTGGTCCCCGGTTTTGGCAGACGTTGGCCTGGGCGCTGGCCGTGCGGGGAATGCTTGAAGCGCCCTTGCATTGCCGACGATTCCCGACCCCGCCGGCCCGGTCTTGCCGCCCGACGGTTCGGGCTCGATGGACGACTCTCAAAACCTGCGATTCCGCATGCGAAGACGTGGCCGTTGATGCACATGAAAAAGAGCAGGAATGCGTGATATTTCTTCTTATCTGCCCCGGGTTACGCTCCGTGATGGCGACATCGACCGGGGTCTTGGTGTTGACGACTTGGCCGGCGCCAAGAGTGCGCGTGATGGAGTCCCAGTCGGCCTAATCCAAGTCCACGTGCAATCTCCCTTACGCTGCTTGTTTTGTTTCCCCGCAGTCAACGAGGCGCTTGCTTCAAGCGACTACCACCAGACACCACCACGTCCCCTGGCCTAACACCTGTTTGTCCGCCGCTGCAACTCTGCGTGCCGCACCGACGATCCGGGTAAAAGGCCCAGCCACAGCGAGATGGCAGGGGATCCAATGAGGAGTCCCGATTGAACACGATGACGATGTTGTGCACAATTGTTGGGGGAACACCAAACCCAATCGACACCCTGGCTGTGGTTCCCGTGGCTTCGGACGCAGTCCCGTTTTGGCAGGTTGCAATCACTGGAGGAGGCTGAAGCGTGCCTTTGACATTGACAGCACGAACACCTCCACCACAGTCTCAGACACCATGTCGATCCCCAGTGGTATAAAGGCCACAGACATCATCACCATGTTGTCACAATCCCTCCATCAAGCCTCGCCACCTCGCAGTCCGTCAAGATGAAGTTCACAACTCTCTTCCTCTCCCTTGCGGGCAGCGCCTTTGCCCTCCCCACAGAAGGTGCTTCCAGTGGTCTTCATACCCGCCAAACCGCAACCACCGTGACCGACCAGCTTCTGTTCAGCGTGACCCTGCCGACCTTTACACAACGCCGAAACGCGAAGAACCCATCCACCCTCAACTGGGAGTCTGACGGCTGCACCTCGTCGCCCGACAACCCGTTCGGCTTCCCGTTCGTCCCGGCATGCCACCGTCACGACTTCGGCTACCACAACTATCGGGCTCAGTCGCGGTTCACGCAGAGCAACCGTCTCAAGATTGACGACAATTTCAAGAAGGAGTAGGTCTCAGTCACTTTCTCGTATCTTCCATACTGACGTCCATGTAGTCTCTACTACCAGTGCAACGGCGTCACAGCTGCCGGCGTCTGCAGGGGGTTGGCTGATGTTTACTACGCGGCTGTGAGGGCTTTCGGTGGCAGCGATGCGACGCCCGGGAAGAGGAGCCAGGATGACCTGGTCAAGGAGTACGAGGAGAAGGTCGCAATCTACAACGAGCTGGTCGCTGAGGCACAGGCCAAGGGAGAATTGTGGGTTGTTGGGTAAGGAGAAGTCATGTTTGATATGAGTTACGACATGGAATATAATGATTTAAGATTCCGCAAAGAAATGACCTTCCCGATGAGAGGGTAACGTCAGCTCAGGCTTGGTTGGATTCACGGAAAGTCGATAATATAATGATACTAGGGCGATTCCATATTGACGTGCAGCTAGAGTAACCCACAACTGACTATTTGGGCAGGTATGAAATTGTAGCTTCTCAGTTGAGCAAGCGCAAGATGGACTCCAAAACCCACCTTCAGAGTGAGCCTGTTGCATACCCAAAAGTTTGGGATACAGAGTTTCATTTCAAGGTCTCATTCGGGACACCAGGAAGCTCAGACAGCCCTGTCAAATGTCAGAAACAATGGAAAGGCATCAGTCGGGGTGGAGTAACTCACATCCTTCCCACTTCTCATTGACATGCTCCTTGACCTTGCATTTCACAGCGTCCTCGTTGGTGAGAACCTTGAGATTAGCGCACGACGCTCCCGTGCATCCGCCGTCCATAGCCCGCTGCAGGGAATCGCCCTTCCAGCCAAAGACATAGTCGCCGTGCTGGCCGTATCCAGTGCTAAACCTGTCAGCATCTCATTCCCCGCAAAAATGACATGGCGAATCTCACTTGTCTCCTGTGCTTAGATACAGCGGCTGGCTTCCATCCGCGGGCCAATCCGCCTTATTGTTGAAAGCTGTCGTGTCCCACACAATCTCCAACATAATCTGCGGGATCTTAATGGGATGGGTCGACGGGCACGACTCGCCGACGCTCGAACCGGTAAATGTTTGAGGTCCAGCAACCGGGTATGCGACATGGGACTTGTGGTCGGGGCTGTCCAAGTTCTTGCCGTCCCAGCAACTGCCCGGGTCAGACTCGCACTTCCTTCCTTGACGACGAAGGACTTACGTGGGATACAAAATATTGGAACGGATGCCACCGAGGCATTGCGACTTGGGAAGAGCTTCGGTATCGAGCCTTGTCAAGTGTCAGTAGGCCACTTCTCGCTCAGAAGAAAAGACGTACCTGGCATCAGCACAAGGAGCAGCGTCGTCACCCCTAAAGTTCGGACCCGAGAAGCACCGAAAGCAGGTTTGTGACTTCATCGACTTTGGTCCGGGGGCTCGTTTTCCGGCGTCTCCGACCAGCATTCGAAATCCCTGGGAGTGTGTCAGCATGATGATTTGAGAACAAGATGCAGTTGGGAAGACTGACGGGCTTGAAGGCAGTAACGCCCTTCTTTCCAGGCGACACGTAGTAAACAACGAATCCGCCAGTGGTCTTGGTCGTGAATCTGTCGTTGAACAAAAGTCTAGACACCTCGTCAGCCCTTGTCCGAACCCTTTAAAATCTCGAGTCGTGGTCTTTACCTGTTCGGCACCTGAGGGACGCGCTTGAAGCTACCATTACGAGCCCTAAAATACATGTTGGCAGTCCAATAGTTGGAAAAGTCATCGGCATAGCTGCACGTCGTGCACGTAGCAAGCTCGGCGATGTCGGTATGCGGCATCGAAACATTGAAGGCGTTGCCACCCACGACCTGGTGGAGATGCGGAGACGGGGCTTGGTCTGGGTTGACAAGCGGGTCGATTCGGTCGATGACAACTTGGGAACAGCCAAAGCGAAGCATGGTCGAACCGCGACCGTTCAAACCGCCGGTTTGAGGCGAGGCCTCGGCGAGGGCCGCCAAGGTAGCGAGCGTCAGCCAGAGCATCGTGTGGAGCGTGTTTGGTGTTGGGGCTGAGACGTGGGACTTACAAGCGACATCGAGCCTTGGCGACTGCGGCTACTTGTAGGTTGTTTGTGAGTGAGACGCTGGGGTTGCGTGCTTGGCTGATGACCGATTTTTCCAATCTGCCGGATATTTGCACTCTATGGGATCCGAGCATGTTTATTTTCAATCACGGTCGGCTCGATCGGGCCTATCAGCGGCTTGGAATCTTACCCAGTTCTGCCGACAGACATCCCGGTCCTGCTTCCAGAAGACTTCCTGTGCGGTGAGCACGGGATGCTGCGCCTCATGCTAAGTTCGGAGTCCAGATCCAAACTGGGTATTGAGATCGGGGGTAAATGAAGATCCGAGTTGGACAGGAAAACAATGGTATTGCAAGCGAGTTTCTCAATGGGAGTGATGCAATCTTGACAAAGGGAAGCTACCTTATCTGGCTGAAGTGAAGAATCGGGGCCGGCGAAGTCAAAATCCCTAGATATGTGCAAGAAATTCCGTGAAAGAAATCACAAAAAGATTTGCAAGTTCAGGTCAACCTCCACCTCATGACCTGGTCTGTCGTGGGATAAAATCGCCACATCATGTCTCCAACAGAGTGCATCCATCATATCATCAAGATGCGCAAACAGCACTCTTTCCGGTCCAAATGGCGACCGGGCACTCCAAGACACCACCGTACTGATCTACTTGGTTGTCAGCGAGCTGACCTGGGGGGCACGACTATGGGGGGGAAAACTTACCACACCACGTATCCAAGAAGGGCTGGTCATTTCTCAGCTCCATAGGGTATTGTTCGCCGTTGTATGTAACAGTGACCCAGTCCTCACGCTAGTTGAACAACAGCCCACCTCCACAGTCAATGTAGGTATTCGGTCTGCAAACTTCTAGATCTCTGCAGATGCCATAGTGCGTGCATTTCCTGGCGCCATCAACGAAAAGCTCGAGCCGGAAGTCCTACGATACCAAGTTAGCGGCTTGTACTGTTAGGGTGACTAACATGAGGAGGTAGAGAAAGAAAGACTAAGATACATACCGCTGTCCACCATGAGACGACGCTCAGGTCGACGCGTACCTTGACACATGGGACATAGGGAATACGGGCGCAGTCTCCGCACGAGATGACTTGTTCGCACGAATCGTACGAACCCTGGCGGCCAAGCAATGTGTCTACAGCGAAAGACGCCGAGGAGGCGTTCCTGGCAGCGATAGGGGCGAGGTCCTGTACCTGGGCCTCCTCTCGGGCGACAATGGGGGACGAGAGCTGCTTCTCGGCGGTGCGCTTCTCCTGTTGCTGCTGCTGCTCGAGGCGAGGGGCAGTCGTGACGGTAGGAAGCGAGTGCGAACCAGTGATGGTGGCAATGTCGACGGCTGCAAAGGAAGGCAGAGCATTGTTGGGAGTGGGGATGGGATATGTGGCGTTGTCGCTGTCACCGGGAAGGGCAGTGCGCTTCAGGAGGGGATAGCAGTTGGTTTGCTGGACGCTCGTGCTCCGGCAGAGCTGGCCGGCAGGACACGTCGCGGTGCCGATGACGCTGCGCACGAGGATGGTTGGGCGCGTGAAGCAGGCCCGGTGCACGCCGTTGCCGGCGCAGGTGCTAGTGACTCTCGAGCTGGTGCATTCGGTGGGCAGGGCGGTGCCGGTCAGGGTCGGCCAGGGGTCCGAGGGCTCCTTGATGATGACGTTGCTGTCGGTGGGATCACGCGGGTCGATGACCCACTGGCCAAACTTGGGACCGCTGGGGTTTTGCACGCTGTCGGGGTTGCGCGGGTCCAGAAAGTCGGGGTTCTTGACGACGGCGGGGTCAGTGCCGGGGCAGTAGTAGCCCAGACAGAAGGAGCCGCACCCGCCGGCCGCGCACGTGGGCGCCGGGGTACCGCGGCTGAAGGTGACCTGCGCCGGCGACGGGTAGTCGTTGAGGACGCATTCGGATGGCGTCTGGCGCTTGAGGAGCGGGCTGGAGCCCCCACACACGTGGCTTCCATCGAGGAGCTGACCGCCAGATGACCTTGTGGTCGTACCTGCATTCGTCGTACTTGGCGTCGCGGTAGGCCCAGAAGTGCGGATCGTTGGCCGGCGGTGCCTTTCGCTGGTAGGCCAGAGCGAGGATCTTATTCTTGGCCGAGTGCGGCGTGGTCAGCGTCGAATCGAGGGCCCGCAGGTACGCCGCAAGCGCGGCCACCGCCGGGGCGGCGTACGAGGTGCCATCCTTGGGGATGTAGGCTGAGTTGCCTAACCCAGTATGTGTATCGGACCGTCAGGGCGCCTGTCACTCTGTCCGTGACGATGACGTCGCATCGACCATCGCCGTCCCAGTCGGTAAGATGAATCGCCTTGCGGTTGGTGCCGGCAAGATTTAGTACGACACCCTTGTCGGCCCAACCCGCGTAGTTGGTGTTGGGCGGCGTGTTTTGGTTGCGGAAGATGGTGATCTTGCTGGTGTGGTCGATAAAGACGTAGTCATCGTTTCCGGTGCCCGTCATGTCGCACCAGTAGGCTCCATCACCTGGACAGACGTGTTAGAAGATGGAGACTTCAGAAGCCTGCTGGTCGAGAAGCACGTGCCTTTCTGATGAGCACCACCGCTGCCAGTGTTCTTCCAGGCTCTGACATCATAGTCGCAGCGCTTGGTCACGGCGTTCCAAGTGGTGCACTTGATGTAGATGTACTGTTGCAGCTAGGTCAGCGCTGTGATATACATGCCAGAGAGAACTCACATATCGGCGTTGGATTGGATGCAAATGTAGTCGTCAAGACCGTCGTTGTTCTGAGAGCCTGTCAGCAGGATGCCCGGATGTTTGGGGTGGGAAATATCAAGAATCCAAGGGAGACTCACAACATCGCCCCATCGGATGCCTGCCTGTGCGCACGTGCTTGTATCTTAGTTATTTAATATATTTACTTTTTTATTATTTCGCTTCCTAGAAGGGGGCTGTGGTTGTGTAGTTGTAGGGGTCTCCTATTATTGCTCTTTTTAACATGGTAGCATTGTGAAAGCTTGAGAATACCTGTTCTTTCTAATAGTAGCCCATTATTTAACTTTTTAAATAAATACCCACTATTTTCTAGTTTAAGGTTCTTATAGGTATAGATCAATTTAAAATATTTGAATATATCTTATTGTTCTAGGGTAAGGGAAGAAAAGAAAGTATCTTAAAACTCCTTATTCTATTGTTTAAGTTCACGTTCCATGGAGGGGGGCTCTTTTTTTGGAGGCAAGCCTAATCCTTCCTTTAAAAGTGAGGACTAGTCTATTCTCTTCCTTCCCCATATATTTATTATTAAATGTCTAATTAATATTATTGTCTGAGAGGTAATAGTTGTTTTTTAGGAGATAGTCTATTTAATTGTGTTAAAACAGGGTGCTGCCCACAGGGTTCGTAGTACGTAACCAGGCAGCTTACAGTGGGTTTACCCACTGTAATACGCAGCGGAAGACTTGTGCGGAAGCAAAGAGTGACTGAGGGTCTATTGACTGTTGCTTGCTTGAATCAACTATCTACAAAGGAAAGAGAGCCTATATTTATAGGCACAGAAGGCCTGGGGGCCTTCTGTTCCAGAAGATTCTGTGGGCCAAACACTGACGTAATGCACTGGCAATCTGGAAGATTCGGTGGGCCACAGAACCTCGTATTCTGTGTGTGGCTTCCATGGTGTGGCAGCCACTGTGGGGCCCTGCCCCACAGGGGGTTCAGGTGCCACAAGTGGGCCTGTGGGCCCACTGTGGCTTAGTGCCTTGGCACCCCCACCACCACTGCTGCAAAGCAGCAGTGCTGTTAGCCACCAGTTACAGGGCACTGGTAGCTATTAATTCAACAGGTACTATTAAATATTTCTTTATTTTTAGTACTCCTTATAGTGGATCTAATGGCTAATATTGTAGGGGTTTAATTCAAAGGTTTAATAAATAATAACCTTATAAAAGGGACATTAATAATATATTATAGCCTATCCCAAGTTCACTAAGGTAAACCTAGTAAAAATAGATTATAAAGCGAATAGAGTCTAATATTCTAAGTAGGGTAGGTATAAAATAACTATATAAAGGCTAGTATAACTTTTAAAGGGGGGATATATTATTAAGTAAATTATAGATTCTTAGGTCCCAGATAATAGGTCTTACTAAGTAGTATTTAAGAATAGTATATTACTAGCATAAGGAACTAAGAGTCACTCACTCCATTGTGGGCACAATAATAGTTTTTATACTACTAATAGTAACAGGTATTTCTATACCTTACTCACTATACTCTTAATGTTCTCTAAGTGTTATAGAGAGTAGGGTGAGCATCCTCCGCAGCTACTTTCCGTACTCACTAAAAAGCTCAGTAAACAGGGTAAACAATCCGTATTAACTACTGTACCTACACTGTCGCTCGCACTATAACAGCTGCAGGGGCTCGTCGGCCCGGCCCGTACTTGGCGGCCATTGGGGCGACCTGCAGGTCGTCACACCAATTCACCGACCCAAACAACACGACTATCTTTGTCAGCAATCTTCCTGATTACATTGCTGAACACCAACTCCGGTTCTTCTTCTAAAGCTTTGGGGAGATTAGACATGTCAAGATCCTTATCGGCCAGGGCTGTGGCTTTGTTCAATTCGTACATTGCAGCGCAGCCAAGATAGCGATGAGTCAGATGCAAGGTTATTTTATTGGTGATTCTCGCGTCCGCCTCTCGTGGGCAAAATCGAAGAATAATCTGCGAACTCCTTACCGCCCAGCGCCCCGACCCTCTCACATTAGATGTACTCGCATGACGATATACGGCAAGTGGTAAAAGGCGGAGGACCCTCAATCAGCAAGTTTCATCCCCCGCCAGTGGCTTCCGAGCCCTATTTTTATTCTTAAGTCCTCCTAGCGCAAAATCCTGTGAGGTTCCATCCATCTCCCCGCACTGCATTAGAAGAAAGGCAGTGCAGAAACAACAGAGGGCTTCTAGTTTCATCAGCGGCTCCCTGGACAATGAGTTCTAGCTGCAAGAGCAAATAGGTATATGGGGGAAGCCAAAAGTTGACCTTCATCCATAGTATGTCTTTCCTCGACTTAGTTAGGTACGCACCATCAGTTTCGGGATGCAGGCATAGAGATCAATAAAAACGACTTACCGGCATCCAGTAGTGCTCCAGTTCAGCGCTGTCTCCTCCCTTCAGCCACCGTTCCGGGTCAAATTTGTTGGCGTCCGGTCCCCAGATGCTCGTATCCCGCATTATAGAGCTAGAAATTCGCTTCAAGTCGTCAGCCACCGTTCCGCAACCGAACATATCAAAAAGAAAGAAACCAAAAAGGGGGAGAGGGGGACGTGGAAAACAAGAACTCACTAAGGATGAATCGCCAACGCCGTTCCACTTTGGAAAACCCTCTCCCCGACCCTCGTCCCCCCTTCTCCACCATCAATAGCAACCCTCGGCAACCCCATCCCCAACGGCCCAAATAATCTCAACGACTCCTTGATGCACGCCTGCAAATACGGCAGCGTTTGCGCATCCGCAAATGAAACCACCCTGCTCTTGCACCTCCCGTATTTTTGCTGTCATTCCAGTATTTCTTCCCGGTACTTCCTCCACGCGGTAGGGTGTCGCATGGTGTTGTACACAAAAGTTTGGAACCCGGTTGATATGGCATCTGTGCCGGCGGAGACGCCCAGCGTGGTTTGGGCTTGGACGTTGCGGAGGGTAAGTTTACTGTCGGTATGAGCTTGGAGCCATTGGTTGAGGATATCATTACTTCTCTCCTCGCTGTCGGATAATTGCTTCTGTCGCTCAGTAATAGCATTCATGGCCGTGTCGAAAATAAGCTTGAATGGGAGAACCCCAAACCAAGTTACCAAGGGGTTAGCAACGAGCTTATTTGCCCAGGGGGAATAGCCGGCCACGCTGCCGATGCCAGCAATACCGTGAGAGCAAGCAAGGGTATCGTCAATATCCCTCCCTTCCCGCAGGAAACCAAAAGGCTTGGAGAAGAGGACTTGACCGGTGATATCGGCAGCAGTGAAGGTGAAAAACTCGTCCAGGTCCATTTTCTTTTGCGTTGTAGCAAAATGATGTAGCCAATCCAGAAGCAGTGAGAACACTTCGTCCATGCGCTCTTCCTGTCTCAGGAGACTAGTCGTAGAATAGCCCTGAAGGAGGTGACGAGCACACGCAACCTTGACTTTGGGATCGGTGATGGAGAGCGTGGTCTCGAAGCGGTAGTCCGAGAGAGCACCGGCGCGGTACCAGTTGTCCTTGGGCAGGGCGCTAAGGAGGAGCTTCTTTGGTCCATTGCGGTGACGGACGGAGATTTCGTTGGGAGCAATTCGGACAAATGGGCCGTGTTTGTGGTGTAATTTATAGATGACATTGACCGAGTCCCCCTGAAGTAGGGTCTTGATCTGCCAGAATCTGGTGATGGAGGCGAGAAAGGGGCCAGAGATGTCGCTGAGCGGGGAGAAGTACCGACTTTTGATGACAACGGTGACGAGGGTGAGGAGAAGGAGATTGATCACATTGATGGGAGTTGCGTAGGCAATGCAACCATCAAGCAGAGATGTTGCCATCCTTGCAAGATAATAGATTTAACTTCAATGATTTAATTGAATCGAGACTAGACTTGTAGTCCTTGACAGGACAATATTGCTCCGAAGGCGGAATACCAAAAAAAAAAAATAACCACCGGGGAATTCCAGGGGATGCCGACCCTTTATATGAGAAATGGCCCTGCATTGCAAATTACCACGTCGACAGGAGGATTTGAAACTCAACCCGAACCAGTGCGATCGGTATAAGCCTCGAGTCCGAGGTGTACCACCGCGAGTCCGCGGAACCCGATACGACCCTGACTCGACTGGAGGCATATCCCAAGGTGATTGGCAAACCATAATAATATATTTGCAGACGCTGCAGGGTTGCCGATCAAAGCCCCAGGAAACGGCGTAGTATATGATCATTTCTGTAGGTGACTCCTGGAGGACTTAAGACTTGTCACAGCCAACCAGTGGATGCAAATATCGCTGCACAGTCAACCGGAACAGGGGCGCAGTATGTCAACCGCCCAGGGATGGAAGAGCAAGTTCCTTTTATTTGTATCCAAGCTATGTCTCCCCACGAATAAGGAGGTCCAGCAGCCCCCCCTCAAAGCCACGAATCAGATGTTTTATGCAGGTGGGAGGCAAGTGTACCCAGGTGGCCATCCCGTCGTGAGGATACTGCAACTCACTCCAGAAGCGCAAGTGGTTATCGGTAAAAATTGGCCGTGGGCGTTGCATCGGGAGAATGTGCAGATTCCGGGGTTGACCCAACGGGTGACGATCATCGAATTTCGGCAGGCCCGAGGAAAAAGCTCGGAATCTCTGTCCTCGAGGACGGCAGGGCTCGTTGGTGTGCCCCCCGAGGCCACATTGGGCCTTCCTCCCGAGACCGCCGTCGGGGTGACCGCCGGGTTAGGCTCAGGGAGAGCGAAGGCCATGGTCGACCTGGCCCCGGACAGGAGGGTCAGAAGGAGGATGTCGGCGCGCATTTTGGCCGGTTGCCCGGTGTTATTCGTTTGGCTGTCGATGGTTAATAACCTGCCATGGATGTTGAGGAAGGGAAAGAGGGAAGCAAAAGTGAAGCAAAGAAAATGGGGTAGAGACGTACCTGGGGTGTTGGGATGGACACCTTGTCAATGTGAGGATGAACGATGAGTTGTGTGAATTAGCTTGACAGCTTGACTGACGGGCGCACCGGCTTCTTTTATGTTGCAGGTACTGCTTCGCTCTTCTCCGGTGCGAACAAACAGATGGAAGTGCCGCTGGAGCTGACAGTTAAGTCCAGCTGAAGTGCAGCCCCAAGAATCCGATAGTCGGCCTCCCTCCCCGCCCCAGGCGCAGAACTGGGCTGAAAATGCCTCGTGACACCAGCCGCGCGGTGCTCTTGCATTGTTGTGTGTAGGTAACAGTATTGAAAATGCTGAATGTCTGGCAAGATGTGGTCCGTTGTCCCACGCGACCTTTCCTTGTTGAGTCCAATACACGGTGTGATGGCACGGGACAGAGCGCTTCCATGCAGACTCGGCGCTGCAGGTTGATCAGATAAGTCATTGACCAAAGTGGGGCACGGATCTGATAATTTTCGGGGAGGGGCTAACCCGGATCAGATAACGGAACCGAGAGAGCCAAGCCGGCCAAGCCCCGATGCCGGCACATCAGCGGCCGAGTGCGACCCAATGATGTCGTTGGACGAGTTCGTGGCTGGGTGGGTGAGAGGTTGGCACCCAGGGTGCCTGAGGCAAGTCAACGTTGGACAAGTCCTTCACTCCACCCCTCAAGCTCTCTGTCTTAGGCATTGGGACGTGTGAAGTGGGTGACCATTCGAAATGAAAGTTGCCTTGGCATATGTTGTCGAAGGCTTGCTGTATGTTCGTTTGTATCCCGCGACCCTTGTCAAAACACCAGAATTAGCTTTAACCCCTCGTCATCCAGGCCTCCTGCCCCGTCGCCTCACTACTTACCTATGACGTCCCCCTCACGGCATCAACCCAGCACCACACTTTCCCACACCGGCTTGACCTGCGTCCAGGCGAGCAGATTGACTACGCCAATGGCTAGACGGTACAACACGCCTCCTTTCTCCTCCGTTATCATGACATAAAGAACCAGGGAACTGTCCACCCCCGCAACCCTTCCAACTCCCGTAGGTCCTCTCCCTCACTTCGTTCGCCACTCCAGCACCCAGCACCATCAGCCGATACTTGTGGCTCAAATCCAGCGTCTTAGCCACCCATTCTCGATCGATGGGCATCGTCTGGCCCACAAATAGCTCACCACCTAAGAAGCTCCTGCCAAAATGCACCATGTCGAAACAAACCACATCCTTTGGCAACTCATTACCCTGCTTCCGAGTCGTGTGACGAAGAGTCAGCATGGTGATAGTGGTAGTGAACACCAGCACTCCTGGGACGGTCTGAGCCTTTGCCCTTGCCTCGTCCGAGATATCCACGCGCTGCAGACAATCTCGAGGATTATGATAGCACCGATCCCACGTGTCGTTCACCATGGTGCCGTGCACATCGCCTGGGTTCTCCCAATGTCTATTCCACGTTTTCGCGAAATGTTCCTCGAACTCCACATCATCCCAGAAATCCTGCCATGGTGAAAACCACACCCGCCCCTCCTCTACTCGTCCCACCACCACAGATCCATCTTGCCTCTTGCCTGCATACCAAAACTTCACCAAGCTCCCCACCTCCGACTCGCGGGCTATGAACGAATCCATCACCACCCTCCTCTCCCTCTCAACCTTCTCCTTACCAGACCGTAGTCCACTTTTCCCTCCCACGCGGCCCAACTCCGGCTCGGCACCACCCCATCGCCATCCCGCCCCTTAGCACACCTCCCTCGCCACAACAGACCCATCATCAACCAACGCTCCAACACCCCCCACAACATTCCACTCCCCATGCGCGCCGCAAGGATATTCCCCACCCCCATAAACGCATTCACCACATCACTCCTAAACGATAACTGCCTCACACTATACCCCTCCACCAACCACGCATACGCCCCAAACGTCTCCTCCCCTCCCTCTTCACCCAGGTTGTAAAGCCCTTCCTCGATCGTATCCATCTTATCCTCGCCATCTTCCGTGGACCGTCCTGCAGTCTCGATATCGAGTTCGACGCGAGAATCGCTCTCCCAGAAGGTCCCACGTGCGCAGCACAGGTAGGACTCTGTCGCATCGACAAGAAGCATACGACGAGAGAGCTTACGCTCTTGGAACGTCCAGCCACGTGTGTCCCAGCGGGAGCTGGCGACAGCCCAGGAGGCTTCGGGGGTGCTGGCGGAGGCGAGGATGGCGTCGAGAAAGCCCGGCCAAGGGGAGAAGGGGGATGAGTGTGTCAGAAAGAAGGGTCTAGAAGGCTCCAGACGATGGATTCGTCAGCTAGTGCCACCAGCTTGCGAGGCCTACTGGAGGCCTCGATCCAACTGACGGATCTATAAGAAGAAGGCTTTCTGGCCATGGCCAGAAAGCTGGGGACAGAGCACAGAATACAATCACGGTTTTCTACTTGAATAAGAAGTGCAGTGTTTCTGACAGAGTGAGCTGGGGTTTGGGGGTGGGAAGGCTGAAGAAGACCCTGGGAGGCCAGGGGGCGTAGAGCTCAACGCGACGATGGTCAGTAGGGCCATGTGATATATGCGGTCCATGGCTGCTATTTGGGATCCCTTGGAGGCTGGGTCGTCTTGGATGATGCAGAGGGCATCAATCCACAGGTACCTGTGTGAAAGGTCTTGGCAGAGCTGGATGGCATCGGCGAGGACTAGAGGCAGGACGTTTGGGGTCAGGGACTGGGGCTGGGACAGTTGTGAGACGTTAGATAGGAGCAGCTGCAGGCTTTGAGATTGCGGTGTGGTGCCAGGGGAGGCCCAGCAGTAGGGGAGGGCGATGTAGGGGACTGGGTTCGTGGGCATGACGATGCATCTAGTGAGTGTATCGATGAGCCAGAGGCCGGGAGGGTGGGCCATGCTGGCAGCATAATCGTTGCATCGGTCTCCGTGGTTGGCTGTGCAGTTTGCAAGCCAGCGGGTGATTTTTGCAAAGGGCAGCGTTGGGCGAGGTGTCCAGGGTTTGACAACCTGAAGACCGAACTGGGAGTCTGCAAAGCCAAGGGCAAGTTTGAGAACTATAGTCTTGTACGCATATTCTCCGTTGTTTCTCGTCCGTATGGCGACAGGAAGAATGCAGATCTCAGTCGTGGAGTAAAGATCGTTCTCGTCTGGCTGCCCATGGTGTTTCGATCCTGAGTCGGCATAACGGAGCGTTGCTGGCTTCCAGAAACCGAATTGAAGGTTGGACGCAGCGGATTCCTTCTCGTATTCTCCGAAGAGATGGCCAAGAACTCGGCAGAGAATGCACCGGGGGCGAGATTGGTACGCGTCAACACTTTGGTAGGCAAGACCTTCGAGATCGTCGATGGGGGCTGTCGCTGGCGCCCTCCCAGGTTGCTGCACCTCGCCAGTGTAATAAAAGTGCCTAAAAGCCAACGAATCGCCGCGATCGCAGAGGGGGAAGTGTGTGAGGTTGTTCCACGGTTGGCAGGAGTTGCAAAGGCTGGGATTGAGCGATGGCGCTTTGTTGCACGACCTGCAGAGCTGCGCACTCATTATAGCACCAAATGTTGACACGGGAACCGCGCTCTTGACATGGGGTGAGGGTGGTAGTCAGAAATGAGGAAGATGGAAAGTGGCGTTGAGAGGGGGAGGGAAAGTTGGGTCAGTTTTGCTGCCCAATCACGGCCAACGAGCAAGATCAAGTCGCACCTGCCTGTGGAACAGAAAAGGCAGGCAACCGACGTTGTTTGTTGCATCCTCGCACTTCCTCCTCCCAAACTTCTGCTCGCGCCATTGCCGTTATTTGAGAACATAGGTATCCAGTCGCGATTTCGTTGAGAGAAAGAAAACTAAACCACCACCAGCTATCTCGACACGCTGGTTAGTATATATATACAGGATTATATGTGCAGCATTGTTCATTATAAAGACCAGGTCAACCTCGGCTTACCTGCAGGACCACCGACCGTATGGGAAGGACTGGAATATTGTATTATAGCTAGAAGGCTTTTTTAACATACGAGTTCCGTTGATAAGTTTGTAACAGAGCTCTTCAAGGATTCTGTCACCACGTGACGGGTGCTGTTATACAGCTATTGGGTGTCATCATCGTGTCATCCACTGATCTGTTTACAGTGCCGAGCCGCGTGACCGTCGATTGCCGAAAGGCTACTGCACTATCCCTGGCTATCCGGGCTGCCGCGAATTCGGGAGCCGCGAGCCGCAGCCCAGTTTTGGGTTCCACTTGTACTTGGTACGGAGCCCGCAACAGCGCACTGTGTCATCCGGCGTCAGGGATCCATGTGGCCCGTGCAGAGAAAGTTTAAACATCGAAATCGTGGACACTCATTTCGGTCCCCACTGTATTGGTCGGGCGCAAATTGGAGAAGTTGTGAAAGCCTGAGGTAGCAGGCCGGTAAAATTTCTGCTGGCAGAAATGGTACATAGCGCACGGTAACGAGGACAAAAAATGGGCTCGTGGCCGAAAACTGGGCCTTATATTCTGCCGGTTGAAACGGTGCAGAATACGGAAGAACGAGGGTTAGACGCTGCAAAAATTTCTGCCAGCAGAATAAGTGGGAGAAATCCATACCTGAATATCGACGAGGTTGGGAATTCTATCCTATAAAGCTGAAAATATTACCACAAATTTAATTGCTCACATTACTAAATTCTCCAATATCTTCCTAGCAGAAACCAAAATTTAAAAGACAGCCTATATATATCCCTAATAGTATTGTAGAGAATGACCTGTCAACCAGATAAGAGCACAGACATGTGACGTTGCTGTTGTCGTCAGCAACTCCATCCGTACCGCATCCTTCTGTGGCATAGTGATGCTATTGGTTCTCAGCCTGGTTTATTTTGAGTTTTTGGTAGGAATGGGAGCTCAGCTTTGACAATGGCCAGGCCGAGTCATACGCACACCCAGTACGCGTGTAGGTCGTAAGCGAAATTGTTGCCTGGGAGCTACCCTTACAGATTACGCGTCGTCTGCTTTCATTGAGAGGAAACTTTAGCCGGGGTGACTGAAAAGGGGCCTCTGAGGCTGTGCTGCAGAGGTGAATGGGATCACCCTAGCTCAGGGAAGAATCAGGGGGAGCTCAGGGCAAATCAGCCACAGCCCACCCCAGCTCAGGATGACGGACGAAAAAGGAAATTTCGTGTGCCCAGATTCGTCGCAGGAAACCAGGCTGTTTTGAACCCCGCTGACTTTTGCGCAAGTCATTGTCGCCGAGACGAGGGGTGCCATGGAATGGCGTCATCGCCCATTTTGTTCCTCCAAAAGCCAATGACTAGTTTGGCACAGCGATTAGGCGCGGTGAGGAGAATAGCATCGTGCAGTTTGGTGGGACTCTACCGCTATCTCCTTGAAAACGAAAGCTGTCTCCGAATCCCGCGTTTGCCGCTGCTAACAGGCTCCCTGGCACGAAGCGTCGCTTGGCTGTGAGCTGTCGAGGATAGCCAGGTGCAGGGGATTAACTGAGCCTGGAGGTGCTGAAACCAGCACGCTGGACCTTCAGGGCTCGCATGACACCACGGATTGCCTCGGAGTTCGCTTGGAACGACTGTTGGTGTGCTGCCTTCCACTCTTGCGGGGTCCCAAAGCTTGCGGCCGCCTCGTACGCCCGCTGAACCACAAAGTCAAATGGCGCCTCGACTCCGTCACCTGTCTTGGCAGAGCACTGGAAAGCCGTGCATCCGTATTGTCTTGAAAATGCCTCCACCTCGTCTGAGGACACACGTTCGCTCCCAGCCGACATATCCGCCCTCAGTCCCAGTATGACAGTGTCGAACGGGACTGTTCGGTGCGTCTTCGCGAATTCTTGGCGGATTGCCGAGTGGAGGCGAGTCGCCTCGAGCCATGAAGACCGCGAGTTGACGTCGTAGGCGACAATGACAGCGAAGAAGGCGAAGTGATCAACCTCACCATACCGCAGCTCCATGTCTTGAACAAAGTGCAACGGGACCAAATACTCCCCGCAGTGGTAGGGCTCGCTCTCGTCAAGCCCCGTTGGGTCAGTGTGCGTGTCGTAGTAAAGTTTTCCACCGCCCATGTCATTGTACAAGAACTGAATGCGTGTTTCAGTATTTGGGTGGAAAATGGAGTGTAGCCAGGGGTGCTTACCTTCAGCTGAAGGGCTCGTTTGCCAATTCCATCTGCGCCCAAGACCATGGCCATGACGCGCCCATAAAAGATGGGATCGGGGGTATCCTCAGCTTGCTCGTATCGGTCCCCTGGCTTCCATTCCCACAGCTTGAATCGTTTCGGTTAAGGAATGGCAACAGCAGTTTTGGCCGTCGCTGTTGCTGGCTTGACTGCCGATTGAGTCGGCCCATCCATCTGCTTGTTGGCGGATTGGAAAATGCGCAGAATTGAGATGATGCAGCCCATTTTCGGAGGAAAAATCCAAAGACGTGCTCGGGAAGAGAGGTCGGGATGCTATGCACCAGGACCCGTCGTGGGATCTTGTCGCAGGAGGCTGAAGCCACACGTCCCGGGACCCTGGGTTGCCTGTCGCTGCATTGCAGGGGCAAAAGGACGGATTTAGTCTTGGCAGGGGGTTGTCAGACCGAGGCTGCAACCGTGTTCTGGCACTTGACTCCATTTTCATGGCTGGAGATTGGCATGACTTTGCGCGACAGGCAGCAAGACCAGCACAGCACATTGCGCATTGCGTCTTTGAACACGTATCATTTTCGTCGAGATCCATACGCAGCGAGGGCCGACGACCAATGTTGGAAATCCTGGCATGAAGGTAGTACAACACGTGGCGCCAATTCGGCGAGGAAAAAATATCAAAACATAAGCTACGGCGGAACAACAAGCTCCACACAAAGATCACCATTACCAGCGCCTAATCACCAAGAAATCTCTGACCTAGGTTTTATGTATTCTATTGACCTGACTCCAGGACTCGGGATGGCATGCAAGAGTCCCAGTCTCCGCCTACTCTCTTTGGTTTATCACAGTCCGTCTATTCCCATATATTTATCAGACACGTCGCTCTCATCCGACGAGTAAAACCTTTCAAACACCCTCTTCTCCAAGTCCTCCTCATCACTCCCCGCCCCTTTTTTCTGCATCAGCCCCTTCTTTCTCAGGTACACCCGCTTTGCCCACTTGTACAGCTCAGCTCCGACGAAAAACAAGATGGTCACGGCAAACACAATGCCCCACTCCTTGTCGATGCCAGCATGCATAAAGACTCGATGGTTGAGCACGGGGATGTACAGCGTTGGGAAGATGCTGAAGAAGCCGACGATAACGGACCAGAAGAGGAATGGATTCTTCCACAGACGTGTCGCCCACGACTTGGTGTTGTGGAAGGCGCCGTGGAAGAAGGACAGGCGACTGTCGACCAACTCCCAAGCAAAGAAGACAAAGATCCACATCATGGCCGTGTAGCATGTTGAGCGTGCCCTGAAGACGCCCTCACAGGAGTTAGAGTAGCGGAGATTGCAATCCTGGCCAAAGTTGCCATCGTAGAAGCCGAAGATGACGATGATGAAGGATGAGAGCAGACAGATGGCCATGATGATGCCGTAAGCCGCCAGGTCGGCGAGGAATTCGGGTGTAAAGACGCCGTATTTGAGCTGCCGCGAGGTCAGCTAGGGCCAATGAGTGACGGAATGGAACAACTTACACTCTGGGGTGGCCGGTTCAGGATGTGCTTCGACGCCGACTCGAAGCCGAGGCCAGTCTCGGTGAAAGCGCCCGCAACAAGCAACATGAACAGAATTTCTACAGGAGTGATCTGGAAGATGGACGTTCCCTCTCCGTCCCTGTAAGCCAGTCCAACCAGGAGAGTCGTCACAAACGCGACGTTGGCCGACAAGACGTGAAGCATGAACTTTTGTACATTGTCGAAGATCCGACGTCCCTCCTCAACGGCGTTCAGAATGCTGGCGAAGTTGTCATCGCTGAGGACAATGTCAGATGCAGATTTGGCAACGTCGCTCCCGCCCAGACCCATGGCAATCCCCACGTCGGCACGTTTCAAGCTGGGACTATCGTTGACTCCGTCGCCGGTCATGGCGACATAGCGGCCTCGTCGATGCAGGGCGTCGATCATGCGCACCTTGGTCGAGGGCGCACAGCGGGCGACCACAAGCGGAAGCTCAGGAAGTCGGTCGAGTTCATCATCCGAGAGACTATCAAAGTCGTGGGCCGCCATGACAAGACGACTGGCGATGTCAGACCGGATCAGTTCCATGCGTGCTGGGAGAATGCCGACTTCAATTGCAATCGCCCTAGCTGTTTCGGGATGGTCGCCAGTGAGCATTTGCACAGCAATGCCGGCTTGATGGCACTTAAAGACGCTGGGGCGCGACTCGGGGCGAGGTGGGTCGTAGATGCCGATGAGCCCACGGAAGATGAGATCGCGTTCAAAGTCGTCACGGTTGAGAAGGCCTCGGCGGGCGTCATCTGGTGAAACCTGGCGGGTGGTGGTTTTGCTGGCGAGGGCAAGCACGCGGAGACCTCGACGAGCCATAGCTTCCATGTTGGCGAAGATGTCGGTCCTGGCTTGCTCATTCATGACAATGGTGACTTCACTGCCAGCGGATGAGATGGCGGTACAGCTGTAGAGGACGCGCTCAACCGCACCCTTGGTGAAGACGTGGATCTGAGAATTCCCACCTGCCGTTTGCCTTTGACACAGGACCGACATCTTCTTGACGGACGAGTCAAAAGGAAACTCGGCAAGTTGATTCCATTCCCGGGATGTCTGCTCAGATCGGCCGAACCGGGTCGCAAAGACTTGGATGGCGATTTCCGTAGGATCACCGTTTGCCTGCCACTGGCCGTCTTCGGCTCTGTGAAGTGTTGCAAGATTGGCAAGGGACGCGACGTCGAGGTAATGCTGCAGGGACGGACGGCTTGAGTCAGTCGCCGGGCCATCAACAGCCGAGCCTTGGTCGTCGGCAGAGCGCTTCATGTGGCTGGGTTCAGCCGCAGCGAATGTGACACGACCAGCTTCAGGATTGTGAGGATCATTCGTCGTCTGAACCGAATACGTGCCGAGATTCGGGATCCATGCCATCCTGGCGACCATCTTGCCCTGAGTGAGGGTACCCGTCTTGTCGGAGCAAATATCTGAGATGAATCAGCACCATGTTCTCACTGTGCCGTGCTCATGGGAAACTCACTGGTGACACCGCCGAGGGCTTCCAGCGACCTCATGTTTCGAACGACGACATTGCGTTGAACCATAACCTTTGTCCCGGCGGCCATGGTGATGGTGAGCACGAGAATGAGGGTGACTGGAAGGGTCCCGGCAGCGGTTGCGACGGCGTAGATGATGACATCGTTTCTTGTTCGGAACTGCCAGGGTCAGTCAACTACCTAGCCAACAATCCTTGAAACTCGAGATTTTGCCTACCTTGTTAGCTGCGAGGACAACAACGGCGCAGACGACAGCAAATATGAAGATGTAGTGGAAAAGCTGGGCCAATTTTCGTTGAAGTGGTGTCCCGACAGTGACGCCCAGAAACTCTCCCACCCAGTCCCAGACCTTGCCAGCAAAGAAGCTGACATAGGAACAGAAAGACGCCTTTCCATTTCCATCCCTCTTCAGGGTCCTCTTCTTGGTGCCCTGGTCACCCAGTGCAGCCGCGATGGCACCAATCTCGGTGAACATACCCGTCGCGAAGACGATGGCGCGCCCACGACCCTTGGTGATGACGCTTGACGAAAAGACAATGTTGAGTCGGTCGCCAGGGCCGGTCCGTTCATCTGCGTAAAGCTCATCGGGGTCTTTACGGACAGGAACACTCTCGCCTGTGAGCAGGGACTCGTCGGCTTCGAGGTTAACAGCCTCAAAAATGCGTGCATCGGCTGGGACGCTGTCGCCAACTTTCAACTCAATGATGTCGCCTGGGACCAATTTCGACGCCTCTGTGGTTGATGCGGGCTTCCCGTCTCGCACAACACGGGCTGTCGCAGAGTTGAGAGACTTGAGCGAGGCAATTGTTCGAGCGGCTTGAAGATCTTGGATAAATCCGATGACGACGTTAATCAGAATGAGGCCCGCCAGGACACCGCCCTCGATCCAAGCTTGGATGCCGAAACTTGCTGCTAGCGCCATCAAGAGGATCTGTTGTTTTCACGTCAATGGTGGACACGATGTGGAAATTAAGGATGCTTACCATCGTCATAGCGTTGGCGACCTGGGCAATGAGAATCTCAAGAGGTTGCACTCCCTTTTCCTTCCCCAAATCGTTTGGGCCTGGGACTTGTCAGCTCACTGACCACCGTCATAGATACGGGCGCCTACATGCCGTATTTGACAAGCCGATTCTCTGCTTCCGTCGATTTCAGACCCCCAGTGGTGTCCGTCTGGAGTTCTTGGACAATCTGATGCGATGACAAGCAGTGCGCTGGGAGTGACATCGGCTCGTTTGCCTGACCGGAGAGGTGGCCCTCACACTCAAGCTCCTTCGACCCTGCCATTGTTGACGCAACCCTCCGAAGAGGTAACCGGAACTAAGCGTATCTAACTTGTGAGAAAGGTCAAAAGTGCCATCACAACTCAACAGGCCCAACAAGAAACCCGAACCGTGGGCGCACTTAAATACAGGAGGAAAAGCTGCCCTGCCACGAAATGGCATCACTTCATGAGGTCCACAATGCCGAGCGTTGACAGTCCAATGTGCAATTTTTCGTAAAACTTTCGCCTCGACCAGCCTGGATGGGCAGCCAAGACACACACGGTGCAGTCGCATTACGTAGCGGTAATTGTTGCAGTGGAGTCTCAGAACGACGGCGGAGATGCGACTCGTCGATGTCGCCCCATGATGTAATCCACTGTGTTCCAACGCCAAGATGCTAAGACCTGCCGATGCCAAGCCGATGCACTCCGTGTTTCCTGACTCCCACTTTCGGCAGTCGAGATCTTGTGGAAGGTTTCTCGATCTTTTCCAGATGTCCGGGGATGAGTCATGTCGCTCATGGTCCCCAGGTTTTGAGTGCTTGGCAATGGGTGACTCGGGCGTGGTAAGTCGCGGATCAAGTTAGGCGGAGCTCTGTAAGTTCACAGGGCACGAGCGGCCGCACCGCGGCCGCTGAGGGCCAGTTGCCGCCCGGCCTGGATCCTTCCGGTACCAAGGTATTTGAAGCTATTCAAAGCCGTTGTGACCAGAGGTGGATATAAAGGAGGGTCAGGCAAGCTCTTTTCTGTCCTAGAAGCAAGCGCTCTGGGGTCATTGAAAGTTTGGTATCTGGAAATTCGAACATTGTTCCAAGCTCCTGCAGGCAGGCCCTTGTTACACCCTAGCAGCCAGAGCTAGAGCCCACTTAGAACATCAGTTATTCCATGTTCTTGGATTTCGATTTTGTACTAGCAGGAGATATGTAAATCCTCAAGGTGCCCGGGGCGGCGCGACCGGGGGGCGGCGTTCCAATTGCGGAAGCTGCGATATGAGGTAATAAGTACAAAGAGGCATGGGGCTGAGAATCCGAATGAAAGGGAGGAGGGGAGAAACGGGAAAAGTACAACTGTAACTTTAGGCTGTAAAACCCGAGATCCGGGCGTCCTTCTGTCATTAAGTAATGTAAGGACCTAGGAAGGCCGGTTTCGAACAAGTGAAACATGTTGCCAGCCAGTCAGCTGGGAGGAAAGGGGTCGGCTTACAGACCAGGGGTTTATTAAGTAGCTTCCTTAATTCTGTTCTACTCAGTGAGCACAGTGAATAGTAAATCCTTTCGGCCGCTTTGCGGCCGCTAATAGGCGCAGATCAGTGCTACGCCGCCAGGTGGCCGTGCACTCCCCCACTGGCAGGACACACAAAACCAGAATCTCTCAGTTACTACCTGGCTTGTGCGACCGCTTTGGACTGTCTCTTCGACTGCGAAAATCCCGCTCCGTGATAGGCAGCCACATGAAGAGTCGATAAGAAAGCGCAAGGTTGGTAAGAGGGATCTCTGTGAGTCGCAGCAAAATAAAAATGAAAATACTGCAGCACTTTGCCAAGGAGCTCGGGTACCGTTGTCTTAGTCGCCCGGTTTTCGATGAGGCATGTTGGGTACTTGGCGCATATTGAAGGGATGCTCCATACTAAGGGCTAAAGCGTCGACAAGGTGTGGAAGTTTAGTTCTACTATTTTCGCCCTGCGCCCACATCTTGTCGTAGTATGAGACTGTCACGTAAGGCCACCGAGAGTCCTAAAGGACCAAAGACTGGCCTCATCCAAGCAGTGGAAAGGAACTCCCTGAGGAACAGGTTACATCGCCTTGTCAAGCTCAATCCCACATTGGCCTCATCCTTCCAGCTCATCCGAGAGTTGTAAGGCTGGCTCTCAGAGAAGCTGACTGGGCTGCCACTTAACTTGCGCCTCCTGATTTCTATACAGTTCCGTTTCTTTCCCCCTCTCTTTCCCCCTCTGCAGCCTTGCCTTATTTGAACACATTCACACACACAACCAAGCACACAATCTAGTACACAATCTAGCATTATACCACCTAGGAAATATCAAAATACCAACATCGACACTATGACCCCGCCCCCCCCCATATCCTTTGTGGCTCTCCTTATGCCTACCCTCGTAGCTGGAGTCACTGTCAACTACTACCAAGGAAAAAAATGCCGCTCAACCCACCTTGGTACTCAATCCTACGTTCCGAACTTGTGCTACTAGATTCCTACCGGTACCGCATCTGCCGTTATTAGCGACTCCGGGGGCCAAAGTATGTTATATTGCTATGTGTTTTACTATTTATTTGTTAGGTCGATAACCCTAACCATTATTCTCCAATGAATTGTAGTAGGATTCATTGAAAATGGGTGGGGGAAGCTTGGGCCACATTCAAAAACAGGGGGTAGGATTCATTGC
>JAPZLL010000062.1:0-163008 GCA_036250225.1 Cercophora sp. LCS_1 | reverse complement strand
AAAACTGGGTCCTCGTAACTCCACCGCCATTTTAGACCCGTGGCAACTGTAGCCGAGGCAGCCCAGAACTGTGACCCCCTCGCTCAGTCTGGCTCAGTCTGGCTCAGGTCAAGGCGGCAACCGCTCAGTTCCGAAGAAGGAAAGGGAAATTCATGGTGTCGATTTTAGGGTCGTGAAACAGCCAGTTCACGACCCTAAAATCGACAAACACCCCTGCTCATAGTCACGTTTGATCAGTCCAGATCAGCCCCGGCTCAGCTTCGGCTAATATTTGACGATTGAACAGCACAGCATTCCGAGAAGGTGCAATTTTAACCGAAGGGCCCAAAAATGGTCCTGTGTAAGTTGTCAGAAAAGAGGGCTCCGGCCGAAGGTTGGAGTGCGCAGGAAGAAGGTGTGGCCAACTGAGCTGAATAGAGCCCAGGAGAGCTGAACTCTGTATCAGTTCAGCTAGCCAGAGCCACGGTTTGCCACTATTGTTGCCACCGCGCGGTACTATAATAAGGGGCTCTCTGGCTTTACCAGAGAGCCAAAAACAAGCAATCTTCACACAAGCAATTCAATCAAGCAGTTGCAAACCCCATCAATTCCACAGAATCCAGTGTGCAGCGTTTCTGACAACTGTACGGATCCGTATGTGTGCGACTCTGAACAAGTAAGGAACTGGAACGTACAGGCTAAGATTAAACATCGCATTTTCTGGACACTGATTTCGGTCTTTACTGTAGAGGCCGAAATCAGTGCCTAGAAAATTCGATGTTCAATCTTTCTCCGTACAGGCCAGTTCCCCACTTGTTGCGGATCACACAATGCATCGTAGCTTAGCTTTGTCAGTCTCTAACCGCTGGTCATTGACTTTAGTACTGACATAATGGCTTTCATGTTGTCGCGCAGGGCTAAAATTGCAGTGTCATCGGAGGCTAAGGGTTGGCCAGGTGATCGGAAAGGGGGATCTGTAAAGCAAGTTGTAACGTACTGTGTGATCTACGAAAAGTGAGTTACTGGCCCGTGCGGAGAAAGATTGAACATTAAAATTTCTGGACACTGATTTCAGTCTCTACTATACAGTCGCGATCGAAATCGGCTTCCAGTTCTCTTAACTACGTAGCTGCTCTACCGCTGTCAGGTTTTAAAGCTGACTTTGAACCTATGGGTGTCGAGTTGGCCCTGACACATATTGTCATTTGAGTTAATGGTACTGTAAAGACACTGGTTTGGTCCTTTCCTACAGTTGCAGTCACCTGTGAAATCAGGTGTCACTGATTTACTGATATGATAGACCCTTGATATAAACGCCAAGATAACCAACTCTGCAGAGATAAGGCATTGCTGGTTGTTTGTCAGCCAGAAACTTTTTTCCTTAGCTTTAGCGCGCTGGGTATCAACAACGAAGAGAACAGGTCCTGGTCCTTCGACTACTTTTCGTTTTAGGTAGGTGCGAAAAGTCGAGGGACGTGCAGGGTGCAGCTTCCCAGGACGGGTCAACCCCAGCCTGACAAAATTACTCCTTTTTTCGCCGCCGTCTTCTGCGATCTCACAGTCTGAAGATGAAGAGTTTAAAAACTCCTGGTGAGTCTCGATGCCGCAAAGGGCATGTCGCTGCAACAAGCTCACCAAGCATGGCGCCAATTTGTCAGCGCACTTGCCCAGCATCGCCGAGACCACTACGAAGACGCCATCCCGCTAACTGCCGAAACTCGACGCTAATACAACGATCCGTCGATATCGCACCACCCGCCACACAAACGGCGAGCTGGAATCGCGCCGCCATCTGATTAGACCGTCCATCATCCATCATCTTGGACAGCTCGGTGTCAGAGTTGCCTCTGCCCCGCGCGCAACGTGCCCAGACATCGCAGCCCAAGAAAGATCAAGAATGAGAGCAGAGGATGAGCATTGTCATCCTTGGCGCCCAGTGATGCCCAAAGTCTCGGCCGAATTCCAAATTCGCCGCCGCTAATCTCGGTCGCCGCTTGTTGAGCATCGACATGGCGACGGCGGCATAAGAATTTCAACGATTCTTTCCAGACCCTCAGTTCCTGATTCCGGGCGGTGATGGAACATGGACCCGCCATCACCAACCCCCCACCGCCCGCCACCCCGGAACGGTGTTACCGGACACGGGCAGCATCATTACTGATAACTGAGGGCGACTGGGTGAATATACCCCCAGACTGTTCCTGTCAGACTCGAACACGGTAAGTCCTGCGATGCTGGGTGCAGCTATCGTTATCATATGGGCCGCATCTGGAAGATTTTGAGTCTCTGTTAGAGGCTTCCTCTCCAAACTAGGTAACCCTACCCTAGCACCTGCACCTCCATCGGCCTCTCAGACCACCCTCAGCTAAGTCATAATATTGTCACTCCTTGTTTCCGTAATTCTCGCAACATAAGTCTAAGGAGAAAATATCGTTCAGCTCATAGGTACATCTCCCACCAACAACATCCTCGATCGACGTGCCGAATACACGTTTTGGTAGACGGGCGCAAACATGTCGTATAGACCGAGTGTTCCGACTTCATAGCGCGAAAGCATACCGAGAGCCAGGAAAGCAATCGTTCATCTTCCACTAATGCTAAATATGTATCGGGACGGCAAGAGCCGGTGTCACGAGCCTCTGTGGCGCGGACCGTCTGGGGCTTTGACCACTGGTCTCTTGACTAATAATGAGAGAAGAGGACGGTCAAACTGCATTTGCCAGAGCTAGCAGCATTTCATACACTGCCTTCTTAAATTGAGTGTCAGATTTTTTCAACAATATCCCGAAATGAAGAAGATTTTCACGGGTTAGGATGTGTTTTATGGTGTGGAACTTCTTCAGTTGGCCAACCCACCCAGGCCAGGTACTTGTTTGTTCGGGCATTCCCCCGAATGGATTGGGGTAATCCGGGCACAACCCCATAACCGTAAGACTATCATACATACCCAAGAGTTCTTGTATTTTAGGGCCAGCAGGACCCATGAGATTTTCGCCAAGATCTAGAAAATTTCGAAACTTTCAATTACCGTTCGGAGCCTTACTCGGTTTTTTTGGGTTACATTGCAGCGTGGTCTTGAGGCGGAGGTGTCCCGAGGCGATGGATGAGACACATCACCAAACAGGGGCTGATACACTCAACGCAACCGACGATGCTGCATTCCTTCTCACCCGGCTTTCTCTCTGGTCCATCATTGCTACTCTGCCCCTCTGTTTGTCCCTTCGTTGCGCATTTTTCATATCACATACTTCTCTCGCCAGTGAACGCCCACGAGTTCGCATCCACAGCCCGAGTACCTTTCTACATACTTGACGCCAGCCATGTCGGGAATGGAACCGCTTGCAGCCCTGGGCTTGGCATGCAACGTCATACAGCTAATCAGCTTCTGCGGGGAAGTCCTTTCGGTCTTGAAGGCGGTCAAGAGTGGCGGGTCCATCGACCCCTCCGCTGCCATCGCGGCCCAGCTGACCGCGGCGTCTGATGCTGTTTCGCAATCCCTCACGGCAGTGCCTAAGGCTCTGGATGCGGATGAGACCGAGATACTTGACATTGCAAAGGAATGCCTGGCTGCCGCTGATAATCTAACAGCCAAGTTGGAGGAGATAAGAGGTAACGGCACGAGTAGCGGGTCCTACAGAGCCGGACTCACCAGAGCGGTGAAAAAAATGTGGAATAAAAGGGAGATTGAGGAGCTTGAAAGCATGCTGTCTGTACACCGGGATAACCTAAAGTTGCGGCTGTTCCTGCGGAATTGGTGCGTTAATATCACTCATGGTTTCCAAATCCAAAACCGCAACTTTGTCCCTTGGCATCTTGCTCTCTTCATGGAAACACAGGAGGAGCATTGTACAACGAGAGAGCTGTCAAACTTAGACTTACAGACTTCTTACTTCTTCTCGTTACAGGACGCAGACCGAGGCATTATCCATTGAACAGGATAGCGGTTTCGCCCATCTCGGCTCTACGTTATGCCATCTCATTGAAACCGTCGCGGCCGGGGAGGCGCGTCTCACGAGTCTCGTCAACCAACAGTCACGAGACGTCAACGAGCACGTCACTCATTGTACCAGCGAGCTGCGCGAGTTAGTGCTATCCGAGGGCATCCAGACTCGCCGCGAGCTCACAACCAGAATTGAAGAGGCTATTAGCAGTCACCAACACGAGGCCAAACGTCGCAGTCTTATTGAGAGCCTGCGATACGAAGGCATGAATGACCGATACAGCCAAATTACTATGCCGCATCAAAGGACCTTTCATTGGATCTTTGGCCCAGGACAAGAAAAACGGGGGACCGGTTCTAAAACAGAGACGCCTGACGACGACGGAGATGAGGACGAAGATAGTGACAATTACGATGGTGACGACAGTGAGGATTACGATAGTGACGACACAGACAGCCAATCCTTAAGGTGCTGGGCTGCCGACGAGCCTCTCGTATTTCAGGCGTCCAAAACGTTCCTGGACTGGTTGCATTCGAGAGGACCAGCACTTTACTGGGTAAGCGGAAAGGTTGGGTCCGGAAAGAGCACCTTCATGAGGTTTCTGGTGGAGGATCCCCGAACGCGGGCCGGGCTTGGCAGTACAACTCTTCTGCACCATTTCTTCTGGGCCTCGGGGCAGCCTATGGAACGGAGAATCGAGGGCATGTACTGCTCCCTGCTCAGACAACTTCTCCTCATACAACCCGAGCTCGCGATGGCTGTCTCTGACACAGTCCCACCCAACCGGCCCAAGAAGTCGCCTAGGGACTGGTCCATCAAAGAGCTCCACGACGCAATGCACGCCGCGGCCTTGGCATCTCCACAGCCGGTATGCATGTTTGTGGATGGCATCGATGAGGTCGACCGGGACCAGGGGCTCGACGAGATTCTAGATGAGCTGGAGGGGTACCTCAGTGTTCCACAACTGAGGATTTGCATAGCGAGTCGCCCCGAGCCAGCTATCAAGCTTCGCCTCAGCAAGTATCCGGCGCTTCACCTCCAGGACCTCACATCTGGAGACATTAAAAGATATGCCTGGGAGAAACTCCGCCCTTACTTTAAGCACGACAGCCCGGATCTTCGAAGTCTCGCCAAGAGGGTCGGCGAAAAGAGCGACGGCGTATTTCTCTGGGTCTCCCTCGCGGTCAAGAGCCTCCAGCAATACGCGTACGGTGACTCGATCGTGGAGCTACAGGAGAGAATTGATAGGCTTTCCGGCAGCCTGTATCCGCTCTTTAACACTCTGTGGCAGAGCCTCAACGGTGACAAGGCCGCCTACCGCAAAGAATGCGCGAGACTCCTGAAGCTTGTGCTGCTCGGGGTCGGCAACGGCAAGGGCAGTCTTTCCCTATGGGGCACGCAGAGTGAGGAGTGCCAGGTTTCGCTTTTCGTCCTGGCGCTGGCACAGGATCCGCGCCTCCGGGGCAAGGTCTTACACAAAGACTACTGTCCATCTAGGACTGAGTGGTTGGATACGATCAAGCTCGCACGCAAACGTTTGGAAGCTCGATGCGCCTACCTACTTGAAGAAAAACGTTGCGTCGTCAGGTTAGTCCACCGCTCAGCAACGGAGTTCCTCGAAGCAACCCCCGACGGCCAGCGGATTCTAAGCCATGATGACTCAACCTCTGAGGACTGCCTCGCAGACCTTATGTGTGCCGAGATAGCCGTTGCCCGCCTCACACTAATCCACCAGGTGCTGACACCGCTGTGGCAACCGCCCACCCTGGACAACATCGTTAGAAGACTTTGCCAACTCTGCCACCAAGGCCATCTGCCGGCTGCGAGAGCCTTACAGCTGATGGACCACGTCGAGGATATCTGCAGTACCACATCGTGGCGTCTTCCCCGCGCAACAAGGTCGAGGGGGCCGCTAGATCTAGATCTCCTGGGCGAGGCTGTCGCCAGCGGCTTTTTAGAGTTCGTTGCGCCAGCCCTGGCGAAGCTTGAGGCCTCCGCGCCGAATGGTTCGGTATCCCCCGCCTATCGATGCTATCTGATCACCACCGCCTGCGTTTGTGGCGATATAGCAGGCCCGGCCGTCGAAACCTCAGCCCCTAGAACAGCTGAAATTGTAGGGCTGCTGACCAGTAGGTGGACCGACATGGGGCGATGGGGGTACCACTACACGAAGGATGATAGAGAGTCTTACATGGTGCCTTGCACGCCCATGATGGCTCTCTGCCGGTTTGCGCTTTCTGGGGGGTCCCCCGACGTTTTCTGCTCGGCTCTGGAGAACATGCTTCGACACGGCACCGGTGGTGATCTACAGGATATCACAACATTCATGATAGAAGAAGAGCGACTAGTAAAGGGGTCGAACACGGACGATGCCGACTCGGACTCTGACTCTGATAGAGAGGCTGATAACGATACTTACGCCATACGAATGCACTCCTTCCACTTGGATGTGCTGCTATCATTCATCACCCGAGTTCTTGTCGAGGCGAACGTGGCCTACATCATCGACATCATTCTGCGTCTGTACCAAGGTCTTGCGCAGGAGCACGGCCTTTCAGCAGAGATAATTCAACGTCTCACTGCCATACTGACAAGCTGTTCGATACCAAAGAAAGCCAAGGTTTGGCTTATTACTCCGGATGGTATCAGGAACTTGCAGCTTTCTCCTGAAACTGCTGGGTCGCTATTGGAGATAGACGAGGCCGATAGCTCACTCTTGCTGGAAGGACTAACGGATTTCCATGTGTTGTTGGATGGTTCAAATTACCGACTATCAATCCCAGGATTGAAAAGAAAAGTAGGAGAGGCAGCCGCGCGTGGGCGTCGTCCTTCTTGGATAGATATAGAAAGGCCGGAACATCTAGTCAACATGGAAAAAGTGAAGAGCTGGCCCCCCAGACCTTACCAACACTCGCGTCCATTCTCTCGGGCTCCTCACATCGAGAGAGAAAACAAAAAAGGCTGGATCATCTAGGCAGAAAAAGGAAATTTGATGCTGCTCCTCTGTTCACAACTCATCTTTCATTACTTTCATGGCTCATTCTATTTACAGCTCTCCCATTGAATGCCGGGTTAAATACCTAAGATTTATCGGGTTTCTTGTGTCTAGATATACCACTCAGTGTTCGGCGTCTAGGCATAAATCACGTCCGGCAGCGGAGACTCAAACAAGTCCCGCATCTCGTCCGTGTTGAGACCGGTGGCCAGAGCGAGCTGGAGCACGATACGAGCCTGCGGAGCGCCGAGATAGCTTGTGTAAATACTGCTAATGGTAAGCCTCTGCCGTTTTTTGTTTATCCTTTCAATCATTCGAGTGGGTACTTACATTGCACCAGGTCGAACAGCCGGGCATGCCAGTCCCGGTCACGGAACGGGGCGTTGTCACGACGGGAATGCCCTGCTTGTGGATGATACCCCTGAATCACCGTCGTCAACATTGCCGTACTGGTATCCAAGACGGCAGATCAACTTACCTTGCGCCATTCGCAACAGCAGCATACATCAACTACGCGTTGAAACCCTCTATTCACCATATCGGCATCTTCCCCCCTCCGAAGTAGTAACAACCTTACGATGTCCATAAAGAATGGCAACAGAAGGCAACCCCACCGCCGGATCTAGCCCGCTGACATTAAACCACGGCCGACCAGTCGGTAGCGAAGGGCCCCAGTAGAAGAACGGCTGTCCGCCCAGGAACGCACCGACATTTTTCTGCTCGATGGCCTTGAACGTGTCGGACGTGTTGGCGTTGGTCTTGGTCAAGTAGTAGATGGACGGGATCGTTGAAGGCGATTAGGCCGCCCCTGTCGCGGGCCGCAGGGGAGATGGCGATCGCCACGGCCTAGAAGAAGTCGGAGCGGCCGTCGGGGGATATGTATGTATCTGGCCGCATGGCGCCGGTCGCGACGGGGGGCTTGGAGCAGTTTAGAGTTATGTCCACGCCGAATACCTTTGGCCGTAATCAGTCTGGGGGCGGTGGGAGGCGATTGTGGGGGTGAAGGGGGTGAATTCAAGGGTGCGTACAAGTTTCCTCTAGGGTGTTGGTCCGGTGAAACATGACACCACCCGCAATGTCTGAGTCGGGTACGCAGAGGTAGCCGTTTGCCCAATGTGTCATGTTGAAGAATAGGGTCGAGTTAAGACCGGCGCTGCCGCCGGTCACGGGGAAGTTGACAATGGTGAGCTGTGCCATCTGGAGCGCCTCGGATACATTGCCGATGAGCGCTCGACCGTTACTGGGGTCCCGAGCCGTAGTTGATGTTGCCAAGTCTGCTGTAGTTGGACGCTGAGAGGATGGTGCCCCGGGCGTCATAGATGCTGTGTCGTAGTCAGCTTGCGTATGGCATCTGTAAGGGCGAAAACTTACACAACCTTGGGAAGCGTCGGGCCTTCTAAGATCCAGGTCAGGTCGTTGTGGCAAATCCCTCGGGCCACAAATGCACCAAGCCCGAAAATCAGGGTGGAAAGCTTTAGAGATGCCATATTTAATTTCACTGGATGATCTGGCATACTTAACTCGGGAACTCTTTAGAAAGGCAGAGGACCGGGTGGTGTATATGCGCAGTCCGTGATACAAATTATAATCCTAATGCTGTATAGCTAAGGCTGTATCTACAACTATTCTACATACACAGATGCCGAAGACCAAAAAATCAAGTAGGGTATCTTATCTCAGAGCCGGGTTCCAGGAGTTTAAGATCGTGAGTCCAATTGCTACAAGATGGATTGGGGCAAGGTGACTGAACAAAGGCTAGCACAACTCTCGGGCAGTACAATATCAAGCAGGACGTGGATCCAGAGGTTCCAAACGATTAGATCCCAAGTGCAGAGGTTGCGGCTTGAACAATGTATTGCTAGCGTGAAGAACCAGAGGTCCTTCACTCCATCGTGGTCACGATGATGGTATCTATACTACTGAAATGACAAGTAACTTGTACCTTGCTCTCCCTGATCACAGTGAGCACTTGATCACTTTGATCACTGGGGGTTCGAGGTGATCACAGTAATCAATCCGTGCGGTGTCACAGTGTCGCACTGTTCCCCGTACTGTGGCTCCTACGGGGACACGTCGGTCCGGGCCGGTCGCAGCACGACCTGCAGGTCGTCACAGGTTCCTCACGCTAGCAATTTACATTGTTTAAGCCGTATCACACTACACTTGGGATCTATTCGTCTAGGACCTCTAGATCCGCGACCTACTTGATAGTGTACCACCTGAGGGTTGTGCTAGCCTTCGTTCACTCATCTTGCTCCCAGTCACCTTATAGCAATTAGACTCTGTCCGCTACTACGATTTGTCTTCACCAGGCCACTACAGTGTCCCTAGAGCAGGCCGTAACACAGAAGCCTCTTCTAGGTGTCGGGGGCGTTCAGCGTGTGACAGCTGGTTGTGACGATCTGCAGGCCACCTGTGAACACAGTAAGGGGCACGGACTGCTCACTCTGCTCACCCTGAATGTGAGTGAGCACGCAGAGCAGCCAAGACAACGCTACTCACCCTGCTCTCTGTGATCTCTGGAGATCACAGTGAGCACGCAGAGCAAGGTACAAGTTACTTGTCATTTCAGTAGTATAGATACCATCATCGTGCCCACGATGGAGTGAAGGACCTTTGGCTCTTCACGCTAGCAATACATTGTTCAAGCCGCAACCTCTGCACTTGGGATCTAACCGTTTGGAACCCCTGGATCCATGTCCTGCTTGATAGTGTACTGCTCGAGAGTTGTGCTAGCCTTTGTTCAGTCACCTTGCCCCCGTCCATCTTGTAGCAATTGGACCCTGTGTCCGCTACTACGCTCTGTCTTTACCTGACCTACCCAGTAGTGTTAGGAGCAGGCCGTAACACTGGTATATCCTGTACCATCCTAAATTCCGAGCTGGGGTATTGTGTACCATCCCAGGGAATTTACTTGTATATTCTAGCCAAAATTTGGGACTGTGGTCCAGGATTAGGGCCATTAGGGCACTGTCGCCTTTTAGCAGTCTCTAACCGCGGTCCCAAATTTGAGTTAACTTGCCCGCTTTCCGGAATTTGAGGTAACCCTTTAACATTAATCACATAAATACGGAATCGTTCCTAGACATCATTGTGCTTGGTGAAAGAAGTGTCTACAATGATAAGTTTAGAAAAATGAACGACTCGAGTTTGGGCGCAACTGATTTATAGACACTGGAAAAGTGGAGAGCAACACTTTGGAATCGAAATATAATATACATGACTTATTAACGTGTTAAAATTACAGGCGTTTTCTTCTCCTTTAGTTAGAGTGAAGGAAAACGCGGCTAGGTGGTAGTGGTAGAGGTCCCAAAACTGGGTCCTCGTAACTCCACCGCCATTTTAGACCCGCGGCAACTGTAGCCGAGGCAGCCCAGAACTGTGACCCCCTCGCCCAGTCTGGCTCAGTCTGGCTCAGGCCAAGGCGGCAACCGCTCAGTTCCAAAGAAGGAAAGGGAAATTCATGGTGTCGATTTTAGGGTAGTGAACTGGCTGTTCCTGCAGGCCTGAAAGTCCCGCTCGTTCCGGCCAAGGACGGAGACTTCCTTGCCAGGGTGTACGACTTCCTCGAGGAGCACACCGCCACAGACGTAGTCGGGCGTCGTCGGGGACAGCCGCCATCTTCTCTCCCTCACCACACGCTTCCTGGCTTCCCGTTCCGTCTCCGACTCGGGCCCGAACGTGCTCAGTATCGACCGTGGCACAAAAGTGTCCTTCAACCAACTGCGGTCCCAGTCCGGCGCCTACGACGGCAACACCCTTACCCCTGTGTCCCTCATTTGTGTGTTCGAAATGGCCTGCAGATCGAGCGGGTAGATCAGGAGCGGTTCAGAGTCACGCACGAACATGGAAATTGCTGAGGGTAACTTTAGGGTAAATCGTAGAGCCGTTGCGGGTGTTGGCACCGTCCATTGCTGGTGGGCTCGAAATACCCCTGTCTCACGTATGTGCGCTGGGCCCGCCGCCGGGCAGCCGGTGGAAAGCGTTGCCTCCGCCGGCATCACGGTAGCCTATGTCCTGGACCTCTCCGGTACCCTGTGACATTCTTGTCGGGCGTGGCAGCCTAGTGTTACTCGCTCAGCCTTGTTCGCCACCCAAACGGACATCCTTATTCTGTGCCTCTATGTTGTCCTAGAGCCATAGAAGACAAAGATGACGCTCGCCGGCGTATGAAACAAGCTCGTGCACGGAACTGAGAGGCATTCTCTTACGAAATTTTCCAAGTCACGCTCAGCGATCAGATGAACGGCTCAGGCCTTATTTGGCCAACTTTGATTGGATTGGGCCCTTGCGTCGAGCTTTGCACTTGTCCAATCTGACTCTATCCTCCTTTTCCAAAGATTGGATTTTGTGGCCACAGCAGGGGCTTTTCAGGCCCTTGCAGTCCTCGTGGGGTGCGGTGCACGGTGCACACAGGGTGAGTACACCGTGCGCGATAGCATATAAACTGTGTCCCTCCCACCACATAATTCCTCCATTTCACCAGCAACCCACGATGGCCCAAACAATAACCTGCACCGAGCTTCTGGCTCTTCCAATCCTCTCCCCTCTCCCAATCCTTCCGGCTCTCCCTGCAAAACTGGTTGCAACCATGGCAGAGGTATGTTTTCTATCTTCGTCTTCGTCTTTTTGGCTTTTTGCTCATTGTGACAGCCCTCGGAGCAGGAAAAAAACGAATACTACTTTGGCCTCCCGAGCAAGCCTCGACTCGTTGCCCGAAGCAACTTCGCAACTCCGTGGTCTCAAGAGTGGAGCGACGGCTGGGTCGCTCGCAAGTTCATCAGCATTATCGGGAAGCTGGATGTTGTACAAGACATCCTCGACAAGTACGATCCCGACAAGATCATTGCCTGCCTTGGCAATGTGGACTGGACAACCATCGACGTCATAAGAATTGGCACGGAGCAAACTACCTCAGATCCAATCATCCTCTGGGTTGGTGTTGTGCCGGGCTCTCTATCCTGGCAGGAGGGCGATAAGATTGCGTGCCGTTGCCGCAAGGTGCTTTTGGAGGCCGGCCTAGACATTCACTGCGAGATTCGAGAGTCTATCGTCAAACGGACGGTCTCGACCATTCCGTTGCAAGAGGGAAAGGTACCATCTCTAAGCGCTATGCTTGGCGGCCAGGCCATTGCCGCCGAGAGAACACCTACCAAGGAGGGAACCCTGGGCCTATACCTCTTGGCCGGTGGTGTTCAATGTGCCCTGGCATCGCGCCACGTTGTTGGGGAGGACAACCATAGCTCACTCAGCGGTCAGCATGTCATTATGCCTGGGCAGACAATGTACAAGGCGATATGCAACCAGCAAAAGGAAGATCTAGCGGCATGTGCAACTCAAGACGACACGGAAGCTTGCCGGAAACTCGGTACCCATCTTAGCCATCTGGAGGAACTTAGCTCCCGCCGCATCGGCCAAATTCTCTTCTCCCCTCCCCGCGTCCCTACTACACGGGCGGGCTACCGCAACCCCTGGCTGCCGGACTATGCCTTGATAGCATTGGACAAGGGGCGGCTCTGCGACAGCCTTAGCAACGCGGTACAAGTTCACGTCAGCTTGGGGCAGCTGCAACTCATGAAGAAATACCATCCCAACCTCACGCAGCCCACTGAGTCACTTCGACTAGGAGGCACCTTTACGCCTGGGGACCAACGGGTGGTAGGAAAGTATGGAAGATCGACGAACCTGACATAGGGTGTCAGTCACGAGATCCAAAGTGTTGAGCGGGTGGCTGGAACTAACGGCTGGGTTCTACATGGAGTGATTGTTCCGCTGGAGAGACACGTTTTCTTTTCCCTGAACGGCGACTCTGGGTCTGCTGTCTTTGACCTGGATGGCCGGGTTGGGGGGATCATTGATGCAGGCTCGGGAAGTAACTACCCGTGGCTTGACCTCACATATATCACACCGATGGAGTGGATTATTGAGGACATTGAGATCAAGGTTGGACCTGTTTCTTTCCTCTAACCCATCTTTTGGTAGATGAATAGCATTAGCATGCATGCAGCACGATGCTCACGACCTCCGCCACGGGCTGGCCAGGTCGGCCGTGCGGGAGACACTAGATAGGGTGGCACTTTTTCACTAGCAGAAGACACCCCTGCTTTCACATTCTTGTTGTTACCCGGAGGGGATAATGGGGGCTTCTCCAGCCTGGTTTCCCCTGAGGCGATGGCGACAGGCCGGTGAGCGGTTGCTGTTGGTGTGAGTCGGGGTGGAGAGCAGCTACATGGGTTTAGGCTTCCTAACACACTAGGGGCTCTGATCGCTGACGTGGCCGCTTATACCTTTCAACTTTCTCCTGAAATCAGGTATTGGAGGGTGGCCTTCTGTGACGTGTCAAACGCCCATTAAAAACGACATTTGCCTCTGCTGTCGGCTACTTGGTTGCGTCGATGAGCTGGGAATAAGCTTCGGTTTGCAATTTGGTGGAATGCTGGGGGTCAATCTCCGGAATGTCGGGGGTTGGGGATGCCGGCGGCTTGACGCGAGGAAGGTACCATTGTCCCTTGACGGATGCCATGCTTCACACTTGAACGTGGCACCTTGCGCTGCGATTGATGATCCCGAGGAACAGCACCGTGAAGTCGCCCCTGAGAAATTCCATTGTGAGGAGAGAACGATGCGGAAGAGATTTCTTGTGTGCAGGCAAAAAAGCAGTTCAGCTGAAAAGGCTAATGCAATGTCGCAAGCAGAGGCGCGTACTATCGTCTTGGAAACTCGGCGTTTCCCAAGCACTCACCCTTCCTTCCTTCCTTTGACTCTTTGACACGCGCCTGCAAAGTGGTTTTGAGAACCAGCCAATGTCGTTCGTTCCGTCTGTGGCCTTGGCATGCTTGCGGGGTTGGACGGAGTGTCCGGAGTCTGACCCAGCACAACCCTTGACGGGCTCATTTTTGCACAGCTCTCAGATCAACATTTCAATTTCCCTCCGCACTGGTGAACCATCATGGCGCCACGATGCGAATTCTGCGCCGGCCTCACCATTTCTCGCCTGATTGAACTTGACGATGAGGGAGATGATTATAGACACCACCCATCTTTCAGCGCGCTGGAGCAGTCAGCCGATGATGGATGCGAACTGTGCCGCTTGATCATCGAATGCTCCAAGAGGACACAGCTGAAGAAGCACGAGTTCTTCCCCTTCTTACAACATACGATTTGCGAGCTCGACGGTCACAATGACTCGTCCATCTACGCCCGAGCTAAACGCCTGAATGTCTCGCCAGTCGCAGTTGGCATTCGGCACTTGGAGGACTTCAGCTTGGACACACCTCGAAAACCGTACGTCCACCACGGACTTTCAGTTCGAATTGGCAAAGATTCTGTTAGGGATGCGCATGCCACTCCAAACAGCCGTAGGAGCAGCTCTTCCAGGGACCAAACGCTGCTTTCCTTCGGGTTGAGGATCCGTGTCCCCCGAGGTATTATGGCCCCAATGCTTTAACAAAGGAGGGAATCTGATCGCCTGCAGAGAGGGAACTATGCATAGATGGCGTACAAGTCGGGAGCTTCCAGCTTGATCACAACCTTGGGTCCCAAGCCAACCACGACATCGCTCGTCGTTGGCTCCAAGATTGCTCAACTCATCTAAACTGTCGACACGATGAACCCTCGGATTTGCCTACTCGAGTGATCGATGTTGGCGCCGGGTCTCACGACAACGCCGCTCGGTTAATCCATTCCCATGGGACGAAAGGGGCATACGTGGCCCTCAGTCACTGCTGGGGTGGGAGGGTTGATGTCACTCTCAACTCAAGAACAATCGGCCCATTCCAGAAGGAACTAACATTGGACATCCTTCCCGCCAACTTCCGAGACGCAATCATCGTCACTCGTCAGCTTGGCTTCCGGTATCTGTGGATTGACTGTCTGTGCATCATCCAAGATTCAGTTACGGACTGGGAGCTCGAGTCGCAAAAGATGGACCGGGTTTATGGAAATGCAGCGCTCACAATCTCCGCTATTGCTGCCGGCTCAAGCGATATTGGCCTCCTCACCACTAACATCGATTCTCGTCCGTGGCCTAAATCTGCTTCTCTGCCAGTGAGCAGCGACTCTGAGGACAAAGTTGATATCTGGATGGAGGATCCTGACGAGGAAAGCTTGTCCCAGCTCTGCTTGGATGGGCCCCTAGCTCGACGGGGATGGTGCCTACAGGAATCCGTTCTCTCCAGGCGCATCCTGTTTTACGGCAAACATCAGATTTACTGGAAATGTCTCACATCATTTCTCGCATCCGACGGCTTGTGCTTCGAGTCCCGGAAGCCTAGTCCCTTTCAGTGCATGCAGGATATCACGGTTTCTTTACAGAAGGAGCTGGCGCTCTCCACTTCATGCAATTCCAAGCTGGAAAGGGTTTCCGAAACGTCGAATCATGAACAGGTGTTGGTGGAGTACTATGACCTGGTGGAGGAGTACTCTCGTCGCCAGCTATCTCTGCCAACAGACAAGTTCCCCGCATTTTCAGGACTAGCTCGTCGACTTAGCCCTACTTTCGGTGACTATCTCGCCGGCATTTGGGCCGCGAACATTCATCGTGGGTTACTTTGGCACATGAGCTGGGCTGGGCGGTTTTGCCGACATGTCGATATCAAGCGGTCACCTTCGTGGTCCTGGGCGGTTACTGATGAAGCCGTAGCTTTTGTCTACAAGCACTGGCCTCTTCATGTAAACGCCCCAGAATCGCACATGACTCTAGAGATTCTGAGCCACGAGATAACACCAAAAAACGAGCGCGGGAACGCTGTTGAGAGCAACTGGTACGGACAAATTGAATCTGGACGTTTAGTTGTTGAAGGATTGACCATCCCGCTCATTCGGAGCTCCCAAAAGACACGCTTCACAATGGGCCCCCCCACTGAGGACGGCCAAATCTGGTTTGACGAACCCCTATTGAGCGACATGGAGGAGGAGAACGGACTTGCCTTTTCCTATCGGACCGAAGAAAACGGTAAACGAGGTATGCTTTCGATGAACGCCGGAACCGACGCAAGCGACTCGACAGAGATTGACTGGGAGGCATACATGGAAAGAGGGTACCTACTCCTTCTAGTCCACGCAAACGCTTCTCCCGACACTGCCCCATCGGAGGTGGAAAGGCAAACTAAAGTACGGCCGACAAATCGTGCTGGGTCATACTGTCTTGCTATCAGACGAACCGCCAAAGGAGGCGCCGGTGGTACTTTTGAAAGGTTCGGCATGGCTATACTCAATAACCCTGCCACGGAGGACTGGTCAGCATGGGAACGACGATGTTTGACCTTGGTCTAGAAATGCTTTTGTCGAGCGGGGAAATATCGGACGTCTTGTCATTGCTTCACGTTCTCGGATATCCGGATGCGGGTTCCATTGACAGCCACTCAGACTGAACGGCGCCACGGCGGCAACATGAGGCTGGCAAATGACGGTTGGTTAGGAGGGTGTCTCTTCTGCCAACAGCGAAGCTGAGAAATAAAATGGCTCCTCTTCTTGTCTTGAGAATATACAAATGCAGTTAGACTCCTTCCGCTGTTTGGCCGCGAACCACGCGCCGGATGAACTGAACCAGTAGAAAACCCCCGGCGTTTACCTAATAATTGAGAACATCTGGTAAGATTTGTGCGGAAGCACAGCGTTGTCTGGTTGAGGCTCGGCGCATCAATACGGCATCCCGAAGCTAGCCAAAGGAGGAGTTTCACAACGGACAGCCCCATTCTGGGCTTCTTGGAACATCTGTTTTGGCTTAGCGTCGCCGTTCAATCAGTTTCAAAAGCACGGACCATGGCTGCTTGGATTGATAGGCCTGATAGCTTAAATCCAAGGTGTGTCTGCACTGTGACCTCGGGCATCGTCAACGTTCCTTCCTCGAATACAGCCAAGATGACGAAAATGGGCAAAGAATCTCATTTTTTCAATGCTCCGGCCGCTCGGCGGGCTTGCCGTATCCCTTTGCACAATTGGGAAGAACACAAGGCTGAGATAATCCAGCTCTATCAGGAGTCGAATCTCTGCGAAGTGATGATCCAAATGGGGGCCAAACATAATTTCCATGTGACGTTAGTGAAGCCCCCACGGTGGTTTTTTTTCTCGAAAGGGCCGCTCAGCTAACCGGCGCACGCACAGCGAACCATAGTACGTATATCAGCTCAGAAAGTGGGGGGTCAAGAAGCAGGGCGCCAACAAAACAGCATCTACAACGTCACTACACCCGTCCCTCTACGCTCTCCAAGCTCATACTCACTCTGTTCACCCTTCGGTCCAGGAGACGCTCAAGCGCAGCCGGGATGTGGCCAACGGCGACAATATCTCAGTTTCCAGTACCGATTCTGCACCCATGAGACCGCCGAGGAAACGACACGAGCTGAGTAGCCAGTTCGTGTTTGACAGCCCGTCAAGCGAGATTCTTTCCACGCAGACAACGTGTGTCGCAGTTTGGGCTGCTGCTTTTGGCGGGTACGTGGCCTCAATTTTCAGCAGTCCCAACCACCTCCAATAAGTATAAGTCAGGCGGGGCACATGTACTCTCGTGTTAATTATATAAGTGCTGTGTAATATATAACCACTATTGCATGAAAGTGCCGCAAACTTTACCTCGGGCAGGCCAAATCTCCAACAGCACCAGAATGATAAATGCTACAACCTTAGCTCCAAAGGAGATAATTCATGCCCGCACTACTATTGACATTGACCGCTCCCCTCCACCGCTTATCCACTCTCTGCGCAATTTTTACCTCGCCCAAGGTCTTGAAAAACGGTGGGAGGGGCTTATCCAATCCTAAGTGTGATGGCATCTGCACCGCCTCGTTGGGCCTCCCTCCCAAAAAGGTGGGAGGTCTTGTGGGAGGAGCTCATCCAATCCTAAGTGTGATGGCATCTGCAACGCATGGGCCACACTGCAGCAGCTTTTCACTGCAATCAGCGCATTCACTGCAATTTTCACCTCGCCCGAGGCCTTTGAATCCCCTCCCAAAGGGTGGGAGGTCTGCACCGCAGCACACCGCAGCTTTGCAATTACCGCAGCACACTGCAGCTTCACCGCAATTTTCACCTCGCCCGAGACCTTTGGTTTTGGGCTCCCCTCCCGAAAGGGTGGGAGGTCTTGTGGGAGGGGCTTGTTTGAGGCCTACTCACTGCAATTTTTACCTCGCCCGAGGCCTTTTAACCCCTCCCAAAAGGGTGTTAGGGGAACTAGAGCAATCAGGAATCGGCAGCCCCGACCACGGCACATGCATTCCAAGGACGCTTCCCAGTCGCCCCTGCGGAAAGAAGCTGGTCCCCGAAAGATTGACCACAACCAACCAGTCGACACGTTCTCGGATCAAGACATGGTCGACATCAGGAGTGCAGCCGACTTCTTTGCCGCGCTGGGTTACCACCATGTGGCATTTCAGCTCTACATCACAGTTCTGAAGCGACGACAGTGGCAGGTGGGAAGGCGGGCCACCACGCCGGACCTTGTTGTCCAGTGCGCCCATACAGCGAGCAGCTTCGAGCACGTTTTGATTGTGCAAAATATCATCAAGGGGCGGATGGACAGCCCCCTAGACGCTGGGGACCCCTCTTCGATGCACCGGTTCACCCTCCACATGCTCTTGGCCTCCACCCCCCGTCGCAATCCAACCTGTCAGCACTCTCCTGACGCCAAAGCCAACATCGAGGCTGCGAGGCCATATGCTGGCGGGGATGATGAGCTACGTTTGTTCCAATATCTCTCTCCAGTCGATCGATCTCTCGACCTCGCACTTTACCGCAACCTCATCCGCCTATACACAGACGAGCTGGACCTCAACACCACTTCTGCGATCAGCGTGCGGCAGCCCAAGTCTAAAAGCCATCTTAAGTTTGACATCAACTTCCTTGGGCTTGTCCCGGGTATATGCGGGATTGGGACATATACTATGGTCATCAACATGTGCATGCGGTGGTGTCTACGCTGGTGCCAGGACCAGCTGCGTCGTCTGGCGTGGCTCGGGATAGAACACGTCGACGAAGTGGTATGGAACAACGGTGCTGACCCGCTGCGCATCCCTGAATCGTTCGGAACAGGACACATCAACGAATCGACCCGGGACATGGGCGACGATCTGCGCACCCTCTTCGTCGATCTTTGGCAGCGATAGCGATTACGGCCCGACATTTCACCACACTGGGCTACAGAGCTGCAGAGTAGAATGGGCATGAATCCGACCGAGATTCTTATGATTGTCTGTTGCATGGTTTACGACTCTGGTTGGGAAAGCCCGCGTTTGCGCGCAGCCACCGAGAGGCTCAACAAGGAGCCCGACGCCGGAAACCAGCAAGCCACCCGCAGTACCGAAACCCACACCTCGGTGGCCTGGCTGCTCAGGCAATTCAAATCCCTCCTAGAAGAGCTGAACTTGCAGACCCTGGGGTTGAGATTCCTGCGGCATTATGTTTCACTCAACACCCCAGCCGAACCACTCATTTCTAGAGCCGGGGCTCGGAGGCGAGAGAGGGCCATCATCCAGGGCGTTGAGAAAACGCTAGGAGTGGAGTTTCCTAGCCTGGGCACTCCTCCGGATGATTCCCGACGCTCCATGTCCGTCTCGTCCCTTGCATGTCCCGCCAGCCATCTCGCGGCCAGTGAGCAGTCGGTCGACCAGGATAAAAAGGCAAAACTGCTTTCGCCAACGCTCGCGAGTTCACTCAGCTCCTTTGACATGGCCAACTTTAGGAGGGCCCATGTTGACGCGGCCCAGCTACTCCGAAATTTTGTCAGGGGTTCCGCCTCGGTTGGAAATAGGGTCTCCATGGCGAGCTTGAGCTTGAGTGATCTCAGCACGTCACTCAGGTCGTTGAGTCTGTATGGCGGGGGTTCAGCGAGATCGAAGCTTTCGTCGCCAGTCTCCAGGCGGGCAGCGGGACAGCGAGCGAGTGCTGACTTGGCGCACCAAGATACACATAAGGAGCCGACTCTGGAGGAAACAAAAGGCTTGGAATCAGATAACATTAGCATAGCTACTTTTGGGTAGAGGATGGATGATAACAGCTGATGGACTGGTTGGCTGTTCAACTCAGGGTCAGGGCCATGCACGAACATGGAATTGCTGAGGACAACTTCACCATAACTTTCCATCGTTTCTGTGAGGAATAACGATTCCACGAACTGCACCCCACCGGCCGGCCGTCTTTGGTTTGTTTACGGACCCACACAAATACCACAGGGGTGGTGCAGCGGTCAAAGGCGGCCACCTTGGTGGGAGGACAATGGCGTGGGAATCCCCAACAGCCCCGGGGAGCTGAGTTCGAGTCCAGGACTCAGTGCAGTTCTCAACTACCGCAATGGGAAGGAGGAGTCGCGTCGTCCCTTGAACACCATCATCGAGGAGGTGGTAAGAAACCAGGGCTGGGTTTTTCGTAGCTACCCGCTAGTGGGGCAGTGAGCTTTTTGCCTTTTCTACGCTATTAAAAACTCTTTTTGCTCCTTCCTTTCAGTCAAATGATGAGAAAGATGATGTTTGTGTTCTGCCTGACAAGGTGATGTTGGCTCCTTCCCGCCATGTGTGAGACCATACCAGTCTCCATCCACCCATGCAGCAGCAAAATGACAACCAGACGCTCCTTCCCCGCAAAGCAAAAAGAGCATGCCAATCCACCCTCTCTTCCAATAAACAGTGGTACACACAACCAAGTCACCGAGTTCACTGTCTACATGGCACTATCCCCCTTCCCACCAGTGGGAACCCACAACCAGCAAAACGCCAAGCATCTCCAACAAAGCTCCCCCGCATTTTCCCAACGCCAACCACGCCACCACCATGCCGACCCCGCCATCATGGGTCCACGGGATGACAGGAACCAGCCAGCGGCACTTGAAAAACACCCGGGGCCATGCCATAGAACGGACACCATAGGCAAAACACAACCCAGCTTGCATCAACCGTTGCATGCGACCCCATTTTGCGGCGTGCGGGGAAGCAAGCAAGCCAAGCAGGTGTCATCATCCACCATTTAACATTTTTTATTTCTTCTTTCCCTTACCTCGCATTCACCGTGCTGAACTTGACAACAATCCCGCCCCCCTTTTTGCCTTGAACATCTCTCGAATAGCAACAATGGCAGAACGACCCTTCAAAAAGGTAAATTCCCATTTTCCCATCTCCCTCTCCATCTTTCCTCGCCCTGCCCCCAATCCCCCAAAGCTGACGCTAACGCGCAAATGAATGGGGCAGGTAATCATCGTAGGCGCAGGCCCCTCGGGCCTCCTCCTCGCCCTCCTCCTCTCCAAAGCCTCCATCCCCGTCGTCATCCTCGAGGCCGCCTCCCAGCTCGACCAACAACCCCGCGCAGCGCACTACGGCACGCCCGCCATCCCGGAATTCATCCGCGCAGGCATCGTCGACAAAATCCGCGAACGCGGTCTCATCCTCGACACGATGCACTGGCGCGATCCCGACACGCACGAGATCATTTCCGGTTTCAACGCCGCCAACGTCCTGTCCGACGTCGACGGGCAGGACCTTCGAACCCATTGTTATGTCTTGCAGGATCTGGATCAGTTGATGCTCGACGAAGTCACGCAAAAGTACGGCGGGGAGATCCTCTGGGAGCATAAAGTCACCAGTGCGGGGCAGGATGAGAACAAGGCGTGGGTCGAGGTGGAGGGGAAGGGACGGATTGAAGGGGATTATGTCGTTGGATGTGATGGGGCGAACAGCATCGTCAGGAGGAGTCTGTTTGGGGATGAGTTTCCGGGGTTCACGTGGGAGGAGCAGATTATCGCGACGAATACGTATTATGATTTTGAGGGCAAGTTTGGGTGGAGTGACGCGAATTTTATTGTGCATCCTGAGCACTTTTTCGTGAGTACTTCCTGATCGAGACACTTGGGGGTTCGTGCTGACAATGATAGATGGCTGCCAGGATCACCAAGGATGGGCTGTACAGGATCACGTATGGTGAGACACCGGGTCTCAGCAAGGAGGAGTACGAGAAGCGCCAGCCGTGGAAGTTTGAGACCATGTTACCTGGGCATCCGAAGCCGGGTGAGTACAGGATGATTAATTGGTCGCCGTATAAGATGCATCAGCGGTGTGCGCCCAAGTTTAGGGTGGGAAGGGTACTGCTGGCGGCGGATGCGGCGCATCTGTGCAATCCCTGGGGCGGGTTGGGGATTACCGGTGGGTTTGTTGATGTCGGCGGCTTGGTTGATTGTCTTGTGGGCATATGGGAGGGCAAGGCGGATGAGAGCATTCTCGATCTGTACAGCGAGAAGAGGATCGAGAAGTGGAAGACGGTGATTGATCCCATCTCGCAGGAGAACTTCAGGCGGGTCATGGACAAGGACCCCAAGACGAGGCTGCAGAGGGATGAGTTTATGCAGCTGCTGAAGAAGGGCGAGACGGATGAGCCGTTCTTGAAGGAGCTGCTGCTGGGGTTCATGGCGGTTCGCTATGACTTTACCCAGCATTACAAGGACGCTGGTGTGGCGAAGGAGGGCAAGCTGTGAGAGCGGGTATTATGATGTACATATCTCGACGATACCTTGGCTCCGCAACTCGGCAATTATTTCCATTGACGTTCCAAAATACGGCACTCGGGATGTCACGTCGCAAAATCGGCGACTGGTTATGACAAATGCCAAGGCCGATGCATCGTGTCCAGGGGCCGAGATCTGGGGCACGGGGCCGATCAAACATGCCATGGAACAGTGTACCGAGCGCGACCACAACATCCACAAATATCCGATGACAGAAGATGCAGGGCCTCGTTTGTTTCTAACACCGGCCAGTTCGAGGTCTCGGCGATCTGCGACAGCTGGCCCATCCATCATGCTGTCCTCCGGGGATATGGATGTGGTAGGGATCGCCCCCGATGAAGAGGCGCGGATCCGGACATCTTTGCACTTAAGAGCGACGCTGAATCCAGGTTGCTGTCGATTGCGTTATCGTCCCATCTTCTTTTCTCATCTCCTTTCGTCGGTCTTTGGATTCTTGATACGACCCGGTGTCGTCATTTTCAGTCTTTCATACCACACAGTCTTTAATACTTGAGACCGGTCTCTACCTCAAACGTCAAAATGGTTCGCCTTTCTGTCGCTGCTGTCCTGGCTTGTAAGCACCTCTCTCCTCCCAACTCGTGCGATATGCTAACCAAAACAGTTGCCGTTGCCGCCATGGCCCAGATCACACCCAACAATGCCGGTGCCCGAAACGTCGGCGGCGGAAACGGCGCGCAGTTCATCACGGGCGGGTGTGTCAACAACGCCGACTGCGCGTCGGGCTGCTGTGCCGATGCCAGCGGTGTCGGTGTATGCTCGGCCGAGGCTGCCCAGTTCCAAAACGGGAAGAACGGTTGCAACTTTGTCGACCCCAATGCTGCTGCTACCATTGCTGCCGCTCAAGCTCAGGTCGCTAGACAGGGATTCTAAGGAATGAAGATGTATTGTACATAATGATCACGACATGGACCTCTCCCGTCTGCAACTACTTGTCCCCAAACAAAACCTGCTTGGTATCATAGCCATACTCCAACGTGCCATGCCAATACGGCGTCTCCTCAGCCTTTGCAATCCTCCCCATCCTCTCCACAGCCTCCAACAACTCTTTGCTCAGCGGTCCCTTTTCCAGTGCATCAAGATTCGCATCCAGGTGCTCCAACCTGGACACGCCAATAATAATTCCGTCCCCTTTAGTCACATCAATCGCAGAATGATGCACCAGCCACCGCAACGCAACCTCCACCATGCCCACTCCTTCCTTGTCAGCAACATCCTTCAACTCCCGCACCGCCTGGAACGTGCTCTCCTTCCAGTACAGTCCCCGGACCCATCCACCGAGGAACTTATCCGAGAACCGCCCCTCCGTCGGGACCTCTTCAGCCCCTGTATACCGTCCCGACAACAAGCCCCCGACAATAGGCGAATACACGACAAAGTCCAGTCCGTACCGTCTACAAGCGGGCAACAGCTCGGCCTCGACGCCCCTCTGCAGCACGTTATAAACGCCCTGGTACACCGTCGGTCGAACCCATCCCCTCTCTTTGCAGATCATGACCATCTCCGCTACCTCGTACGCAGCGTAGTTACTCAATCCTAGCTTTTTGAATTTGCCACGTTTGTGCAGCTCGTTCATGGCGCCGAGGGTTTCTTCAAACGGGATGCTTCGGTCCGGGGCGTGGAGGTAGGCAATCTGTCCGGCAGCGTTAGCATCTTCAGTCTCATCCTTCCTTTTGCAAACCCCCGAACCCTTTGCTGTCCTGTCCTCCCATCCCCTTACAACCCCGGTTCCGTTACCTTGTCCTCATGTCTCAAGTCTCCAACTGGAAATGTACCAAAGAGAGGGAAGTCGGATGTAACGTACGTCGATGCAGTCGGCACCCAACTCCTTCAAACTCTTCTCAAACTCCTCCGTCACCTTCTCCGCGCTATGCGTCCCGGCGACAAGCGGATAGACCTTTGTCGCAATGGCGCATCCACGCTCTCGCCATCCTGCCTGACGCGTGACGCCCTCCTGGGCGCCGCCGCCGTAGGAACGCGCCGTGTCGAGCTCGTGGAAGCCGCGGGCTGTGAACCGGTCGAGGGCTGTGGTGAGGTCCGAGAGCTTGTGCAGACGGGCGCCGGTGTTCTCGTCGGGGGCAAAGCCCATTAGGCCTAGGATTATGCGGGGTGCCATCTTGTGCTGTTTGGTCTATGAGGGAGGGTAGGACGGGACGGGATAGATGGGAAGAGTAATTAGGACGGACGGAGCAATGAAGATGGATAGAAAAGGGACGACAATAACGTGTCGGGACAGAATGGAAATGGCGAGTCGGGGCAAATTGTTGGGTGCTGACTCCAGAGGTGGGGGTTTTTGTAGTGCCGGTCGGGAGTCGGAATCCCGGGATCATGGGGCGGCGGCAGATGTGTTTTGTTTGGCAAACTGGAAACAACATGATGACGGCCCGCGATATCCTCGCGGCAAATGGCAAAAAATATACAGCAGTTAATAGAAGTTAATAGATTGACTAAGGAAATAGCAGGAGCACAAAGAAGGAAACAAAAAAAACCATCTTTACAAAACATAGCGAATCACATTACACAGGAAGGCACACACACTTACACACCACCAAAACCGCAGATAAAACAGTTGCTGTAGTAGTTTTGGCAACCACAGCGGGCAGGCAAGGAGCCTGAAAGCAAAAGGAGGTAAACCGAAGTTCGCAGAGGAAAAATGAAATACTATGTCCCGAGAGAATGTCGAAGTCGTCCAGCTGATGGGCGCATCATGAATCCGAGGGGCATGGGGTGAAAAGAAGAAGCCGGCCTTGCAGTATGTGGCGACCTCCAGCCAACAAGGGGTCAGGAGTGACAAAAATCGGTCCACTTTACCTTGCTCGTCCATTGTTAGTCGTCGACCAGAGAAACAGCCTGGTTGTCTGCGACGAATCTGGGCACACGGAATTCCCGCTTGAATTCGTAGTCCTGGGCTGTGGCGAGCCGTGGCTGGTTTTTCCTGAGCTCTCTCTGATTCTTCCCTGAGCTAAGGTGGTCCCATACGCGGCCGTTGCACAGCCTCAGAGGCCCGTTTTCAGTCCCACCCGGCTAAAGTTTCCTTTCGATGCGCGCTGTCCACATTTCTCGCATATCCTAGACTAATTCCTAGGATAGTACTTAGTAACCTGGTACGAAAACTGGGATGGTATTTAGTATACCAGTATGTTATATAGGCTGGTACATAATGGACTAGCACATAGAATACACCAGTATAAAGCATGACCCGTGGGGCCGAGAATCAGGCTCAAGGTGGCTTAACTTCATGGCCCAGAACTGGGCGGATATTCGTAGACCAGGTCTGGCAGTCCTAAAATTTGGACTCTTTATTTAGAGCAAGCACCCTCCACTCTATAATAATGACTTAGGGTATCGATTTCCTCCAGTTTAGCTATATCCCTCAGCAGTCACACTGTTGGCACTTTGGTTATTCACACAATTGTGCCATGTTGATGGACTTAGAATAGATTGGCGTTTCTGGGCGAACCGCCCTGTGGCAAGGGGTAATCTAAACGGCTTATACCGGCTGACGGCACATGACCTGCACAGGGGCTAAGTACCTGTTGCACACCTGGTGCACACCCAGCGCAGACCTGGTGCGCACCTTCTGAGTTCAGATAATGGGGGGAAAGTGTTAATTGCTTCAACTCCAGCCGATGGAATAGAAAATAGATACCAATAATATGGGGTATTCGAAATGGCTCCCAAGCCCTCCAGAGTGAGACCACAACGCTAGCTTAAGCCCTGCAGAGCATTTTATCCCTCCGCTGCTTTTTATATTTCTCAATCCTTAAATAAAGGTGCAATTTCTTCCATTCTTTTACACAACTATTTCCAGTTTAATAATATCTTAGAAGTTCCTTTTACCCACTTTTGCTCTTGCTCAAACATGGCACCAACATTTCTCCAAGTTAAAACCAATTGAAGATTCAGAATTTAGAGATTTAGAGCATCTTTAGCATATTTCTTTCGTAGTTGTGCATTGGAAGGTGGGCACAACATTAACTAGTGTACATAGATTTCACTAAAAAAAAGAGCTTACGACGTTAGTTGCCATTCTGTGCGTCTCAGTCGCGCTGAGAGTTCTCAAAATTTTAGACCTACAATACATTAGCACGGGCGCGAAGCACCCCTAGAAAGATGTACGTGTAAAAATAGATAAGTCTGTGCCTGCAGAGATAAGGCGGGACATGGGATCATCCTAGCTCAGGGAGGAATCAGAAAACGCTAGGATAGATCGGCCACAGGTTACCCCAGCTCGGGCTGTGAACGGCAAGGAAATTTTGTGAGCCCAGATTTGTCTCAGATAACCAGGCTGTTTCCAGAGAACTTCGTGCGTAGTATATAGGTTTAATATTTCCTGTCCATTAGCCCCCTTCGTTTTTTCGTCCTCAATAGCAACCCTCCTAGAAAGTAGTGGTCTGGGGGCTCCTACCTGTCGCTTACTGTTAGAAGCACTCGCACCGGATTTAATGGATTCGAAGGGATTGCAATTGAGTGATTGGTACTCGGCCGGGGAGCCTCTACTTATGGTTGTGGATTGTGGCTAGCCATTGCGCCTAGGTCTGCGGAGTTGTGGCCATTTCTGACAAATCCACGGCTCTGGCGCCTTCCAGAGGCTGTGCCTCCAGTGCGAAAAGGCTGGCCTTCTGGCGCTGCGTGACCAGAAGCCCCTTACTTTCTGATAATTACCCCCTTGGTTCCTGAAGGAGTTGTCTGGGACAGGGAGATGTTTCAACTTAGAAGGAACTTGGGGCGTAACGACGGGCTCTTGTCTATGGTAACAGCCAGGAGTTTGAGGGGCCCACATCTTCCTTGTTCTGGAGAGCCAGGCTGCAGCGGTCGATGTACCACTCCCCGGCCCACCGACAAGGTGCAACATATGGGCAGATTTTGGGCTGAGCCACGTCTGGAACTTATTAATTGACACCGAACCGCAACTGAGAATGCCGTACCGTAACGCCTCTAAACGCCAACATGAATGTATGGAACCCAGTATAGATCAGCCATTCCTCGCATAGGAGCTCCCGACAGCATCAACGTTGCACCTCTCGCGTCCCTATTCTTACAACCCCCGTCACGAAGGCTGCGAATCGCCCGATGTAGCCCTCGGCAAACGGCTGCATCCGTCATCCCTTCGTCCCGTAATGTCTCGTAAAGCACTCTTGCCACGTCAACGCAGTGCTTGTCTGATACTTCCCAAAGCGTTCCGACCAAATGCCGGAAGCCCGCGAGCTGGAAAGCGCTGACAAGGTGGATTCCCTCGTCGACGAGCTGCGCCGCCTCGTTGGCCGCGGTCGAACAAGCCGAGAGGTAGCCGAGGAACGGGGCATTCTCCTGGAACCTGTGTTCGCGGATATCCCCTGCAGTAAGCGGGTTCGTCTCCCAGTCCTCGAGGAGTAGACGGCTGCGCGAGGGTTCCGCCAGGTCCGACTGCCCGTGCCCGGCAAAGTGGAAGATCTTGCAGGTTGGTAGGTGTTGAAGCACATTGCTCTTGCGCAGCACCGGTATAATCGGCCGTAGCTGGAGGGAAGGGCAAAGGGTCTTTAGCATGGCCACCTCGTCCGCAGCAAACGGAAGGACCTTATTTTCCGGGAGACCTGGTGTTTCCCGCATGGCTACCAGGAGAGCATCACCAGAACTCGGGCCGTTAGAGTTTTGAACGGGGTGTCGGCGTCCGTGTAGTAACGACTTGATGGATGGGGCATACGATGACATGACTCTGTCCAGAACGGTCTCGGTAGAATGTAAAGCGTGTCGTCCCGCAGCGTGAAGCGGTAGCTGGCTGAGTAATCCCGTAGGAATCCACCACACATGGGGCCAGTTTTCATCCGAAACCTGATCCCTGAAGCCAAGGGCATCGAGGATAGGATGGGCGATGGTATCCCAGAGCCGGCGGAGCAGAGGTGCGACATGCAATGAGCCTGTTACGCGATGTTTGACCCATTTCCGGACTTCCTCAATCTGTAAAAGAGGTAATTCCAGCACTCGGATCCTATCGCGCTCCACCAAGAATGCATCACAACGATGCTCGCTCAGATTGACAACGGAAATAGGGCCTAGATTCGCTGCAGCCATCAGTTCGTCTGGATCAAGCTGACGAAGAAAACAGTCAAAGCCAGGCTGGGCACGAATATTCGTAATGAGCTCGCTAAATTTCCTGTCCGCCTCCTGACGTCGGCTCAATTGAAGTCTCCACAAGGATGTTTCGTGTCCGGGAGACGCAGGAGTTGGTAACCCCATCGGCGAATCTAGCTCATCTCGAAGGGCGGTAAACTGCTCTGCCAAACTAGGATGCTTCTGTTTCAGACCGGAAACGTCCCCGCGCATGTCCATCAGCAGACCCGCAACGATGCCGCGGCCGAGTTCAAGAAGCTGCAGTGCGTGAGATGCTTCCTTTCCTGCATTCAAGGCCGTGGCCGCCGCATCCGAAGCCAGACCTGCAAATTCCGCAAGCGAGCGCTGCTTGTCCGTATTTGTTAATGACCGGCTGCTCAGCTTAGGGAGGAGTTCGACCGCTTGCTGCAGCAGATTGCTTGATTCGTCCCACCTTTGCAGCGATGCCAGAACCCCAGCGGCACGCCGGGCAAGTTGAATGCGAAGAGACGGTGGTGAGAAGTGACAAGACCAAGCTTCCTCGAACGACGAGAGAAAATGCTGAAAATCATCTGTCGATTCAACCTGGACAAATCGGTCGATGAGTACGCTTCCGAGGTTGCCTAAGCAGGCCGCCCGACCAGGGTGATCTCGAGGCATCAATTCTACTGCCGTAGTAGTAATTTCAACCGCACGATTTAGGTCATCCATCAAGCCGGCCTGCTTAAATCTTGCCGTAAGACGGACTCCAAGATTGGTTGCGATGGCAGCCCGGTAAGGGCTATTTTCAGCCGCAAGGTCGAATGCCATCTTAGTAGCACTTATAGCACGGTCAAGGTCGTTCGTTGAGCCAGTCTTTTCAAATCGCGCGTAAAGCCTATTTCCGAAGTTGTTCAAGTAGATAGCACGGCTAGGGTGGTCTTGAGGTGTAGCGTTCACTGCCAAGCCGGCCACATCGACTGCGCGAGCAAGGTCGTCCATTGATCCCGCCAGGCCGAATCGCGCATGTAACGCAATTCCGAGGCTGTTTAAAAACCCGGCCAGGTCGGGGTCGCCTTGCGGTGTGTCCTCCACTGCCTTGCCAGTAAAGAGAATGGCAAGATTCAAGTCGTCCGTCGAGCCGGTCAGATCAAATCGCGAGCTGAATGCACTACCAAGATTACTTGAGTAGCCAGCCCGGCTAGGGTCGTCTTGTGAGACAGCGTCCACTGCCATCCCGCCAGCATCAATGGCACGGTTAACGTCGTTTATCGACCCGGTCTGGCCGAATCGTTTGTGAAGTGCGCTTCCAAGGCTATTCCAGCATAGAGCTCGGTCGGGGTCGCCTCGTGGGGTAGCATCTGCTGCCATGCCGCAAAAATGCACAGCACGATCGAGGTCATAGATCGAACTGGTCCGTTCGAATCGTAGAGTAAGCATCGTTCCAAGGTTACTTAACATGTAAGGCCGGACGGATCCTCCCCCGATATCTACTACCCGTTCCATGATTGCGATGGCGTCTTGTAAATCCTCGAAACGGCTCGCTTGCTGGTAGTTGTGGGATAAACTTGCCGCTTGATTCGCCATGCGACGCAATTGGATGGCCATATCCTCAGAACTAAACCTTTGGTTAGTCCCTGTGACGAACAAACAAATCATGGGCGTGGTAGTGTTTTGCCGCCCCTTGCGAGACCGTGGCCACAGAGCATGTTGCAAATTGCGACTTACTTAATCCCCACAGGGGAAGTAGATATACTTGCACCAGACGTGGCAAGCAGGATCGGCAAGGCAAGGGCGGTGCTGGGTACCACATCGAATGGCCGAGATGGCGCTTCCTCTTCAACCAACTCGGCCGTCTTGGTACCCGGGTGAGGCGCGATCTCAAAAATCGACGTATCTGACGGCCGCGTCTTCTTATCCCGGCGCCGCTTCACTCGCGCCTCTGTTTGCTCTTGAAACACGACTGGCAGAACCGGGGCCTTGATCTTGGCCAAGTTAGCCGTGGCAAGCTCGTTCTGGTGCTCAAGGGCCAGCAGGCAGTCTGCGATCAGATCTTGGTAAATGAAGCCCAGCTTAGATCCAGCATTTTCAATAACGAAATCATCGAGGGCTTTGAGGGCGGCCCTAGCCACCCCAGGTGCGAGAAGGTTGTCAATGGGCGCTGCAAAGTCGAGGACGTCAATCTTCTTCTTCAACTCGCCTAGCTCCACGTCCAGATCTTGGCTTCCTGCGACAAACATCTGGCCCTCATTGCGCGATGGCGAGGGCATCGAGAGGGTCTCAGACGACGCATAGATGAACGAAACGATGGCTGCCAGATCTCCAAACCCCTCAAGTACCCCCTTTGCGAGTCTCTCACACTCCGAGGGGTGCGAATTGTGGAGATCGTCGAGCTTTACCACCCAATCCACGGCTTCGGCAGCAGTCGCCTCGGGTTCACAGAGGCGTAGTATGTAGTAAAGCTGGGGGTCGGTCCTAGCAAGGTCTTCGGGGTTTCCCTTGATGACGACACGCGTGCTGCCCGCCTCATTGTCGATATTGGGCACCCGCTTGAATCGTTGTAGCCCAAGGCCAGTTCGGACCTGGTGCTTAAAATGAGCTCGAGCGCGCCCGTACTCTAGATGGCAGACGTTGCAAAGTTCCTGGAGAAGGATCGATTGGTAGGCTTTATTGCTGGTTGACTGGAGAACGGCTAGGAGGCGGCTGATATAGTGCCAGATGGCCGAAGCTCGGACAGCGTTGTGAACGGCCTCAAAAACAGCAGCGCTGATGTATCTATCGGTATGAACAGGTATGATATGGCCCTTCTCGTCAGGAACCAACTCGGGGCGGCCGAAGAAGTAGATTCTGACGTTGTTAGCCAGAGCGGTAGGTTCCGTGGATTGTAGTTCCAATTTCTCCTGGAGCTTAGCTCTCTGGTCCTCCGCCATGACGACAAGCTTCGGGAGGGGAAGCTTCCGGGGAGTTTCACAAGCCCCGATAGTAGTTGCCAGCGGCGTCCCCAAGTTATTAGTAGACGGCTGGATGGTCTGCTCCTTCTTTCCGGCTTTTGCTCCTTCTTCCAGAATATCGTCGATGATGATGACGAGGCCCTGCAGCAGATAAGACTGGCGCTGGAGGACAAGTTCCCCTATTGACTGGGGGATGCATGCACCTCTCTCGATCAAAAGAGAAAACCCGGCTAGCGACTCTTTCTCGAGCACCTCAAAGGAGCTACCGTAGTGCTCGCCATCAAGAAACAAGGTCCAGCAATCCTCAAAGCCGTCGGTGTGGCGAAGATCCTTAGTGCGCATGCTATCCTCAATAACCTTGTGGTCTCCAGGTCCATGATTGAAGCCCATTGAATATTGCTCAAAGAGCGTGTGTGAAGTACGAAACTTGAGTATGTCGAGCAGAGCGCTGGAATCGGCATCGGCGATGTCACGCAGGTTCCACTCGGGAAGAACGTTGCACACCACGCCCAAGGAACAATCCGTGGGATACTTGAGGACCAGTCCATCAGCAGCACCAGCCTTCATGCATCTCACACGCTGGCTTTTATCGAAGGAGCGCCAGAAGGCATCGACGGAAGCACCGTGCTTTCTGTGCTTGCGAATCAGATCGCTGTGGAGTTCGCGAACGACCGCGCCAATTGACGGCTCGCTGAGCCCTGTGCTGCTCATCTTGGTGAAGCAGAAAGGCGCTGTCTGGGGTGGTGTCCAAGGGAGAGGAGAGAGGGACGACAGCGAGGAACGCAAGTTGGGCACGAGCGCTTGCTTGTTTGAAGGCGGCCGATTGGCGACATGTGTCGCAGGGCAACGGAAGAAGCCGTTACGAAGTGGGTACGGCTCGAAATTGGGCCGAAAAGAGGGGTCAAACAGATGGATCAAGGCTCCTGATTTTTTGGCTTCAGAAAAAAAACAACGGAGATAACCTTGATCAATTGAACAGTTGTTTTCTGGCCAGAATACGTGTTTCTGACGTGTTTCTATCTGCGCGATACGTTTTCCGTATTTGCCGGTCGACAACATGTGGGCATTGCTGATTGGAGCCGTGGTCCGCGTCCCGGCGCCAAATTCTGAGCTATATTTAAACCACCCCTCTCAGCGTCATCGCACACGCGGGAATTGCTGTCTCTAAAGTCAACAACTTATTCTAAACAAAAGCTTCACGATCTTCCCGGGTGCCTTTGTCGCTAGCGAGGACCCAAATCTCTGGAATCGTCCGCAGCGCATCATTTTAACTTCGCGCCCCCTAACAGCCAACATGAGCTCTGAAGAGTGCGTCTCACTTGAGATGGACGGGTGGAGGAAAATGGGCGATTCGGCTGACTTTTTACTTTTCCGTCACAGAGGAACCGCACCGCCACCAAGGTTTTTCTTCCCTCCGGACGGAGAAAAGCCAATCATCGACAGCTATGGACAGAATCGCTACAAATTCACGCCAGGTGATAAAGTCGACATTCAATCTCCAACGGCTACTAGTTCCCGCGAAGGACCATACCATATTCAGGCGGCGGAGGGCGGAAAATACACCCTCTGTGATGAATATGGAAAGACCGCAAAGGATGGGAACAGCTACGCTGAAGATGAACTTGTATTGCACGACGAGTTTGGCAGCTAGGGCACGAGCACTGCCTGGCTGTCCCCCCTCCCCCTTTTTTTTGTTCCGGACTAAGGATCAGCGCAGCCTAGGTAGAGTTTGTAATTGAGAAGCAAGCATCGCCGAGCCTGGGTTGACTCGCCGGTTTGCCTGCTCGGTTGTCCTCATTAACGTGTTGTTCGCACAAAGAACGTTCTGATGGCCCAGTCATTGCTAGATTCTTGCTGATGCCGTAATCCGCCGGGGTCGCACGTGAGCGAGTTGATGAGCCTTTCTACGCCCTCGAGCTCGTGGCGAGGCCGACTGTGGCCCAGCGGAGGCAGGATCACGGCCGGAAATGCCGTTGGCCTGCTCGTGACAAAGATTCTGAGTGTGTCGGTGGTCTGCTGAGTTCCCTCTCGGTCCCCTCCGCGCTGGGGTTCAACCGTCATCTTCAGAGGGAGGTCCATTTCACCGCTGTCCAGCTCGCTCTCTGGCATTACAACGAGGAATTCTCCTTGGCCCGCCTCAAATGTTAGGTTGCGAACCTCCCAAGACGATTTGAAGTTGAAAATGGTTATGTACTTGGACTGGTCATCGAGGTTTTGAAAGGAGAGCGGTAACTGTCTTCCATGCGTTACGTTTAGGTAGCCATCCGGACCGGGGGCGCAGTCGCAGTGCAGCAAGAACGATTGCTCAAAGACAGGGTTGGGACACGGATTCTCAAGCCCCTCAAAGAACTTGAACGTTGTCAAGTGCCCAAGCACATCCCATATTTCGCTGTCCCCAGGCGCGTGGGCGGCTATCTGGGGCACGGCTTCAACTCTTTTGGACGCGGAATCTCGGATTTCGTAGATGCGCTGGTCCGTGACGCTGACGTGGAACACCGGCGGGCCTGGTCGGCTGTCAACCGCGCAAACCTCGAGGTAAGGGTGGTGCTGGAGACTCGTCGCCGCTGCACTCGGCTGCCCACCTATATCGAGTCTGACCAAGATACGTTTGCTGGAGCGCGACGCCACGAGTCTCGCGTTCCAGCTTGAGCCTTTATTGATTCTGTGTGCTTCGGACGAATCAGCCACGGAGAGCTTGGACGTAAGAGAACCAATTTCATCCACCACCACCTTGAGCGGGGATAGTCTAGCCGAGTCGAGAGCCGGTTCAGACGGAAGAGCCGGATATAGCAGGTAAAGATCGCCCTTGTGAACCCCGTGGGCCTGGCCAGCGGAGAGGACCAGGCCGTCGCCCTCAAATTCTCGGTACGCCGAGGTTAGGGACTCCCCGGTACGCATTGCGCATTTCTCAAAGAACGACAGCCCACCCTTGCCGTAGAGCATGGGGGTCTGCCGCGAATAGCGGGCGCGGAAAGCGGTCTGAATGTGTTGATGAAGCAGCTGATCGGTAACGTGGGCTCGGCGTCTCCTAAAGGCAACCAGCGAGTCGACGAGGAAATAGCTCAGTGCCCCTCTTCGCGTTCCGCCCTCAAATTCAATCTCCCAGGCTGACTCGTCCGGGCCGCAGGCCGAGAATATCACGTAAGTCTCGGGATCCAAAAGGTGGCTAAACTTGATCTCGGAGCCACGATTCGTGCCGAACAACATTGAATCCGGTGCCACCGCATCGTAATCCGATCTCGCGTCAACACCATCATCATATTCCATGAACCGAATCCCGGCTCCATCCCAGTCATTGCCGCGGAGGGCGCTTCCCGCAAAACAGCAGTCCAGGACAAGCGTGACGTGCATTCCCAGCTCCGTCATCTGCTGGAGAGCGCTTCTGAGCGTCGACCCATACAAGTACCTGGTCCCGAGATGTCCCGGGTCGAAGAGCGCCAGAGCAACCGCCCCGTCCAGGGGCCGGCGAGTCCCGTGCCCGGAAAAGTGGATATAGACGTGGTGATTACGCTTCCCCAAGGCGATGACTCTTTTCAAGCTTGAGCAGACGTTGTCGTACGTGGGCAGCGTCTCCTGAGCCTCGGTCGGGCGGCCACACACATCATCGTAGGAAGTCCTGGCTACCCGGAGCATGACTATATCGGTAGGGCTAGGGTATGTGCGGAGATGTTCGGCGACGGCAACAACGTCCTGATCTGCTCCCCTCAGCGACCGGTCTGTTCTTGAACGCTCTCCCTCGCTGCCCGTGGTGATGATGTTGACCCCAACGCCAATGAGTACCGCCCAGTGCGTCGGGCCAGAGTCACCCGTGGGGCTCATGGCGGTCTCACGGGCTTTGCGGAGTTAGGATGATTGGAACTGGCCGAGGCCCTCGAATGTGGTGGCAATGTGGTGGCAAATGTAGGCCTGATGAACTAAAGAGGGGCAAGCAGGCTGCCTGGCTAAAGTAAGAAAAAAGGGAAAAAGAAAAGAAGGTTGGGGGGCGCGGGGGTGGATTAGTTGGCCACGTCGACCGATTCCTTGGAGAGGAGATCATCTGGTGGGGCTGCGAGGCAGGCCGGGGGTGGGGGTTTGGGAGGCCTTCAGACATTAGGGCGACTGCATGTCAGCCCAAAGTGCTGCAATTGGAAGCGGGGTTGTTGCGAATGAGGCACTGAAGATGGTAGTTGGGCGCTGAAGGTGATGCTGTCTGAAGGGTTACACGACATAAACCGGGACGCCTTTGCTGCCTCACTCTTCGCGTGTTCGCAGGACGGGAAAAAAAACGTCACCATGGGCGCAGTAAGAAGAAAGAATGCACTTGCAAAATCTTAAGTACACGGACTGTAAAAAAACCGGTCCGATTTTTTTTTACATCCTCGCCCAATCTTCTATTTGTGAATTCCACAATCGTTGCCGTCACGGATATCGCAGACGCTTGCTCATCCCTCCCATACAAGCTCACACACGTCACGATAAGGGTGACGAGGGTGGAAGTCCTTAGTCCCTCCTTCGGCTTCAAACTTCGAACATGGCCAGCGCCCACAGCTATCCCGATATCGAACTAGGAAACGAGAATAACACTCTTTCGCGACAGCCGCGGAGCCAGAAACGGAATGTTTTCACCAGGTGCCTCCTAGCAACGATGTGCTGGTGCGGACTGCGCAGGTCCCTTGGAAGGTTGAGGGTGAAGCAAGATGTGAGAAGGGGCCTCCAAAGTACGGCTCTGCCAGGCAATTAAGTGCACATCGTGGGCAGTAATGACCAAGTCGCAGTCGAGGATTATCGCCAAGGCTACCCTAGATTCTCGGCGCTGGTGGCCTTAGACGACGCCTTCACCGCCTTCCGGCGCTTCAATCGTCTTCGCGTACGGCTGCTTCTTCTCAGGCAGGACAAGATCGCGCTGCTGGAGGAGAGGTTGGACGCAATCGACGGCCAAGAACCCTGTCCTTTATTCCTCGGATGCCGCAGGATGGATAGGAACACCGAACGCGAGGCCGTGATCTCCGAGATCGAAAATGCGTTGGCTGAATATGGTACGTATTCTGGGGTCCCCGTTCAGATTGACCACTTTCTCATGCCCAGTTCTGGGCGCAGATGCGTCGATACTACGAAGCAATCAGGTATTGGGGTTTGAAAGCCCCGAACCGCAACACGTCCTCAGTCTCCGAAACTGGCTCGAGGGAAACGGTTGCATCGCTCGGGAGGAGTCGCGGTTCTTGGAACACAGCGACGACCTGTTCACCCTTTCACGGTCGAACGACGGAGTCGTCTCCTGGCTTGAGCGAATCGTCTCGAAACTTTTGGCCTTCCTCGGCATGGTGAGTATGCCACCCGGGTGCAATCTTCAGAGGGTTATGTTTAACAGCGGCACTAGTTGTCGCGTCCCAATACCTCGAGAGACCCCCATGTTCACATCTTCCCGAAACCCCACACATACCGTTTAGCTCGTATCCTCTTGACTCCGCTCATTACCTGTCTGCTTCTCGTCCCAGTCGCCGTCTGCAGCTTACTACAGAGTCCGACGGCTCGATTGGTGATTGTAACTGCTGCTACTAGCATTTTTGTCATGGCTTTGTCCTTGCTCACGAAACCTAGAACGGTGGAATTGGCAGTTGCTGGCGCTACGTAAAGCTACCACCCCATGTCCTTCCTTGAGGCTAGAAAACCCGAGCTAACCGCCCTCGTGTCAGATACTGTACTGTGCTAATCGTCTTCATTGCCGGGCCAAACTCTGAGCCTAACCCCTAGTGGTTTCAGTCGTCTCGCTAAAGACCCAACAAAAAGTTGTTTTATTGCTAAGGAACAAGCCACCAGGATGTTGTAGGGAGTGGCTGACATGGAGTGGCCGACATGCAAGAAGTATATTCGCAAACAAATACGGCGTTTTGGGGCATGGCCTGTTGAAATGTTTGTGGTCGTATGGTCTGGTCACTGGTAGCTATGATGATAAACCTAAAATTGTATGCCTGCGCGGCAGGATGGATAACGTTGACTGAAACTTCTTCGGCGCTCCCAATGCTGAAGAATGCTGGGCAGCGGGAATAAAGCCACCTGCACTGTGGTTTCCCAACGCTCATCAACGCTCATTGACACTCATCAACAGAGCTTTAAAAGACCGCAAACTTTGAACAAGCAAGTGAAAACCTTTGGTTATGCTGAGCCGCCACCTGAATGATAAGTGGTGGCAGAGTCGAGGCGGCTCCCTGGATCCACACAACGAAAAGGAACGGTATATAACTATGACCGGTCGGTCATGCTGATGACCTCATAGGTCCCAACCAAGCAAAACGCCTCGAGGAGTTATGTCCAATCCAGTTCGTGCTCGAAGGCCGCTGTTTTCCATCAGGGTTCCCTGCTTCCACCGCCACCGCTCTGGGTGTTACATGTCCAAAAGGTGCTAAATGTCGAAGTTAGTTAGGTGCGCACTGTTTACCTACAAATGACACGCTTCAAGTGATTGTGAACAGCTTCTCTTTTTTCATTTTGCTCATGGGATTCTGACTCCTCCGAACTTGGATGAGGGATCTCGGGGTGGCCTGCTATAAGGCCTCTCCCAGCCCGCTCAATAACGGTGCCTGTTAACCTTCACACCTTTGATTCCAACTTCATACTGTATCCTAGCGTTTTGTCGAGGTATGTTGATGAACCCAAGGGATTAGACAACTGAAGTGGCATTGTTTACAAGAGATGTTGGTGTGAGACTTGGTGGGGCAGATGCTAACTTATGTCGCCAGTGGGAAGGTGAGCAACACGAAAGATACAACAGGCAAAACTGTTCATTTTCAAGAATGGAGCCCCATTTTGGCCATCTTCATATATAAGGCTAGTCCTGGGCCGACTCGGCTAGAGTTGAAGTAACCCAGCGTGCCGCGGCGCAGCACACCAAAAGTGGTAATTGGGCTGAGCAAAGGTGAGCAAGCCTGAGCAAATCCTGAGCGAAGACCGAGCCGAGCCTGAGCCAGGTGAGCAACGTCACGTGCGCGGGGGACGAGAAGGGAAATTTCGTGAGCCTAGATTCGTCGCACAAAACAAATGGAATAAACATCACAGTAAAATATGAGGGGAAAAAAACAAGCAAAAAGCTCACCGCCAAGCCCTGCACCGGCCCGCATGCAGAGGTTGACGGCTACGAAAACCGCCGTCCATCGGTTCTTTCTTCGTGGCAGAAGCAGGGTCTGTTCTGGTTTCCCTGTTGCAGACTTGGCCTCCAACTAGTCTCCCTGGTTGGAGGAGACTGGCTCGAACCCGGGTTCGAACGCAGACCTCCGGGACGGCAAGGAGGATTTTGAGCCCCCAGATTCCCTCCCCACCGGCGAGGGTGACGCGACTCACCGCTGAGCCACGCCGGTGGTTAAAAGCGTGGACCAATTTGTGACTGAAGTAGCCCCGCAGGGTGGACTGGTAACGTGGGCGATGAGGACATTGAGGTTCACAATTTTGTTGACTGGAACCACGGGATGACAAGGACCGTGGGTAGGACAAAACAAGGCATGTGATTTATCAAGGGTATGCTATCGAAGTAGACGAAATGCACTCCTTTTCACTTCAACGCCTTTTGAGATAAAAAGGAGGCGTAAACTCTGAAAAGATATTCCTCTCATTACCCCATATATGCATCGTGGACATCTTCATGCAGTCCAGCATAAAAAAAACAAGTAAGCATCAACACAAGCAATGCCATCCCAAATGGAACCAATGCCCTCGACCTTATCCTACACCCCTCTGCTACCCCTAAACACCCCTAAACTCAGGAGGCACCCTCCAAAGCGGCACCTCCTCATTCTCCCCCTTACCCACGCACTCGCTGCAATACGTAACCGGCCTCAGCGCCCCCTCGAACGGACTGTACATTGCCTTCCTGTTCGTCTGATCATCAAACACCTCGTTGCAATGTCCACACCGATCAGGGTGCTGACTCTTGTGCGCATGATCGAAGCCGCAAGCGACCCGGCGAATCGACGTATCGGGTGGGCAGAAGGCGGACCGAGTCTCACGCAGCATCAGCTTGAACATCTCGGTGCCAAACATGGGCACTGTATTGGCAAGCTCGACAAAGCCGTCCTCCAGCAGCAGGCGGTTGCGGCCTGCAAAGACAAAGGTTGCGAGCAGCTTATGCAGCTCGTTAGGCTCAGTGCTGACCGTATAGGCCTTCCAGATGGCTCGAAGCAGGTCCTCTATGAAGGGAGCAGGTGACGATGTATCCGAGACGACGCCGCTGCGGCCAGAGAGCTGGGGATCGTAGGAGCAGAGCGTCTTCAATTTGATGTCTGCGTAGCGGCCGATGAAGGTGAGCGCGTCGGTTTGGAGGGTCGTCAGCTTGAAGTAGAGGCCGAGGTTGTAAAGATTGGTGTACATGGTGAACGAGCCGTTATCGAGGTGGAACTTCTCGGGGTCGAGGGCTAGATACCAGGTCAGAAAGCGTTCTGCGGTTTGTGGGAGAGATGAAAACGCACTGCCTGCGTAGACAAAGCGGATCATGGTTTCAATGTCTTCGTCATCATGATCAGCCAACTTGATGTGGTTGGTCTGACCCTCCTGTTGACGCAGATAAGGGTTAGTAGGCTACACAATGCAGTAGACGGGATCAGACATGCCTGCATGCCCTCGGAGAACGCCTTCTCGAACCAGGCTGAGCGGCTACAGAGCATGACCCTGTGCACCGACCACTTCTTCTTCAGGCCCTCGACTGTTGCGTCAGCAAAGTTGCCAGACTCGAAAAGGCTACCAACGGGGGGACAAAAGGCCCAACCATTAGCACGATACACCTTCAAGCACGCGCAAGATGCCTCTTGATAATCCAATGAGGCCTATATCAAAGTCAACAATGCATACCTAACGTCGTCGGTGCGGAACCGACGCTCCTGCTCAGGTCCCGCGGACCAAGCCGGCACAGGCGGCGCGGCGGGGGCTGCCGGAAGGGGCGCGAGTGCTGGGACGGGCACCGGAGCTGGGGCCCGGCGAGTCGGGGCCCGAGAACCACCACGGCCGCGACCAAGACCGCTGCCACGAGGGCGGCCACGGCCCCGCGAGGCGCGACCGCGACCACCGCCGAAACTCTGGGCCGACGACATTGTTCGGACTGCAGCAATAACACTGGTTAGCTGGAATAAGCACTCGCTCTGGAAAAGTGGCTGGCGAACGGCAAAACAACACGTCATCGGGGATTCCTGGGCAAGAGCAAGGGACAACAGAAGGAGTGGGAGATGTTGTGAAAGAAATCAGAGGCCTAGAGCAAAACGTGGAACGCGTGGGTGAAGCGATAACAGGCGGCGTGGGAACTAACCCAGACGTGATGCCGAGTGGGGAGGCTGTGGTGCTGCAATATTGCGAAGTTGTTTGCCGAAGGAGAAGTTGGAAGAAGAGGTTGGTCCTTGGAAAAATTGTGTTTGGAGGAAATGGTTGATGGATTGATGGAAAATATGAGGGCGCAGTGGGGGTATTTATAGGCCAGTGCTGCGAAGGAGGCAGGCCGCAGAGAGACTGCTCCAAGGAAGGCACAAAGAAGGCAAATGCGTTGTGTGATGTGAGAAAGGTATTGATATGAGGAATGGATACCTTGGTTCAAGGAGAGGAGGCGTCGGTTGGGTTGAGCAAGGTGTTAACTCAAGAGAGAGTGGCGTCGCTTGACGGAGAGGACGTGTTGGCTTTGAGAGGAAGCGCACTGGCGGGGGGGGGAAAGGCGTTGGCTTGAAGGCGAATGGTGTTGGTTCAAGGTGCAAAAGAGTTGAATTGCACGAGGGAGGTGTTGGGTAGAGAGAGGAACGCTTTTGCGGAAGTTGCGGAGAGAGAGAAGGCTTTCGGATAGGCCTGCAAGAAATCGAACTAAGCAGCAGCAAATTTCAAACGCCCCTTCCTTATTCGTGAGACCGCCTCTGCCTTGCACCTTCCAGGTTGTCACCCAAACTATTGATGCCTGTTTTCTTTTCCATCCCACCACGCTAGCTTCCAGTCAAAAATATGGCGGACGGAGGGCGCTCTGACCTACCAGACTATTCATATCAGGCCCGGCTGATGACTTCCAGCAAAACACTCTATATTCGGGGAGTGTTATTTTTCGCACCCCCCATTTCGCTCCATGTCACACCCCATCCATACATAACTCCAACCCTCACTGGTCATACAAGGTTTGTAACTTATCATAGCCGGACCCTCGAAAACCCAGGTAATCCGCGTAATTTTCAATGATGTAGCTAAAGCCAGCAATGCATCCTCTCCATAAGGCGCCGCCACCAAACCTAAATATCACCACTTTGGTTTTTGGTGTTTTGGACAACTCAATGGTGTTTTCGGGGGGTTTCAGCGCGCACACATTTAAATTATGGACCTTACCTTTAACGAAATCCTACAATCTGCACCCAATATTATCACCACCATCACCAAAAGGACAAGCGCGTTGGTGACGCGGCGGGTAGTCCCGTGGCGCGGGAAGCCCTAAGGTGGCGTCATTGAAAGATTCGGGTTTATCAGCGGTTTCAGGCCTGTTGAAATGACAGATAACTTTAAGTCCCCAAGGGCTGGGACTTCGGTTATGGTGGTTGGGGTGTGACATGAAGCGAAATGGGGGGTGCGAAAAATAACTCTCTAGTCGGGAGCACATTGGAAACTATAGTCGGTATCCACGACAACCTCAGAACAGCTAGTCTACATTTTCGAACAGCTCACAGATGCTAGTCCGTCTTCACAGTTCTTTTCCAATTTCCCATTGACTCGTCGACCGAATTTGATGAAATAAGCTCAACCATAATGGCGGTGGAGCTACACACAAATCTGCTTCACTGTGACGACCTACCACGGCGGCAACGACATTCACGGCACTAGTAGCATGTTCCTACAGAAACTGGATGTGCCACGAATAGGATAGCCAGCCCTCCTTCAATCTTTAGCTCGGATGCCAACGCGACAGGCATCGCCCCTCCTAGTGATGATACCCTTAATACTGGACGCTCGTTTTCGGTGGCCGTTTTCACATGACCCCATTGGGTCTACTCTTCTGATGACGCAGAAACAACAGTGTATACTCTAGCGATGTATAGCAAACTGACATGTGAACTTGTGAGAAGTATGTTTCAATCCCGCCCGTGTCATCGATTTTGACGCAGTACATCGAAGACAATGGCCGGCCACAGACGGACGGCACAGGCAACGGCGCGGTAAACAATACGGAGAGACTACATCTTCCCGGGCCTCACCGGCAGTTCACCGGGGCGCTTGACGGAGGAACTGTTGCAAGCACATCGCACTGCTCCGATTGGCTACAACCAGAATCGAATTGATTCACCAGAAAGTCGACCTCCTAGAGAAAGTGGGCACAGGCAGAAGTCGACCAGGACCGTATCGGGAGGTGTCGTGTCCGCCACAGTGACTGGAGCACTATTCTTTTTGCTGACGGGCCTTTTTGTTGGCTCCACGGGGAAGGCAGCGGCGAATCCTCTAGACTTCGAGACTCAGAAGCAACGCTCCCCATCTGCTTCCGAACAACGGAAGTGGAATATGACCGCCGATTCGTTGCCCGTTGCCCGCCTCAGTAGGGACTGACAATCACTGAACAGGTTGGGTGCCGAGGATCTCTTGGTTGTCCGAGAAAGAGGATGTAGTTTCGTTGCTCGATGATGCTAGTCGGACATGGGAAACGACGAGACATCAACAAAGGATCTCTACTACTTTGAACCCGGTGACAAACTTGAGTTTCGTTCTGCGGGTCTGGTGGCTCAGGGGCCAAAGTCAACTAACAATAAGAACATCGACTTGCCCAGGGCAATGTGTTCGCTGCACCAGGGGCTTCGTTCACAGCAAGAGATGTAAATCCCTCTTTTTCGGCGGGGAGAGCCAGCTGGGCTGGATGGTATTCTGTCAGCGTTATTGTAGGAGAAGCAGTGGGAACCATTCCGTTCGGTTGGTGGGCAAAAAAAAAAAGAGGAAGGAAACAAAAGCAAAAACTAGAAAGGGAACTCGATCTCAGAGCACCAAGTCAGGTGGTGTCCTCGTCGATTCCAAAGGCGCGCAGAAATGATCTCAGACGCCTGCAGGATTCGAACCCAGAGGGTATTCGAATCGCAGTCCTCGCCATACCGCTGCGCCATAGGTGGCAATTACTTGGGACCCATGGCCCTTTCCAGTGAAAATTGCCCCTCCTACCTCTGTTTATATCCCCCGGAGGGAGGGGCCTCGACGGCAGAGGCCGCAGCCGCTGATACTGGCCTCTTGTTTCTTCGTCCTGGGAACTTGTTCTGGACGCTCGTCTACACCCTATCGCTGCTGATGCATGAGTGCCGCCGAGGTAACGGCTGTTTCGAGGAGGACAACATGGAGAGCGTTGTATAGGGAAAGCCTCACTATTTCACAAGGGGAATACAAGCACAAGAGGTAGCAGGGCTGCATCGACTGTCAAACATTGACCGAAGAAATTGACGTATGTATAACGGCTCGTGAATCGGAATTCCATATTCTAAGGCGGTTTTCCAGGGCCGATTAGAGGCTACATCGCGTCACCTCCCAAGATTTCCAACCACACTCCCAACCATGACAGCAATCTCTCGCTCCCAGTGCTCTTCACCCTCTTCCAGGGCCTTCGCTTTTGTTTTCCCACCGGCGCTGGCCACAGCACTCGGCAACCGACTCCCCCTGATGACGCAATCCCTGATGGCATCCCCAACATTCTGCCGATTCGTCCTCAGCGTCCTCGCAGATACGCCACCCTTACTGACGATCTCTTGGACGCGTCCAGCCAAACTCCCCGCCATCGTCCTCCAGAAATAACTCGCCAGTGATCCCGTCTCGAGATGCGCCAGCAGCGGTTGCAGCATGTTCCCATTCTTTTCCACCTTTGTGCCGGCCGGCAACAACGGGTGCGCTGGAGCCTTGGTCGCCTCCAAGACCGCCTCCAGCGCCACCACGTTCTGGCACCTGGCGCTGACCTCATTAAGCGTCCTCTCCAGACTCGGTAATGTGGCCAACGCTCTTGAAAGCCCGGCAATGCTGCTCTGCAGCGCGCTCCTCAGATACACCTCCAACGCCTTGAGCATCAACACGGGACTCCACCTCTCGCCCTTGGGTAGATTCGTCGGCGACAGTAGATACAACGTCGCGAGCGCCGATACTGTCCGCGCCTTTGTCTCTTCCGACTGCGCAAACGTCAGCGCCGAGCCCGACGCCGACCCCATTGAGAATTCCCGAATGATGCGCTCGGCAGTTTCCCGCGTCGACTCGGCCACCGGCGCAACCACGCTTTCCCCCAGCGATTTAACGGCATCGACCCTCTTTAGCCCGAAGCCCTCGCCCCCCGGTATAGCATCTGTCCCTAGTAATTCTCGCAGCGCGAGAAGTGTATGCGTGCATCGCACTAATGCGCGATGATCTTCCTTGCCCCTGGCCGGATTCACCTCGGCATGCTGCACCTCGAGCTGTCGTCCCAGCTGGAGGCAGCGCCCGACTGCGCGCGCAAGACGGAGCGTCTCCCATAGCCGCGATGCAACTTGTCGGACTTCATCCGCCTCGGCATGTTTCTGTGTGACTTCCTTCTCGAGCTGCTTGTAGCTGTCGTTGAGCGCCTTGATCTGGGCGTCGATCTCGGCGACGATGTGGGCGCTGGCGTCGTTTTGGGCTTTGGTGTGCGTGAGGAGAGGGAGGGCTGAGCGGGTGGTCAGGACGTCGATGTGCGAGTCGATTTCTTGAATGTCGAAGAGGACGCGGGAGAGGGGGGTCGAGAGGTCGAGCGGTGTATCGGAGGCGTTGTTGGTTGCGAGCACCAGCGTGTTGGCAAATGCCGATGGGGAGAAGGACGGGTCGAGAAAAGCCTCGTAGTCAATGTACGACGGCTCGTCGTCGGCCATTGTTCACGGTCTCGTCTCGCAATCGAGCGCGCTCGGGTCGTAGGCGGTGTAGTGGGGTGAGTGTGGTCGCGATTCGAACCTGGCTGAGCTGGCCTGTTCGGTCACCAAGCTTCTGCAGGTTCTGTGGGGACGTGGCTGGGTGCCGAACCCGCAGGGGCCCCTCCGGCACTCTCGGCCCCGCATTCGGTGGCTGGCCTGTGAGGTCATCGGCGGCGACGCCCCGAAAGGTGGTTGGGAGCAAGATTCCCGATTTTCTCTGGGGGAAAGACGAGGTAAAACTGAAAAAAAGAAAAAAAAAAAAAAAAAAGATTGAAAGTGCACATACACACGCACAAGTAGTCAACATCAAGTATAACCGGCGCAGTTTGCCCTCAAAGAATAGAAAAGATCACGGCAAGTCATGCCAAGACGGCGCGGATTTGCCTGCTGGTAATAGCTCGCACCCCACTTGGCGAGCAGCTTTTTGAGCGATTAAAGTGGTTCCGTCCACAGACCCCGATGCGCATGCGTAAGGCATCTCCCGCGCATCCCGAGCGCCAGCAAGCCCATGTTTGCGACGACTCCCGCTCATCGATCTGCCATTTCTCCCCTGTGTTCCTTCCTCTTCACTGAGTAGGGATTCTACAGGATCGCCGATTAGCCTCTCCACATATCTCCCGGCGTCGCGGCGCGCCGTCTCGACCGACCCGTCGCAATTCGAGTTCCTGATCGCGATATCCCCGAGACCGACGCAACCATGCCGCTCCTCGATGCACGCGACCTCATCGCCTTCCCCGGCGGTGATAATTCGAGCGACACGATCATCGGGAATATCCACTTCAACAAGACAATCCTCGACTTTTGGAACTACACCCTCTTCTCCAACGGAACCCTGTCCAACACGTCGTGGTGCCTGCTCACCTTCGAACCGTATACGCCCTCGCTCGTCCTCGAAAATGGAACCTGGATTAATGCGACGTGGTGTTGGCGTCCTGTGAACGGGATTGGCGAACGTGGCAAGATTGGAATTGGTTTCGCGATCCTCTACGCCATCGGTCTGGCCCTGTCGTTCGTGTGTCTGAACAAACATGGAAAGCTGCATCTCCCGGTTGAAAAGCGCTTCTACCCCATCGGTAGAAGATGGCAATGGTACTGGGCGCTTTTCACCTGCGCAGCTGCTTTGATCAGTCTCTTCACGAACATTGACGTCGACCGTTACTACCTTCCCGAGCTCCCCATCATCCTGACCAGCTTCTTCTGGTACCTCCTGCAAATGGGCGCCATTGCAATTGTGTGGGAAGCCATACGACACTGGGGAAGCTGGATGGAACGACAATACATCGATCCGGATCCCTTCTCGCTCCGCATTGACGACCGCCGGTCAAAGGTTGAGTTCTGGCTGCCACTCACCTTTTATCTCTTCCTCTGGCTGGTACGGTCCCCTTTCTTGACCTGTAAACATCTCATCTAACTCATTGTCCTTCAGAACTTCTTCATCATCGTTCCCCGTAATTGGGGCTCCATCGAACGGCAACGCTACCCCGAACAAATCCTTCTCGATGCCATACCCGTCGCCACAGACAACCGCTTCAAGGCGGCCCCATTCATGCTCTTCGCCTGCTGGCTGATCATGCTGTTCTCCCTTCGCCACTCCATCAAGCACTACTGCCCACGTAACCGTGGTATCATCAACCGGGTTGCAGGCATCCTCCGCTTCACGCCGCCCCGCTTCTTCCTTCTCGTCCCCCTGGCCCTCGCGCTCATCGCCTACCAATCACTTGTAGCGTGGGAGTTCGCCTACAGCCCGCTCAACGTCAAGGGCCTCACCGTCGCCATCTACGCGGGTGGCTACACCCCCGCCCTCCTCATCATCTTTGTCCAAGTCGTCTGGGGCCTCGTCACCCCCAACGAAGACCTCGAGCTCCGTCGCCAACGCCGCGTCCGCGGTGAAGACATTGACCGCACTCTCGGTCTAACCCACAAACCAAACTGGTGGCGCCGCGTCAAATACGCCGGTGAAGACCCCGGTCGTCTGCGCCAGAACGAGAGCACGCGCGAACGCATTGCCCGCAACGTGCGCGAGGTAGGCGGCAGCAAACCCACCGCGCGAAACGTCGAGGACGACCTCGACGCCCCTCCCAACCCCCTTGCCGCACGCAACGACGACGTAGAGATGGATCCCATCCCCTCGCCACGTCCGCTCTCAAAAAATGCCGTCGATCTACTTGCCTCCAGCGTAACACCAGGCGACTTCAGCAGCGCCCGCGCAGCAGCAACACGCTACGAGGGCCTCGGCGACCGAACCCGCCAGCAACGAGTAATGGAACACGCCGCGGGGCTGCTCTTCCCCATCAGCCGCGACGAAGCAGCGGCAGCACAGCGAAGAAGAGAAGACCTAATGGCCGAGGGGCCACCGCCGTACATCGAGCGGGGACGAACGGCCGAAACCCGACCAACAGGAGCAGGACGAGGCGTCAGCGCAGGGTCAGGCACGCCTCCTAGCATCAACAGTCCACCACAAAAGATTCGAAGCATGTTGGATGTGTGAACGAATGGATCACATGAAGGCTGAATTCTCATTTACAGGCGTTGGATGGACACACACTCCCAGACACACAACAGATGGTTTGGATACATAGAATAGGATAGGGTAGGGTACAGATGGGACGATATCATCACGGGATCATGACACAAGAACATGTAAACAAGCACTGGGCTATACCAATAACATCAAATTTTTTTCCCCACAAACTTGTCTCTTGACTCGCTTATCACTACCGCCACTGGCAGCGTCCGCAACCCCGAATCAACCCATTTGGCAGTCACTTTGCCGATCAAAGCCGAGCATCACAAATCGGTTGTTTTGCACGCGCGCGGATTCGCCGGATGCATGCCCCCAGTCACCGTCTCGGTCCCCTGCATATTGATGACACTGTAACTGCAAGGACACCACTCAGCTAAAGCCGACACCCAGCTTCACAACCACGAGCAGCAATCGGCAAAGTTGATATCACATCTTGGCAAGACCGCCTGCGTTTTCATTCGCATCCATCTACATCAAAAACCCCCGCCATTGACTATCCGGGATCCCAACTCGGGTTGTCCCGCTTCTAAGCCACAAATGACGTTATCGGTAACGACTGTGTCCCATCTCGACGACTGATGACACGAGAACTAAATGACGAGCAAACGGATTTCCAAAGAGCATGTCGGAGCGGAATGATATAGATAGCATATGTAGCAAGCGTAGAAAGGTAGGTAGGTAGAGGTAGGTAGGTAGTAGACAAGTGGTATGTTGGGTTCCCCGAGCCGCCCAGTCTGGTTTCATCAGTCATAAATCGTCGTAAATCGTCGTATCCCGTTCCGTCCCGTCCCATCCCGTCGTCCATCAAACATGCGGCCATTAAAAATACCCGTAAACCATCATCATCGTGTCCTGCTCGTTGAACCCCCAGTGGGGTCATCTCGAGCCGGTGGGTATCCTACCAATCCAAAACCTGGCCCCCCTTCGTCATAACAGCCGCGAGTTCAAGAAAAAAGTCATAACGTGCGTAACCGATAAACCCAAGTCAAACACCGACGGTTCTAGATTGCTCACCCGCCCAAGAATCGCCGCCAAACAGGAAATCGAAAATCCAAAGCCGGGCGCCAAGCGTGGAGAACGGCCGTGTGTCGGGGGACAACGAGTGAACCCAAGCCGAGATGGTATCAATACCCATGAACCAAAAGTGAAGGACGGTGTATACCCAAAAACCGTCTTGATGCAGCGAGCGTAGATGGTGGTTAGATGACTGGTATCATTCGAAGAAAAAAATGCCAATATGCCAACCCCCGCATTGAAGCAATTCTTGTATCGTCCAGCCCCAAACGCCTTGTAAAAATCAGTCGAGCCGAGCCGAGCCTAGGGAAAATCGGTTGCGAAGTGCAGTGTGTATCGAACAAGAAAACCGGGATTCGAGAAATGATCGAGTTTGCATCGAAGCGTCGAGACGGGGCGCTTAGTAGGCAGTCCCCTCACTCGTTGCCACGGCCACAAGGGCTTCCAACCGCGCGTTGCTCGCCGGGTGAGGTCGCTCCATGATCCGCTCCATCCGATCCACCCCGTGGCCTAGCTGTTGGTGAACAAGCGGCTGCTGCTCCCTCGCCGGGAAACCCTGGAAGTTGCTAACATTGGGGTGGATGATGCGGTCAACGTGCGGGCGGCTCTCGGGGATTGTCTCGCCGCGATGGTGCACCGTCACTGGTCCGTGGTACCAGCCGTGTCGCTTGGACTCCCTTGGGGTAGCGATAGATGGTGCAGACATGGTATACTGGTGGCGGCCACTGAGCGTGGGGGGACCGGTGGAGGGTGGCATTTGAGGAGGAGCCTGAACTGTCCTGACCTCGGAGTCGAAGCGTACAGTTGGCTGCATGGGAGCGGCGCGAGCTTGCTCCGCCTGCGCCAACACAGCCTGGTTGACCTCGTTTGCCCATGCACCCGCACTGTCACCATCCCGAGGAGGTGTATTGAGGTCAAGTCGGGTTAGGCCGCGATGGATGCCGCTGTCCCAATGGCCCGGATGATCTCGCCTGTCACCACCCATACCGCCGCTAGGGAGCAGGGCTGTAGGGGCACCATGCTCTGAGTCGATACTCATCGGCGAAGGGGCACGTCTCGGTGGGCTCCGGGGTCTATGTGGAATCGGATCGAAAGACTCGATGCCCGGCAAACGTAGCGTCGGTGGTGGTTGGCTTCGAGGGTTGGCGACCGGGAGCTGCAGCGTCGCGGCAGGAAACTGCGATTGTGTGACCACTTGGTTGAGTCTACTCGTCCCAGTGTAATCACGAGTATCCGGATGCCAAGTACGCCGCTTCCAAGCCTCGTCAGCGGCGCTCCCGATCGAGTCGCGTCTCGACCAACTCGACGTCGAGATTGTGGGCGACGAAAGCAGACTGCTTTGACTCGGGGAATAGGCACCACCATTCGAGGTGTTGATAGCCGATGGGCCAAAGACAGGGCCGCGGAGGTTAGCACCGTGAGGAGAGTGGAACGGATTCCCACCCGAAGATGGGACGCTGAGGCGCCGGCCAGGGGTTCTGGACCCAGCATACATGCTGTGGGACCGAGAGTGCGACGAGTTGGGTGAAGCGACACCCGAGCCCCAGCGGGGGCTCACTTGGCCATTCGAGAACGTGGCCGACGTCGGTGTGCTAAAGTCGCTGGGCGAGGGTGGGCGGTAGTATTGGCCTTCCGGCCCACGGTAACGAGGGTCTGCCATGACGAGTGGTGGTGGCCTTCGGCGGGCTTCGTTAGCGCTGTAAGCCGAGCCCATCGAGCTGATCGACGCAATGCTGGAGGTTGAAAGCGACTTGGAGTGCCCACGAGGCACTGGTCCAACACTGCCTGCCGTTGAGGCCCTTGCCCTCCCACCCGCTTGCCGAACCCGATCTGTTCTGATCTGTCGCTGAAACCTTGTTCCTGTCGCAGCCAGCGAGTCAATAGGGATGTCTTCGTTCACATGAACCGTTTGCGCATGCTGACGCAGGTTGTCGAGACGAGAAAATCGGCGGGAACAATGACATTGGAAGGGTCGTTCGCCCGTGTGTTTTCTGTTGCGCAGTGTGATTAGCTTCTACCCCTAGATCGAGCACGGCACATTCTACGCACCTGATATGACGAGCTAGATGTTCGCTCCTTGTGAAGCTGAGACTACATGGCGGGTAGTCGGTGCAGTAAAACCTCTGCGACTTCTTCTTCTTCGACTTGGTACCGTCTGCGTTGACGCTCTCGTCATCCGAAGCGCCATCTTCTCCCTCGCCATCCGAGTCGTCCATGTCGACGTCATCGGAGTCCTTGGACTTCCGTGAGCGTTGCGAGTTTTCCCTCTTCGGTATGCTGTTCGGCTCGACCGACTCGGGTATCTGGACGGATTCGGGGAACGGCGACGTTGGCAGCGGCTTCTGCGACGCCAATGCACTGGTACCAAAGTTGGCGCGCGTGGGTGTCGTTGCGTCGTCCATCGGTCGCGGTGGTTCTGTGGGGGCTGTACTGGGTCTGGGTGTCACGGGCGACGCTATCGAGTCGTCGTCGATCGAGTCCGCCGAGGCCAACGGTGTGTTGACTGGGCGAAAGGCTGCAGCCATGATACGGTGTGTGGTGTGCAAGTGCGATGTAAGAGTGCAGCCAGGGAGAAACGACTGCAGGCGGGGTGTCGAGTAGATATGCGGACTGCCCGATGAGGCTGAGGCGCGCGAAAGCCCGTGGCAGGGGTGAAAAGTGCGGGGAGCGCCGGCGGGACGCTGGCCGCGGTTTGGGAATGATTGCGACTAACAGCAAAAGGGCGAGGTCGGGACGGAAGGGGAACGGAGTGCAGAAGACGGCGGGAGGTAGGACGCTCAGCCGCTACGCATTCGACAAGATTTGGTGGGGAGAGCTTATTCTGCGATGATTATTGCCGGGCGACTCAGAAGAGGGTCAAGACTTGTCCTCCTGCTGGCGGCCCTGCCTCCTCCTGGTCGTCCGGGATCCGAGTGGGGATCTGAGGGCGGCACAGGCACAGGCTGAACTGAAGCGAGTTGATCAGAACAAACACATTCCCGACCAGCAGCGATGGGCCGCGGGTGCCGGTGGAATGTGCCAAGTGGGAGAAAAGCAGGTCCCAGGCCAGACAAGAGGGCCAAATCCTGTAGCGAGGCGGGTCTTCCTGCTCGTTGCAAAGGCAAGGGGTTGCGGGTGTGAGTGTCAGTGTGTGGTGTGCGTGGTGTGGTGTGGCGAGGTGCTCCCGTCGACCAAGGGTGGGTACGATGCGGATTACGGGAGACCTGACAGATCAACGAGAGGTCAAGGTCGAGGCCTGCATCTGATGCCGTCCTCTTGGAGCCTTCGTGGTTCCCCGCTATAGCACCGACTGCAGCACGGCTGGCGAGGAAGGTAGCAACAGGACCGTCTGGGACGAGATCTTGACCCGCATGGGCAGCCTCTTGTTGGTCCGTTGGGTTGTTTCTGAATCCCCTTGCGGGCGAACTACTGGATCAAGGGGACCAACCACCGACGACAGAAGCGTCCAGAGGATGGGCCGGGCGGAGCGTAGCCAATGCAGGCGGATCTCGGAATCGGTGAATCAGGCTGAAGACAGACACCAGGGCGTCCTTTGTCAGCGCCCCTGAGGCTGGCTGGCCGCCTGGATCGAAGGTAGATCGGTACCTAGGTGAGTAGGGAGGTATAGGAGAGTCGGCTATGGTGGCGACCTGGCTCAGGGCGCCGGATCCTGTGAGCGACTTTCGTGGGTGGCAGGGCAACGGCGGCCTGATGCAGGTCGTCGCTCGCGGCAGAGGTTGAATAGGAGCGCACCGGGCGCCAAAGATAGAGAGTCGAGGTGACTGGCGTTTTGGCGATGAGATCCAGAAATCCGGAAGGGAAGCCGAGGAAGCGTTGCTGGCGCTGCTGTAGAAAAGGAGCTGGCGACCTGCTGGGAAGCTAGCTCGAGGACGGTGCACGATTACAACACAGTTGCGCCTGCGCCGGCCCTGGCCTTGGCAGACGCTTTCGTGTGCTGAACCTGTCACACGGTCCTGGCCAGGATGGCACCAGAATGCTGTGGGTGGGCAGCTAGTGCCTGGCAGTGTGCAGCTCGGATAGAGAATGCTGGGACGGCCTAGGAGAAAAAATCAGAGATCGGAGAGATGGCGCGGAGGCCCAAATGCAAAGACGAAAATGTCTGGATGCGGCGGCTAAGGCTTTGTGGACGGGCTGCGGCACAGACAGAAGAACAGCAACGAGGACTTGAGTCGTGATGTCGCATCAGCAATGATGGCATGAAAGGGCAGACAGGACGGGGGGGCTCAAAACAGGAGGACACGGGTTAGGACCGGCGATGCTGCAGGAGCAACAGCAGCAATGCTCCATCTTGCCAGTGGGTGGTGGGGGCAACCCTCCAAATCGCGCCGACAGGAAATCTGAAAATCGAGGGGCGGTAAATTGAGGGGTGAAAGCCCAAGACCCGCCCCGGACAGGCTTAGCGCGGACCCCGTCAGCCGGTTGGCCACGCCTTCCATTCGCCGTACGTTTGCGTCGATGCAGAGTCCTCCCGTTTTGTTTCCCAAGGGCCAAAATCAACGCCAGCGCCAACGCCGGGGCAAGGGGCGAGTGCGGCGGCCTTCTAGCTCCGCTTTGGTGTCATCAAGAGGCTGGGTCGCCCTCACTTCAACCCATCTCACGGGCTCACCCCTCATTCGTCCCAGTTGGCTCTTAATACTGCAAATATGCATCACGACCTGCCAACCGGGGGCAGTCACCTTTCGGCTCGGTCCAGCCCAGCGAGACTGACCCAAACATGAGAACAATGATAGCCCGAGTGCGGTCCGCGACATGCAACAGGTCGCTTTTTTGTTTGCCCTCCCTGGATTTTGCCGGATTTGGGGGAGGCTCGAGCCCTATCTTATCGCGGCGAGGAAGGAGGGGCAGGCACTCTACCCATATGAGCGCCCACAAGACCAAAACTCTAACGCTTGGTCATCTGGTCGAGAAAAGGGATGTCCAAGTGCCGCAATAATTGCACAATCGGTCACACGTCTGAGTCAGAGGCATGAAGATGGAGCGTTGCCCACCAGGTCACTCGCGAGAACCAAGAGGCCAAGCATATGGTTGGGATCTTGTGTCTCGCCTGCTGTGCCCCATCAAGCCCGCTCCTTTGTGCTGTGTGCCTGACCCTTACCTCAGGCGACCCGTTTGCTTGCCGGCATCCCGGTTGCAGTGGTGCCTGTTTCGTCCGTCTTGTGCCTGGCTGTCGCCCCTCTCGCTTGCCACTTTTCTCCTGGGCGCAGTGGGAGGTGATCAAGGGGAAAAATATGGCCGACACAGCTTGACAACCTCGTGGCCGACCCAGCTCAGCGTGCTACTGTGCAGCGCAGGCTTGTCGCTGCAGCGGCTGCCGTCGTCGTGCAACGATGTTCTCAATCCTGCCGATTCCCGGCCGTCGCCCTTCGTCCCCAGCCTCCATCATGTCACGTCACTTGTCGCAAAAGCCCGATGGGCACTCGTTCGGATATCGTTGGATCCTGGACGGCGATCCACGATGCCCCTCCCTGCCCCTCCCCGCTGCTCTCGTGGGGCTGCCCACGAAATGAAAAGCGACAAAACCATTGCGTCATCGCCTCTTTGAAATCTACAAGGGAGAAGCAGAGAGTGGGACCCCAGCCAGCTCCACCTGGCATGTCTGTCTGTCCGTTTGTCGGCCAGTCTTCGCTTCTGATTCTTGAGAGAAAAAAAATTGATATCGGCTTGATGCTTTACACCACACCTGCCTTATGCCGTGCTCGTCGCAGTCGCTCGTTTCGGCGCCGCTCTCCGGAGAATTGGGCTTTGGTCGGTCACACTATCCAGGCCAGGTGGCACACAGTCCCAACGAGTGCCTGTCCTGAGCGGACCGTTGTCGCAGCGCATCAGGGCGCCCCATCCCTCGCTCAGGGCTACGAGCACAAAACAGCGCCCGCATGCATGAACGAGGCGCTATGGCGTCCAGCTGACGGTCGCAGCACACAGTTCAAGTTCCATTTCTCCATTTCTCTCCATTTCTCCATTTCTACCCGGCCACCACGGTCACCATGACTGCCTTATTGCCTATTGGGCGGGTAGGACAGCGAATTTAAACCTACGACGTGGCAAGATAAGCGGAACGGTCAACCAGGTCGATCGCGCAGGTACGACCGGCGGTCGCCGGGATACGAAGTCGTTGTCTGTGGCCGGCATCGCGCCCGGAGACGGCCAGGAGGAGCTCCGGAACGAGAAGACCAACAAGGCAGCCCGCTGCCGTGGCCTGACCGATGGCTTCACAAGCGCCCACACCCGCACCTAGACCTCTGCGTCTGCAGTTTCCGCATCTAGTTCCAAGTCCCCCTCTTCGTCCCGCGCAGCCGGATTTCGTGGTTTTGTGACAGGTCCGGGTCTGGGCTAGGGCTGCAACACTGCACTACCTATTTGCGGCGCACACAAAGGAAGGAGCAGGAACAGCGGATCCCTCAGCGTGAAACACATCAGGCGCCGGGCCTACGGCCAAGACCCGTCGGTCGTCTGCTCCCGTACCCGCAGCGTACCCCCAGCCTTCCGAGCAAAGAGGCCACGACCATCGTTGCCCGAATGATCGCCCGATGAACGTCCCGACGATAGCATCCCCGGATATAGCCCTATACAGTCGCGGCATTTGTCGTCCTCGGCGAGCGCTGGGAGCAACTCCAGACGACCCTGCCCCGGTTTCACATTGATGACGGTCAACCAGACTTCGGCTGTGGACGAGTCGAGACACCGCCGGTACCCGTCCATGTAGCCGTAGGCATGGGCTCTCTGCCTTAGCCTGGCTGCAGCCATCTGCAGGTTGGCTGAGAGTCTGGCGGTACCTGAACAGGAGGCGTGAGCGTGGATTTGCTCGCTCGACGAGCCCTTCCCCACCCCACCATCACGATGGTTACGTATGTCTGTCGTCGTTCCTCACTGGCGCTGACCGTAAGCTGGCCCGCTCAGGTTTTTTGGGATGACCAGGCTGGCGGATGCCCACAACGCGATGCTCACCTCATTCGCCCGTCACATCCGGGCCACACCTCTGGGGGCTTGAGCCGAAACGACAAAGTCGGCGCGCCTTTTTTTTTTTTTTTTTTTTTTTTTTTTTGGAAGACGGATGACTGGTTTTGTGTTACCAGTCCAGTCCCTTGCCTGTAAACGCCCGCGAGGTAAAAAAAAAAAAAAAAAAAAAATGTCCCCCACCTATCATCAATCCCGACAGGACCCCCCGCCCTCGCCAAGACCCCCGACCTTGGAATCTTCGACGGCTTCCATTCATGTGTGCCTTGGGTAGCGATAGAGGCATGACGGGACAGAGTGCAGACAATCTATATAAACTGGCTCTGCGCCTTGAACGCGTATATTGACCGACCCCTACCCACCAACGCGCGACACTGACACCACCGCAGCCTCCATCCGTCTTGCCAGATGCGGCAACTCTGCTGTTGATCTGTTGTTGCCCCTCCCTCCTCTTGTCCTTCCTCGTTGTTGTGTCACTTTTCGGTCATGCTTTCGCCTGCAGTGCAGGCTTCTGGCCGCGAAACCCTTCCTTCCTTTCCCCTCTTTTGTCTCCTATGTTGTGCAACGTGGGCGCTGTTTGGCCGGGACATAAGTCCGACGAAAGCCGCACCCTCCCTCCTCTTGTCTCTGTTGGTCTGCGAGCGAGGCGTCGGTCCGACACAACAGACTGATTCCTTCAAGTCCCTTGGCCTGCTGCCACTTTCAGGTTGGGTTGCATTTGCCCTTCTCACGTGCTTGACTCATGTTGAGGGGAACAAAAAATCGGATGCAACCTACCAAATACAATCGTCCCCTCCCCCAAAAAGGGAGCAGAACCAATCCCCACGCCTATTAATAAGCTACATAGTGCGTTCGGTCTGAGCGTGCCTCGACTATTGAGTCGTTGGTTTGTTTTATTGAAATGTCTCCATGTTGCTTTGACACTGCAGTTGACTTGACCATTTGGGCGCGCAATATTAGACGTGCCAACGACGCGTTGTAACCAAGGGACAAATACGAGGATTCCCAGACTTTTTGGTGTTCGTTTTTCTAATAAAGACAGCTGGCAATTTATATTTCTGCGCTGAATGGGGGGCTGCATTGCGTTTCCCGTGCCGCGGTGTGAAAGGGGCACAGCACGGTTTGCGAGAACGAGTTGTTATATGAGCTGATGGAACGCCGACGGCCTGGTTTTTATGGGATTCGTCATAACGTTTGGATGTTGGAAGAGGTAGGGGCGCCATTTATGGTGAAAGGTGTCATGTCATATCTGGGCTTTTCAGCTAAGATTCACTGGGATATTGAATACGCGGCATGCGGACTTGTTCATATTCGGTCGCATTCGGGATGAGTCTCGGACTTGAGCTCTCCCGATGCGGGTGCAACTGTCATTATTGTTTTTTTTTTTTTTGTTTTTTTTTTTGCGCAGATGTGAGCGTGGATTAGAAATGGACACGTACGAGATATCTAGAATGCAACATTGAAGATGGTTTCGAAGGGGACAACTTTAGCCGGGGCTCCGAGCTGCTCTCGTGTCTGGGGGGTTGTGTTGACCTTCAGGAGCCCATGGCCCGCCTACAAGCATAATGTCTACCAGCCTCATGAATGCCTGCTGGTCTCAGTTTGGGTTCTTTCTTGCTAGTGATTTGAGCCCATGATATGTAAGGCGTGATCATGCGATAACTGGGAGTTTATCCTTTGGGGCTCAAGAGATTGCCGTCGGGGTGTAGCTTATCTGTTTGAGAGGATGTCAGGGGAATTCAGATTTTCACTAACTCCAAGTTCCATGATTGCATGGAAACAGATACGAACCTTGTTTGTCTATTGTGACATTTACATGTACTCGAAATTCCAAATTCAAGTCTTGTTTTCGTAGTCGATGACTGACAAACTCCCGGCCTGATGTTGAGCTGAATACCACAAAAAGTGCGATCGTTAACTCCCGGCCATCCCGTTGTTTTGATGAAATGTTATGGCTATATCACCAGTGGCATTGAGCCGCTACCCACATGGAGAGCCACAACAAGTTCTCGCCTGTGATTGACGATGCCAATGGACCACGGAAAGTGTCTGTCACACCCGATGCCGCCTCTTGGATGCTGGGCAGGGCCATGTAAACAGTTTCAGGTCAATCACAGGAGTAGAAACAGTTGCAGCAATGGATGCCCAATTGATGAAAGCCAACGATAGTCTATAGTGATACAAGCATGCTACCCAAAGAATGACAACGTAAGAGATATAACCCACCCCAACTCCAGCAGACAATGCATCACCACGCGTCACACCCACCGCCCATCACCCCTTTCCATCCTCCTCCCTCTCTCCTCTGCCTGAACGATATCCAACTCCTGATATCCCTCCGCTTTCCACGGATCCTTAATGATACCCTCCTCTTGACGCGACAGAGCCTCATACCCACCGAGTCTAGCGGCACCATACCTATCCATCTCACCGGCACCGGCACCGGCACCGGCATACCCCGTATCAACCTCATCACCGGGCTCACCACGGAACGGATTCTCCGGGTCATCGTCCTTATTTGCCCCCCGCGGCTCCAACGCCACAACCAACCTCGAGCTCCTCCTCTCAGCCTGCTCCTCCAACAGTACCTTCTTCACAGCGCGCATCTTCCACCAGATATACACGCCCATAATAATGGTGATAACAAAGGCGATGCCAAACACGATATTTTTCGGTCCATGCGACGGCTTTTCCTGAACCAGGAGAACGCCGAGATAGACCAAAAAGATTTGTTTCGGGAGCGTGAGGAACGTCGCTATGGCAAAGAACCAAAAGTTTACGCCGCAGGTCGAGAAGACAGCTGTTGCGAAATGGGAGGGGATCGCCGAAAAGCGGATAACTAGGACGATCTTGGCTTTGTTAGTTTAGGTTTGTGGATTAGGAAGAAAGGGGGGAGTTGCGTACCCAGAATCCTCCATCGCGAGTGAGACGAGCCAGGGCCCCATAGTTGAGGTTCGTCCGCTCGAGCTTTTGGGCTTTCGCGCGGAGGAGATATTGGAAGGCGAACCATGTACCGACTGTTTTGTTGTTAGTGGGGAGCGTCGTAGCAAGCGGGAGAGGAGACCATGCTTTCGCCCAAAAATGTCCCCGCCGCGACGATGCCAAAGCCTTCCCAAAGACCATAGACCACACCGCATAGGAGGGCGACCAGCTCGTGACCGAATAGTGGAGGGAATGATATAACGATGAGGATGGCGATGGGTATCAGCCAGCCGGCGCGGAGGTCGCGCACGTGCTTGGCGAACGGTTCAAGATACTGGAAATAACCACCCAAAGTTAGCGACAGTTTTGTTTCGCTGTTGTGGCTTTGGGGGTGGAATGGAATGCAAACGACGGACCTTGACGACTTGATCATGGTGGATTGTGATGAGGACGGTGAGGACGATTACCACGATCAAAATCACCCACCACACTGGAACATGGAAAACCCCCCGTCAGTTATCGGCGATGCCAAGTCGGCTCCGCGGCTGGATGATCGGTCGCCAAGACGGCGCCATATCGGAACGTACCGAGATATTTCGGTCTCAGGAATACCCTCTTCCAATTGACTGGTTGGTAGTTTGTTTCTTCTGGCGCACCATCTTTGGCGCCTGCTCGCTGCTCCCGTATCCTGTTGCGTATCCTGTCCATTGTGTCTGGGTTGTGGTTGTCCGGCGTCGAGAATGGTCGATCGCTGCTTCGGAGGGGTCGTCGCGCGGCCTCAATTGGAGCTACAAGAAGGAAAGTGGAAAGGAGTGAGTAATTGCGACAAAACTATGGCGGGAGGTGTTATGAAAAAGAGGGTATTTCCGGCGCTATTCGCGAGCAATGCCTCGCCAGAAATGGAGCGGGACACTGAAGGGACAACGGAGGTGGCAACATGGTCGTAATCCGGATAGTCGCAGTTTCTGAGTTGGGCCGTCCGACGCGAAGGGACCGGATCGACAGCGCAGAGCGCAGCCAGGGCCAAAGCTTATTAATCATCTCGCGCATGACGCGGTGCTGTGCGACGTCATCTCTGGCTTCGCTTGCTTTGTGCCACGCCTTTAGCTTGTTTGCGACGCTTTGTGTTGCTATTTTGTCTCCAAAAGCCCCTGGGATTGGGCTTGGCCTAATTGTTGTTTTACTTGGAGGCAGGTTGGGGCTACCGTGGCTAGAGTGGGTTGGAGATGAAGCTCACATTCCCGGCGAAGTGGAAGCCCCTGAATACACGGTCCACCGGCTCGGTGTTCCTGACTCCTATTTTGTTGGCTGAGCAAACATTGCATCTTGACATAAAGCTTGGTGACAACATGGTATACCGAATTGAAGTTTTCCCTGTTGCAGCCGCCAAACTAGGGCTCGATGTCTCCTGGTTGCTCTTTCCAGACATTCTGGAGCACCTAGCCTCGCAGTAGGTGTCTATCTTTAACTTCTGGTTCTGCACTTTCCCACATGCCAGCCTAGCCCCCTGGGCCTACCTCCATGAAAAAATAAGAATATTTCACAACCTTCCGTTCTTTTTTCATCCCTCGGTCAGTCCGCCGGTTTTGTGTTGAGATAAATTCGAGAAGGGGAGCAGACATCCTGCATCTTGGGGCTGAGACGGTAGCACCCAAGATTGTTCATGTTATGCACTTGGCTGGCTGGAATTGTTGCTACAGACGGAAGCATTTAGAAACAGCATGTCAACCCCGGACTTGGGTCGATTGGTGCCCATGAAGCAGGTGCTCTTGTCATCTGCTGTCTCTTGTCCGCACCTTCCTGGGGCAGGAACCACCGATGAGGAGCTGATAGGAATCCCGATCTGCCTACCCCGCTCTTGAAGAACCTAGAAGCCAAAGACGCCACCATCCGCGCCAATCCCAATAAAACTTCAAATCCAGGACATACGATAGCAAGTGGTTGAGCCCGGAGGCCGAATCCATACCGAACAGTGGGTCACCTCTCAACGATGCTAGTGCACTCAACAGGTTTGACGGCTGGACGGCGGTTGAAAACGATGAGCGTCCCCAGCGCCACAACCGTTCCAGTATGCTTCAGCATGCCCCGGCGACGGTATCACAGGGACCCGGGCGACACCTCGCCAAGGTTTACAATGACCCGAAACCGCCCACCTTATCCTCGGCAACCATGCCAAACGTCAGAACATTAAAGCCCACACGTTCCCTTACTCCTCTCTTTCCACTTCATCCTCTTGTCACCAAATCTGTCGACATCGTCAAGCACAGGCACGATGAGGTTTCTCCCCCTCTTCTTCCTGGCGGGCCTTGGCCTCGCCGATAAGTGGGAAGACGAACACAGGGCCGGGTTCAAACCCAAACACAAGGGGCCTCAGGAACTCATTCACCACCCAGAAGTGCCGCAATCATGGCACAGGGAATTGCGCAGTATCGAGGAGAAGTTCTATGGCTCGAAATATAACAATGGTAGGATTTCCCGGTGCTCTCCTCTGCCCTTCGCCTTCTCCTGGAAGATTCCCCACAACCCAGAGCGATGTGGCGTTCATCGTTATTTCCCATTTTCCGTCCTTCAACTCCTTCCCTTGCCCTGATGTACCTCTGTTACACACACCGGTGCCGGGCTCGCGTGACGCCCACCTCGTCACCGGTTCGTACTCAGCTAACCATTCCAGGTCAATAGACCTCATTCCCGGCCCTGGTGAATATCAGATTCTCAAGTTTGCCCTCGAGCCCATTGAGTACACCTCGGACAGGTGCTCACTCACCATTGAATCCAACCTCGGCTTCTCGGACAAGAACGTCGAGATCGAGTGCCCTTCGACGGCCATCACACCCCGCATCCGCAGCGGCTCCCAGCAGGATATCCTATACTCGATCCGGCAAGACTACTACAAAAAGGAAGGCTACGATGTCTGCGTCACGTTTGAGCCGATCGGCGAGCTGTGCACCTTTGTGCGCATGCGTGGCACCCGCGGAATCAACATGCCAGCCGGGCTGTCGTACTCGCAGGAGATGATCGACCACGAAAAGATTAAGGACAAGTTTGGCGGTGGTCAGTATAGCACCCACGAACATGTTTGGAACCATGCCGACAGGGCCAAGTTCGACCAGCCGCACTGGAGCATCACCTTCGATGAGAATGCTCCGGGTGTCAAGATTGCCGAGGACTACATCCCAAAGAGGTTCGTCGACGAAGCCTCCCCTGGTCTGACGGCTGGACCACAGGAGCCGGTCAACTGGAACAATGTCTTCATGGCCACACGAGCGGACTACTGGAGGGACAGGAAGAAGCTGGCTGCTGAGGAAAAGGAAAAGGCAGCGAAGGAAAAGGAGACCCAAGACCCGCAGGAAGCCAAGCTGGAGAGCGCCCGAGAGCAGTTGAAGAAGGCATTGGTGGATGCGAGCAAATCCAAGGCGGACTTCGGCGAGGCGGTGAAGGACGTGAAGAAGGCAGCAAAGGAGACTAAGGAACTCATCAATAAGGGTAAAAAGGCAGTCAAGGACACTATTGAGAAAGGCAAGAGAAGGTTCACCAGGTGGGCGATCGAACACTCCGACAGAATGTACAAAATTTACGAGGAAAAACGAAGAAAAGAGTTCTGGGAGAAGGTCCACGTCGACGAGAAGGCCCGGCTGGACTATATGAAAAAACACGGTGGAGTTGGCAAAAGCAGAAGGGGCGACTGGGATCCTCAGGACGTCTACAGCAACGGCAACTACGGCAAAACCACGAGGCGCGAGAAGTGGAAGGAAAGGCTTGAAAAGGTTGACCTCAACAACATTTGGGGATACAAGAAGGACAAAGAGGACCCAAATAAGCCCAAAGGTCACATCTATGGGTACACGAAAACGGGCAAGCCCATTTATGGGTACATCAAGCACGATACCAAGGAGATCATTCTTGATGGTATCCAGGATATCGGCAGGCACGGCGTGTACGCGTACACCAAGGACGGGAAGAAGATTTTCGGTTGGTCGGCCTCGGGCGAACCTGACACGACGGGCGCTTCGAGGATTTTTGTCCCTGATCCGAGGTTCCCAGGTTTCAGTTGGACTGGTGAGGAGGAGTATTGGCTGCAGCCATAGCAGAAGCTGCTTGTGTATAGATAGATGCTAGAAAAGTCGAGATTGTCTGTCATTTTGTCGTGCCCCGTAAATGTCCGTGACCGCTGGGCGAGGTCAAAGGGACCCAAGGTGTAAAGTCAATGAACGGGAATAACCTGTGGGTGGAAAGAGCACCATCAACGCTCCCGTGACCAGTGGCTGGGGCTGCGACTGCGGGACAGACCAGTAGAGAATGATGATGTCTTCAAACGGGGCGAACAGGCTCGGAATATCGGGGTTGAAATTCGGTGACGGAGGGCCACATCTTAACCCCGACCACCTCTTCCATCAAATTGTCATTCTCGATGGAAAGCCGGCATGGGTTTGCCTCACCTCGGTGAGCCCCGGCTCGACTGACCCAGAACGAAAACGACACGGAAAGGAAAAAAATCTGAGATTGACGTCGCAGTTGAACAAACCATCAGAAGAGGGGCCAGAAAGACGCAACAAGAGATAGAGGGAAACAGGAGGAAGGCGCGCCCCTTGATAACGCATGAAGCTTCATTTTGATCGCTCCATCTGGCGGAGTCCCAATGACATTCAGGTCGGTCTGATCTTACTCAGCGGTTTCGGGCCTCGCCTTGGCACTAACAATTTTTCTTTATCGCCATTCAAACTGGTTCATCCCAATCCCAATGCCTTCACGGCCATGGCAGCTCAAGCCAACCGAGGCACCCTGTCACGATCGCCGTCCATATGATTTCCCCGCATTTTAGATATTCCCAAACGTACAACTCTTGCAGCAGTCTTGCATCAATCGCTGACTTTCGAATCCTTCGGGGAGTCCAATGCAGCTTTCTGTGCGCTTGGCGGATTCGTTTGGTCCGGGGAAGGGCGCCGTCACGACGGATTGCCGAGCCTGATCGGGCGTAGCTGCGATGTCCTGCAGGTCCCCGGTGACAGGCACAGTTGCATCTGATCCGGGGCGCCCATTTTCTAGAATTCCATTGTGCCTCGCTGACAGCTGCCGGCCCGTGTCGAGTTTCATTGCTGCGGCGAAACACACGATGGCAGACGACCTGACCACGGACGGAATGGCGGCAATTGCTGATATTTGACGTGGCGTCCAGGTCAGTCGTTCCCAATCTCGGCGTGGATGGGTCCCAAATCCAGCTCGTTTCAACGTTCTGGAGCTTGCTGGGTGCCCCGCAGCGGCCGTCCTCCTTCCAATCCTGTCGGTCGCCACCGGCCGAGATTTTTCACATGGACCCACGACCGATGCCTCGGCCGCCGAGCAACCGCCAACGGCGGACCCCTGAACGCTGCTCCCGTGCATCGTGCATACATGCAGTGCCGAACACGGCACACGGCAGCAATGGGATTCCGCACACCGGCGAGCTCACCAGCTGCAGTTTTGCATTCCTGGCTCAGCCCAACTTGGCAGCACGCCCGCGACCACCCTCCCCCAACGAGGAAGTATGGCCGGTGCACCCACCTTGACGGCGGCACTCCTCCACCGAACCCACCCTCGACCCTTACCGAAATCATGGCACCCTTGTGGCAATCATCGTGGCCCCCTCGAACGGGTTTGCCCTGGCTCTGAATTGTTCAAGATCCCCCGTCCCCGCCGTCCACGCGACTCAGGGCTTGGATCCACTGCCGCGATTTCGACTCGCATGTCTCACTTCCTCCTTCCAACCTCACAGGAAGCGACGCCGTGCCGCGAAACCGTCATATCATGGGCTTCATCAAGAGCATCAGCACCTTTGGCCTGTGTCTTGGTGCCCTGAGCAACGTTGTCGCAGCGCAGTCACTAATTCCAGGCGCCGATAGGCTGCCCGAGTGTGCCGTGAGTAACCCGAGTGTTCGTCCTATACTTGGCTGACGCCTGGCAGCTCTCCTGCTTCCGCCAGTCGATCCCAGAAACGGGATGCAACGCAACCGATCTCGCCTGTCTTTGCCCAAGCGACGCATTCAGGCTCGACGCGACGCTGTGCGTGCAAGCGGCATGCACGGTAAAAGAGACGCTCAGTGAGATGCCTCTGCAGTGCAACACTGGCCGGGGTGCTAACAAGACCGGGTAGCCAGCCGAAACGTCACAGCAGATCTCTGCAACGACCCGACGGAAGGCGATGATCGCGTCATCACGATTCTTGCCGTCTTCCTAGGGCTGGCAGCATTGGCAGTCGTCTTGAGAATCATAGCCCGGATACTGACCAAGGCATACTTTTGGTGGGATGACTTGTGCAATCTGTTCGCGATGGTATATGTGGCACCCTCTCCGCGCCGAATGATGAAACTGACCAGCACAGGGCGGCTGCATTGCCTATGCCGTTGTCAACTTTGAAGGTATGGTCCCCCATAGAACCCAGACGGCCAAAACTGACGTTGGATGCAGCGGTTGGCAAGGGAATGGGCAAGGATATATGGTTCCTCGAGTTCCACCACGTGAACGACGTCGTTAGGGACTTCTTCATCAACATGTTGTTGTACACGACAACCCGGTTCCTGGTGCGGTCCTCGATCATTCTGTTCTACCTTCGCGTTTTCCCGCTCCGATCCGACAACAAGCTCGGTCGCATCCTGGTGGCGACACTGATTGCCAACGTGGTCTACAACCTGAGCTTTTTCCTGACTGTTGTGTTCCAATGCCAGCCCATCAGCTACTTCTGGACAGCGTGGGAGGGAGAACACGAGGGGCACTGCGGCAATTTCACTGTGCTTGCGTGGGTTGCCGCCATCACCGGCATCATCTTTGATGCGTGGCTGCTTGCCCTCCCGTTCCCCCAGTTGTTAGCGTTAAACCTGCACTGGAAGAAGAAGATCATGGGGTCCATGATGTTTAGCGTCGGAATGGCGGTGGTGGTTATCAGCTTCATCCGCCTCAAGACAATCAACCAGTTCACGAGAGCGTCAAACCCAACCAGTTGGTCCCCCAGTTTTTTCAAGTACTAATTTCAAACTAACGGATGACAGGGGATGTTGTTGAGCTCATCATCTGGTCGGGCATTGAGCTGGACGTGGGCGTCATTTGCCCTTGTCTTCCCAGTTTGCGGTTGCTGTTGCGCAAGATCATGCCCAGGATCATCGGTACGACGGGCAACTACGAGATGGGGTCTGTAGCCAACGGGACGCGTGGGGGGACGGGGGCCCGGAAGAGTGTGGGAGTGGGGAACATGATGGGCTCGGGGATTGTGGTGTCCATGTCGGTCAAGACATCACAAGATTCACGAGGTGACGAGAAGGATTGCTCGGCAAGTGTGACGGGGCTGGTGAGGGATCCGCAACGAGAAAGGCGGGACAAGGTGTGGGACGGGACGGCTTGACGGCTAGGCTCTGCTAGGCTTGATGATGCTCATGAATGCGAAATCGTTGGAATTACCTGCCTCTGTGATGTCCTCCATTCCGACTGCGACCACAAGAAGTGCCAATCTGCACCCCAGAGGAAGTGCATTAGTCTTTTTCTACCCCGCAAGATCGGTCGGCAGGAGCGGCTACCTATAGAAGTGACATGTGGATCACCTGTCACGATCGTGGCGGATGCCTCGGTTGAGTTTCCAAACAACAGCCTGGCTGTCTGAGGCGAATCTGGGCACACGAAATTTTCTTTTTCGTTCGTCGTCCTGAGCTGGGGTGAACTGGGGTGAGCTGTCGCTGATTTGTCCTGACCTTCCCCTGATTCTTCCCCGACCATCCTGCAGAATCGCCGACAGGCAAGGAACGTTACGCAGAGCAGAAGCGAGTTTATTAAGAGGCCTCGGGAGATTTCTAGGCTCCAAATTAGCCTGCTTCATCAAGTAGGTAATGAGGCAATGAGCATGCTGCAAGCCGCAGATATGTGCGGCAACCGGAAGAGGACAGGCGAAGCTTGAAGTTGGGCGGTGAGGAGGTATACCTCAAGACGTTCGCCCTAACATAAATCGTTCAATTCACGGCAACTAGCCACCACAGCTGTAAATATACCGCAAAAAGAAACTCAGAAAACAAAATGAATATTTCCACGTTGAAGAGCATGTTCAACAACTGTATATATGTTTTCCGCAACAAACAAACCATTTTTCGTTCTTCCTTTCTTTCTTTTTTTTTTTTACTTCACAGGCTTTATACAGTGTAGTACTGACCGGTCTTTTCCCCGAAGTGGGTGCATTTCTTCCTGTAGCCAGGAAACCAGTCCACTCTCACTAAGAAAGGTTTGTAGTGGAATATGAAGTGGCCTACGACATGTGCCAGTTTCCCCTTGAATGTATAGCCTCACTTCACGGTAACGCCCGCTGCGCCATGAAAGCGCGCAGCCCAGAGAATGCCTCCATCGCCCGCGGAAGAAGGCTCTCCATGTACCGCTTCCACTCCATCTTGCACTTTCCACACAACTTGGCCCCGCCCCACTCGCCCGGCGCCGGGGCACCATAGACGGCAGGCACGACACACTCAGCACAGTGCGTCTCCAGACCCTGCTCAAGCAACTCCAGCAACTCCGGGAACAACAGCAACTCATTCTGCGCCGCGACAAACGCATACCGCTCATCGTCTTCCGCCGCCTTCACACCCTTATCCAGCCGCGCCCAAAGCTTGACGTGCTGCCGCGCATCCTGCACCATCTGCGCCGTATCCGGCAACCCCAGCGTCAGCCCGTCCTCCAAAAAGCGATACCTCCGCATGGTCAGGTGAATCGGCCCGCCGAAAAACCGCACAAAATTCACGGCGCACTGCATCGCCGGGTCCCATGCCGCCGCCGCGTCCAGCGCCCACAGCACCTCCCGGCACCGCTGAAACGCCCCGGCCCGCAGCTCCTCGCCGACATAGGCGTACGTGTCGTGGATCTCCCCTTCGGAGCGGTGCTTGTAGTACGCAAACACGTCGTACAGCGTCATGGTGATTTCGGCAAAGATCTGCAGCTGCGCCTCGGAGAACCAAAAGTCGTGTATGTCGTTGCACGCCAGCGCGGCGGCGATGGTGAGGCGGCAGAAGCCGTCGCAGTCGCGCAGGCGGAACCACGTCTGCGCCGATTTGGGGAGCGTGTTTGCGTAGCGGCGAAAGAGGGACGAGTTGCGGCGGGCGCACGTCTTTTCGCCCGTGAGCAGGACGTAGGTGCGCCACTCGCGCGCCATGGCGGCGTGGAAGGGCGTGTCGCGGAAGAGGGTGTGCAGCAGGGCGTCGGCGTCGTAGCCGAGCACCTGGTGCGGGGAGGCGGCCATGTCGACGAGGTCGCCGCTGATTTCCGAGATGGTGGCGATGGCGCCGAGGCGCACAAAGGCGAGGTAGCGGTCGTAGTTGCGGGGGGTGAATTGGGGGATGCAGGTGCGCACAAACTCCCACGAGCAGACGAGGGTCTCTTGGATGTAGTGCGAGGGGACGCCGCAGTTGCGGAGGTCGGCTTTGAGCTCGTTGGGGAAGTACCATTGGTCCGGGGGGAGGTTGGGGGACGACGGTTCGGCTTGGTGTCTGTTGGCGGTGGTGGTTTTTACGCCGCCCCCGTTTTCGCCCTCCGTGACTGCCATGGTCAGAGCAGGGGCCATTGAGAGGGCGTGGCGTTAAAGTCAAAAGGATGGAGGTCACAGTTCTAACTTGGATGCTTCAATGATACAGACCGGACGCTGTGGTAGGCTCCTGCTTGTAGAGCCGTTCCCCAGGATTTGCGTTTTATGAGGAGACACTGGCTTGGCCGCCCAGCAGTCTGACTCCCGAAGGACTCATGTTCAGATATGCACCATTATCTTTGGGCCGAAGATAACTACGGAAAATAAAGTCTAGATTCGTTACGACATTCTCTCTTTAGAATGTACTACTTTACCCAGCCGTGATGCCGTTTATGCGTCGTCGCGGCTCTTCCCGCCTTTGGTCCCCCCACGACTTGGCTAAATCTATGATACCCAATGGCGTCAGTCGATTATGTCAGAAGCCAGGATGCCGGATATCAGTGCCGGATATCGGAACACGTGCGTGTTTACATGTATATGGCGCCCAACACCGTGACAGTTCCGATCTTCGGAATGCCTAGAGTGGGCTGCCGCGTACCCCTCAACCCTGCAGTTAATAGCACTTTTACAATCCCAAGGTACTTTGCAAACATGCCGTATGCTGATCATCAGGAGAAAACAACGTGACCTTTGATTTGAGATGCAGTCTCGCCGAAATGATCCCGCGGCTCTTGCATTCGAAGGACCTCGTTGATATGCCAAAGCACCGGGAAGAGACCAGTGACTGGGCCAACGTGAGTGCAAAAAGGTAATGGAGCTGCTTCAGGAGGGGCTATCTGGCTCAGCACTCCGACAAGCACATTCCTCAAGGTGGTAAGCCCACGGACAAGATCCCCCCTCCTCTTTAACATTCAACCCGCTATTGCTATTCCCTGCAGCCGGCCTAGCCAGCCTTCACCATGACCCTAGTCTTTTCACCTTCAGAGTGGGCACCTGCCCTCCCCTCCCCTTCCACCCTTCTCGCTATCCTCCCCCTCCTCCTTTTTGTAAGTCTCACCCTCACCTAACCCCCACCCCCCGAAAAAAAAAAAAGAAAAAGAGAAAGAGAGAGAATCGAAAGACAACACCTACTAACCCCACAGCTCACCCACGCTCTCCTCTCCACCATCTACAACCTCCACTTTCACCCTCTCCGCTCCTACCCGGGCCCCCTGCTCTGGCGCGGAACCCCCCTGGGCAAAATCTCGGCCCAGCTCCGTGGCGACCTCACCAACGCGATCCACGCCCTGCACATCCAATACGGACCCGTCGTGCGCATCGCGCCCACCGAGCTCTCGTACATCAGCGCGCAGGCATGGCGCGATATCTACGGGACTTCTGCTCCCAAATCAGGAGGAGGGGAAAGCACAATGCCTAATATCATTTACGGACAGTCGGAGCTGGAAATGTTTGGTGCGCGGGCGATATTCTGGCAGGTCGAGGGGAAGGAACACGCGCGACACAGGAGGGTGATAGCGGAGGGGTTCGGGGGAGGGAAACTGAAAGGATACGAGAGTATCGTAGGGGGGTACGTGGACATGTTGGTCGGGAAGCTCAAGGAGCGTTGTTGTGGACAAGGGGGAAAACAACATGAGCAAGCTGTTGTTGATCTCGGAGCGTGGTTGAGCTTCTTCTCGTTCGACGTCATTGGAGATCTAGTATTCGGCGAGAGCTTCGGGTGCTTGGAACGCGGGGCGATGCACCCATGGATGCGATTCATCTTTGGAAATCTGCGCGCCATGATGTATGACCAGATCATCTCGGCCATGGGACAATTCGGGGTGCTGCTGAGGCGGTGGGTGCCCGAGGCGTTGAAGGCGCAGGCGCTGGCGCACGTGGAGAATACGCGGGAGTGGGTGAGACGGGCGGTGATGGAGGAGAGGGGGCTGGTGACGCATTTTGGCGAGGCCTTGTCGTTTGATGAGGTGACAGCCAATGCGAATTTGCTTGTCGTTGCGGGCTCCGAGACGGTCGCGACACAGCTCCCGGTGGTGGGGTACTATGTCATGAGCGATCTCGAGGTGTGGACGAGGGTGCGGGATGAAGTGCGGGGGGCTTTCGAGAAGGAGGAGGAGATCAATGTGGCAGCTGTCTCGGCGAAGTTGCCGTACTTGCTGGCCGTTCTGAACGAGGCCCTCCGCATCCACACGCCCGTTCCGGTGGGGATCCACAAGCTGGTGCCTGAAGGCGGCACCATCATCGATGGACAGTGGGTGCCCGGCGGGACGGACGTGACTCTCCACCAGTGGTCGGCTTTCCGGTCGCCGGTGCACTGGAGAGACGCCGAGTCTTTTCGGCCCGAGAGATGGCTCGGCGATGAGCGCTATGCCGGAGACAACAGGGACGTGTTTCAGCCGTTCCACTTTGGGCCGCGCAATTGCATTGGTCGCGGGTTGGCACACATGGAAGCAAGGTTGGTGTGGGCAAAGTTGATCTGGAACTTTGACATGGAGTTGGAGCCAGAGAGTGCGAATTGGGCTGCCCAGAAGACGTGGATTTTGTATGAAAAGGGTCCGCTGCTGGCGCGTTTGACACCGGTAGTTCCACGGCGCTAGCACCTTACTACTTTAAATTTCATCCCAGGAATCCAAACGTGTCGTCTCACACAACAAAAAGTGAAAAAAAAAAAAGGAACAACCAAATCCAGACTCGAACCCACTACCTCGTCCATCCATCTTTTCTTCGTCCTCAGGTTCCCGAACCATTCATAGCGGAATCATCAACACCCCTCAAAACCAAAGCCCCTTCCAAGCACCACCAGTCCTCAAAACAACACCTTATCCCGCCGATTCCCATCTCAGCATGAATATCTGGTAGTAAAAACCCTTGGAGAAAAAAAAAAAAAAAAAGTAACGGGAACAGCAGGGTGTGGCCTTCCTACCCATGGTTGAAGTACTCGAGGTCGCCTGTGAGTAGGAAGTAGCATCGGCCGGGACCGGATGCTTATTTTGGTAACCACTGCGGAAAGTGAAACAGTTGTACGCTATTGCCGACCCAGTCCGCCCATCGTTTTAGGTGTCCAATTCAATTTGGCGCCCTGGCTGTTCCCGTTGAGAATCTGGTCCCGTAACCTAGACTATAAGGTTCCCTGATGGTGGTGGGGTGGTCTCGGGTGGGAGAGTTGGGAGGACAGTGCTGTTGTTGGTGTTTTCGCCCCAACCTGAGGCGGGAATTTCTGCAGGAGGGCATCGTCTACATTTGGGTAGGACTTTGAAGATATCGTGAAGGCATTCGCAGTTTATTTCGCGCAAAATCATTTTTGTCTGAGGCTATTCGCAGCGTCACCACCAACGATCACCACCCAGCCCGCGCACCTTCCTCATGAGACTCACGCGACTAAATCTTTCCCTCCCCAACACATCGTGCATCGATTTGGCAATTCTAAAAGTCATTCGCATTCAATCATAACGCATCGCACCATTTTATCAAGTGAGCCTATTCCCACGCACCACGAGCTCAAAACCATCCCCATCAAAACCGCCACCACTCCCCAAGCCCCGCGTACCTTCCCGATGAAAACTAAATCTTCCCCTCCCCAACCAACCGCCTGATGGTCTCGATACTGCTCTCCACCGCAATCTTGGCCGTCCCCTTAAACTTCTCCTCCAACTTTGTCGCCTCCTCGCTCCCCGCCTCCACGCCCGGAACCCTCCACTCAAACACATACGTCATGTACAGATCCGTCTCCTCCCCACTCGGGCCCTGCGAGATGTAATTCGCAATCTTGGTGCCATCCTCCTGGTGGAAATCCACGCGCACAGGCGGGTAATGCCTGACCACTTCGGTGACGGGTTCGCCGTCGGCCTTGTTTTTGGGTCCGGCGCCGGACTTGAAGATGACTTCGCGCGTGATGGTTTCCACTTCTGCCTCCGACGTGGCGGGCGAGGACGAGACGACTTTGCAGTCGATGATGAGGGGGACGAATTCCTCGGCGTGACGGACTTTGCGCTTGAGGCCGGCCCAGACTTGGGAGGGGGTCAGCGGGGTTTGGGAGGGGCGGTTGATGGGGGCTGTGTAGGCTAGGTTGAAGGAGACCATTTTGTTTTTTTGTCTGATGCTGTCGCGATGTTTAGGTGGTGAGAAATGGAGGGTTGTGGTGCTGGGAAAGATGGTTGATGGTGTTTGGTTGGGCTGAGGTGGGGTGAATGAGGTTGGGTCAAGACAAGATTTCGGGAGGGGTTACGGATTAGCTCCCGCCCTTTTTAAATCGCCGAGTGGTGAGGCCAGGTTCCACACTGCGGGTTCGGAGGTTCCCCAAGGGGCTGCCCGGAGTTGGCCAGTGGTCACGTCGGAATCGGGATCGGATCGGGGGATTGAAGAATCGAATGTTTGACGTTCGACGACGGTGATAGAGATGCTGCGGAAAACCGGCAACGGGATCAGAGGAGACGCAAAGGGGGGATTACGTCAGGGTGCAGGGTGTTCTTTTTCCCAGCTGCCATCCCACATCCCGTGTCTTTGCCACGGCGACGCGGAAGGAAGGGGCGGCGCATCGGCCACCAGGGTCTGTGTAACGTGCTTTCCCTCCCTTCAAGGACAAGGATGGGCATTCACTCTGGGGGCGCAGCAGCGAGAAGGAAGCTGCACGTAAAGAGGGGTGATACAGAGGTGCATTTTGGGTTCCCGCGTGTTCGTCACTGTCTTACCCCTTGAAAAGGGTCCATTCCCCGGATTTTGCGACAGAAACGAAAAAGAGACGCGTTTCCCCCGCGAACATGGATCAGCGCGATCCTTTCCGCATGCAGCATCGCGACCCCAAACGCCCCTGAGCTACAACCGCCGATTCCCAATTTGGGTCAAGCTTAGCTTGTCAGCCCGTCAGCAAACCCAAACATCGTCAGATTGGGGCATTGTGGCTTGCATCTTATCCCGGTCACGTCAAATCTCACTCATCTTTTTTTCTTCCGTCTCTCTTTCAACATCCCACTTCGACAGCAGTTGTCGACGACAATCCACACCAACAACACCAACACCACAAATCTGCACCACCCATCACCCCGCATAGTGGCAAAAAAAAAAAACACAACCACCTTCTGGCCCCCCTCGGGGACCCTGCCAGGAAACAATGCTCGTCCCCCGCCCAACCCGCATCCTCACCATCCACGCCCTCCTCGCTCTCCTCTGGGCCTCCCTCCTCTCCTACGCCCTGCACGCCTTCCACGACGACCCCGCCTCCTTCTTCTTCAACCCGCACTCGGACGCATCCCTCCGTCTCTCACAATCCCGCCAACAGGACGTAGACGAACGCCTCCGCACCATTCTGTCGTCGCCTCCCCGTCCGCCATCCTCCCATGACGTGCCGACCCCAGCGCACTGGCCTAAACGTCTCTGTCTGGGGATTGTATCCGACACCAAAAAGCGTAAACACGACGAAGTCTCCCTCATGCGCACACTCGCTTCTTTAACGATGGATTTGTCCCCGTCAGAGCGACAGTCGATGCATGTAATTGTGTTATTATCGGGTATTCCAGGACAGGAGGCAGGGCATTTCGCCTTTGGGAAGGGGTATATGACGAGTTTGGTGGATGAGGTTTTGGTTTATCAGCGTGAAGCCGAGGATGGCCAGGATGGAAACGGGAATGGGAATGGGGGGAATTTGACAGATACAATGGGCCCGTTGTATCGCGAGGTGGGGTATGGCAACAGAGGGGAGGGATTGGTGGAGCGGGCGAGACTGGATCAGGGCGTTCTGGTTGAGGCGTGTCGAGGGACGCAGGCGACGTATATGGCGCTTGTGGAGCCGGATGTGGTGGTTGTGAGGGATTGGTATGCCAGGTTGGTGAGGGCACTGAGTGTGGTGGAGCACGCGGCACGGCTGATTGGCGAGGGGTGGGTGTATTTAAGGCTGTTTCATTATCCCGAGAGTCAGTGGGTTTGGAAGGCGGAGACGTGGGTTGGACTGAGTGTCAAGTGGATGGTGGTGTATATGTCAGGCGTGGTGTTGGGTATGGGGCTGTATCGGTGGGGGTTTCATAGGAAGGGTGCTGGGTTGCGGAGTGTGTGGGGGGAGAGCATGCCGTGGTTGAGTTTGGCGGTTTGGATTCCCGTGTTTGTTAGGCTGTTTTTGCTGATGGGCGGGTTGGCGGGGGTCAAGCATCATGCTGCGCCGTGGGGTGCGGGCGGTGTGAGGGAGATGATGCAGGAGGGTTGCTGCGGCCATGGTGTAGTGTTTCCAGGGGATATGTTGGGGGAGTATCAGGAGTTGTTCAGGCAGCCGCCGTTTGAAGTGCCGATTCCGACATTGCTGGATCGGTTGGCCGAGGAGAAGGCGTTGAGTAAATGGGGGATGGACCCAAGTCTGTTGGTGTAGGAGTTTGTTTTGCATCATAGCGTTGCTTTGTCTTGTATATTTTGTGTTATAGTTTGTAATATCAGCATTGGGGGGACATGGAGTCCTGGAATTCAAACAACATCATGACCTGGGGGGTCGTGCGAATTAGAACATGGCGCCTTTTCGGCTGTTGACACGATGTTGGCTGGTTTTCCTGTTTGAATGATGTGTCGTAGAAACACTTAAAATTGCTCGTACAAGTGGACGGAACACACGCGTCATGAATGCCCATCAATCCAACATCCAGAGGACATATTATATTGGTGAGCATTCTTTGCCGCCAGTCATCACAGCACAACAAGAAGACATCCGAATAATGAAGACGAGTTCTCATACGACTACCCCATCTCAGCCGTGACCCATCATCTCCACTCATTACACCCCATTCTCACCCCATTACGCCGACCTAGTGAGTCGCAACCTCCCTGACACTCTCCCTATGCACCTTCGCCAACCACGTCTTGGCCATGTACCCTCGAATCCTCTTGCCCCAAAGCATAAACACAACAAGCGCCAAATTGTTCGCCAGCACAATACCCCCAAAAACACCCGCAATCATAACCGCGTACCCATGCTGCAGCACCCAGTCCAGCAAATCCAGCCCCATGCCAAAGCTAATCGCCTGTTTGCCCAAGTTCATCGCAATCAGCATCTCGCTGATATTCGCCGTATAGCTGTCAATCGCATACGCAAGCGTAAACGTGAAGAAGAAATAGGAACAGAACTGGTTCATGGCGACGCCAATGAAATACGAGATCCAGTGGAGGTTCTTTTCCGCGGCGAAACCAAAGAGGATCAAGCCTGCGGGTGCGAGGAGCATGACAGGGAGCATGACTCCCAAGCGCATTTCGGCTTCGCGGATGCCGTTGTTTTTGCGGGTTAGGTAGGCCGCCAGACGGTCCGAGGAGGAGGTGAAGGGGATGGCGAGGAGGTAGCCTATGAAGGAGGCGAGGGCGATCAGGCCTGAGTTGAGCTGAGACCAGTTGTAGGGCGGGGCGGTGATTTTGAGGGGGAAGGTGTAGTTGAAGGCGAGGGCGCCTAGGCCGATGTAGATTCCTGGGTTGCAAATTAGTTGGTTGGATCTGAAATGGATGAGGATAGACATACCGTAGGTGGTGATGACCCAGAAGACGTGCGGCACGACAAAGTAGGTAAAGGAACGGACTATCATCATGAAGAAGTCCGAGTCCTTTTCCCATACGCCCCAGAACTTGAGGGTTTGGGTAAAGGTCTTGCGGGGTGGGATGTCCTCGACTGGTGTGGTGGACTCGACGACGCCCGCCTCGGGCTTTTCGCCGTCGGCTGAGGCGGTCTCGTTGGGAGGCGTGGTGCTGGGCTTGCGGCGGTGGTACGCGGTTTCTTCGACGACGAAAAAGGCGAGGAGGAAGAGGGCAGCGCCAAAGGCGAATTCGACGTAGAAGAAGAGACGCCATGAGTAGCCGCCGTTGAGCATGTAGCCGGCGAAGAGAGGGCCAGTCGAACCGAAGCAGAGGCAGACTGAGACTGTTAGAATGAGAAGTGATTAGACAATGGCGAGACATACCGGTGTAGATGCCCAATCGCTTTCCTCGCTCGTGCAGAAAGAAAATGTCGTTGACCAACTGTACAGGAAGAGCCTCACAGACAGAGGAACCGAAGGCGTGGATGACGCGCATGGCCATGAGGACTTCATATGACTTGGCCTGCGAGCAGCCAATGAGACCGGCGCAGTACAGGATCAACGAGCCCAGCATGACTGGTCGACGGCCGATCTTGTGGTACAGCGGCACCAGCAGTAGAGACCCTAGGTCCATCAAGTTAGGCCATGCGCATTGGTGATGATGACCGTACATACCGAAACCAAAGGCAAGATTGGCATAGCTGATCAAGTTGCTCGCCGTTGTGGGTGTGATGCCAAACTCCTCCGCATAGATGCCAATGTAGACCGAGGGACCAAGCAGCGACGAATTGCTGAGGAAGGAGTAGAGCGAGCACACGACGAGAATCAACGTTTTGCGAGCGACCGACCACTATCCCTTCTGTCAGTTTTGTGATACCACATGTTCGTCGCAACGAGCTAACTCACCTGGAGAGGGTCATTCGGGTCCTCAGCAGGGACAGGATACAAGGCCTGTCCATAGGCGCTGTCGTCGCCCTCTGATGTGTTGTCAGTATGTTGTCACCCGAACAATGCGAATGCTCTTACCCTTGACTGACAGGTCGACCGTCCCGGGAATGTCGCCTTCGCGTGCATGGCTGTGCACCAAGTGCCTCTTTGCGCCCGTCTCAGCAACCATGGTGTCGGCTCGCCGTTGCTGGATGCTGAAGAGAGATGGTGGACGGCGATCCAGACAGGCGCGGACGCAGAGATTTATCACTAATCTGGTCGGTTGTCAGTAATACCACCCGACAGGCACATGGGCGTGTCGGGGAATGAGGCCCAAGGGGGGGCCTTTTGGTACCAGTGTCATGGCGCGACGCTGTATCGGGCACAGCGGAGTGGGCCCGACTCGGTTGTCGACTTGGCCACCCCGGCGGGGTAAGGCCACGCCGGGCTTCGTGATCGACGACGTGTCTGTGCGGGGAAGTTCTGCCGTTGCGACGGCGTATCGAGATGATGGCGAGTCCGGGATGTGACCTGAGGTGTTGTCCCGGCTCTCTGTTTCCGGTAGCGACTCATTGGCCGTGGAACAAAGCTACGCGCCGTGATGAGGCAAAATTGCTGACAAGGGGTGTCTTTGGCGACGTGATTATTCGCTGTGCTGGTTCTCAAGAGACGGGGACTACTCCGGCCGAGAAACGCGGAGCTGGGCTGGGCAGTCCAGCGCCAACTGCAAGCGGGAACGAAAACCTGGGGAAACGGCTACAACTCTGGGGCCGGCAGATCATGTGCTCCGCAACCCAGGCTTAGTGACGATACTCGCGCTTGGAGGAGACGTGGAGAGCATCTTGCGATTCGATAGCTCGGGTGCCGGCATCAGAGCGGTGACGGTCCCAGCCTCTTGGTATCTCAGCTTTGCGACAGTCTGGCTCTTGGTGCTGTACCAGGGACCTGGATCGATGAGCGCGACATTGCAGACGGCAGTGGTCACGGGCGCTTCGGAGAGATATCTGGTGCCGAAGATGAGGGGAGCTTCTCCAAATCGCAAGCTCAGGGCCCGTTTGGAGGGCGAGGGTAGCGGGGTAGCTCCTGCTAGCCTCGAAGAGGCGACTCCCATTCTCAACTGCCAGGCTGGGCTCGGTTGTCCGGGCGCTGTGTCCAATACCATCTTGAACGGCTTGGTCGAGTTCGTATTCAGATCCCAGGGAAATGTTGCGCTGTGGAGTCCGGCCCCAGGGTGCCGCGTGGGACAGGACCAGCTCCGAAAGCTAGGTCGGCGGAGAAACCCGCAGCGGCATCGCTTTGACCGACCGTGCGGCTCGTTCGACTTTTGGAGCCCAAGACAAACGGTCTGACGACGAGAAGCTGATGGTCAAGTCAAACGGCTGTTGCCGTGGCAAAGTTAGCAATTCGTTTCTTGCTCCCACCTCATCTTGTTCCTCGTCTCTTTTGCTTCGCGATCTGCCTGTTCTGCGTGGTTGCGACACTGCGACAGCTGAAGATGCCGAGGTTCAAACTGGAGCTTAAAAAGGGGTCGCGTCAAGGGAGGGAGGCTCGACGCGTCCCAACTGGGTGGTGCCAACGGAGCATTTCGACCGCGCATCGAACAAGGAGACAACTCAATTGCGCATGTTCCTTCTGGCGAAAAAAAACCGTGCAAACTCCCACATCGCAAAAAGTGTCATCGAATCCAACAATCGGTGGTGTCAATCGACCCACCGAATTGCCCATCCTTCCAGAACATTTCTCTCAGGTAAAACCGCGCTGTCATGCTGACCCAGCCGTGCCGGCCAAGATGCGGGATTGGCCCAAAAGCAGGGACCACACCCGCTAAACCGGTTCCAGCGTCGGGAGCTTGCATGTGCCTGCAGGCCGCGAAATTGGCCCTGCATCCCCCATCCCGTCAGCGAGGGACCACGCAGCATCGCATTCCACCCCCTCGCGCGACCTTCCACACTCGGATTACCCAATTGCGATAATATTGTCGCGACTACCCTCCGAAAATGTGACATTTGTTTCCTTACCTTTCCCTTTCCCCAGATCTTGGGAGAGCTATTTATCCTCCGATCCCCGATCCAGGGAAACGGGACAAGAGAGGCCGAGACAACCTGTCAGCTGTCGCAAAAGAGACGCTGTCGCAATCGCACATCGCGATCTCACCCCCACTACTCCCACGTTTTTCGCTCGCCAGCGAGCGGGCCTTACCGCTCCTCAGAGTATTTACGCTCGTTGTCCTCCTCGACTTTGCGTTCCACTCCTCGCCATCCAGAACCTCGACCGAGCGCAATCCTGAAAAGGAGCGCCATCGAAAAGAAATCGAAAATGCGCTCCCACCCATACACACCCCCCGCGCCCCTCCCACCGCTCCTTGGCGATCTCGCGACAGACATAGCAGCCATCCTCCCCAACCAACCGTCCGCTCCCGCCTCTGAAAACTCAATTGAACTCGACCCGCTCGACCCGGACACAAGCAGACTGATACCGGCGCGCAAAAGGAGGCACCACGTCCGCGTCCAGGGCAAGTTGGTGGTAGTGCGCAGCATGAGCACGGCGAACCTACGGTCTGGGCCTTCGTCGCCACGGCCGCCGATGCCAGCTTCGCCTGTTGCGGGGGTTGCGGAGCGGAGGATGAGTAACCTCTCAGGAGGATCGGGTGGGAGTAATACCAAGGGCAAGCTTGAGGAGGCGGTTGGCTCGGGGCGGAACAGGAGGAGGAGCTTGGATGAGATGGATGAGGAGGTACGGGAAGTGGTTAGACGGGATAGGCAGTTGAGGGGGTATGGGATTGGTGGGGCAGGGAATATCCGTGAGTTTGGCTCTGCCAGTGTTGCTAATGGGTTGTGCTAACCGGTGGGAACAGGGAGACCGACGGATGTGGCCAACTTTTCGACGGACAAGAGGAGGTGGAATCTACGGGAAAAATTGGGATTGGTGGCACCGAAGGCTAAGAGCAAGGAATCGGAATAGACCGGATGATACCTAACTAGAGAAGCATTTTGGAGTCGTGTTTTATGGCATTGCGGTTGCGTGGTCACGGTCAAAAGCATTCGGTGTATTCAGACGGGCCTTGCTGACAATCTGGGCGGCTTGAAAACAATTATTTTCAAAAACCATGGGGTCTAAACTACCTCGCGAGAATTCCGGCCTCTATAGCGTGTTGCCGATTGAGAACAAGGATGTGTTCGATATCCCTCTCCGCCCTCTCCACGGCATCATCCGTCCCCCCCCAACTGCACCCCATCCTCCGTAACTTCTCGACATACTCAGCCGGCTTCCACGCGCCCCAAATGGAAGCCTCGATGTCCTCATCCGACCTCCAACGGGCTCCCTTCTCCAACAGATGCAAAATAACCGCGTTATATGTATCAGGTGGGACACTCGTCCCCTCCCATGTCGCCCTCGCATCAGCAAAGAACCCAGCACCCTGCGCAGCATCAGTCAACAAATCATCCAACATGTCCTGCGAGGATGTCCTCTCTCCCAACCCCAACGCAAAGTCAACCAACTCAACCGCCTTGTCCGGTCCATTCACGTCATGAAAATACCCCCGATACTGCCAATCCCTCAACACCGACCCGATGGGGCCTAAAACTCCAAACTTATTCCCTGCGCCCTCAACTCATCGCCTACATCCGGCAAGTCCACCACAGCCCCATGCTCAACCAGCAACTTGGCCACCTTCCTTGCATCAATCTTCAACGCCTGCGCGAGCACCGAGTTCTCGCTATAATGTCCATGGAACTCATTCGGGTTGGCGCCCATCTCAAGCAGCATCTCAACCACATCATACACCCTCTCTTTACGCGTGGCGGATACAGTCTTTGGAAGAACCCACTTGTCACCATAGTATCTCGCCCCAAGCGCCCGATGCAAAAGCGGTGGTGCCGCCCTCCCATGGGGAGCATCCTGGTCCAGCCGGTGCACCACAACCTCCTGACTCCCTGTGAAGTTGTCCGCACCCGCTCCAGCGCGACACAACTTCCTCGCCATCTCAACCTGGTACGTATCCACCGCCAGATGCAGCGCCGTCTCCCGACACGTCTCCGTGCTAGCCGGGTCGCATTCACTCCAGCTGTGGTCGGGCCCGAAAATCCCGCCGTGGCCACGCACGCACCGGCAGACACACCGCGGCCATTGGTTCCGGAAGTAACGCAGTTGGGTTGGTAAAGGCCGGTGGTAATACGAACCATGCGCCACCGCCGGATCGAGATGAACCGTGGGACGGATCCTTGTTGCGTGGAGAGAGACGCCAGCGTCGATAAGCATTTGCAGCATCTCGAGCTCGCGGGCTTCCACAGCAAGAATAATGGGCGGTGTGAAGAGGGAGAGGGAATAGATTTTGGGGTCGGGCACGTAGCGGCCTCGTTTTCGGGGGTGGAAGGTCGTCCAGTTGACGGACGTGCCGTCGAGGAGGCCGGTGAGTTTGTTTTGTTTGTAGTGGGCGAGCGCGCGGCCGAAGAGGGTGACGTCGCCGGCGCTTAGGGCGCGGTAGAGGGCCGGTGGACCGGGGAGGCGGGTGTCGAGGTCCCAGGTGTGGTCTTTGGAGAGGGAGTGGGCGGTGCGGGTTAGGCGGGCAAAGTTGGCGGCAGCACGGGGGGTTTCGAGTTGGTCAGCGATGATTCTGAGGGCGTCGATTGGGATAGGGAAGGTGGAGTCGGAGGCGGAGGCGGAGCCATCCTCGGCTGGGTTGGGACCGTTGGGGCTGGAAGTCATTTTGGTGGTGTTTGTTACTACAGCTGAGGTTGAGGGGTCTGGGGATAGGTGTTGTTGGGGGTGGTGATGAGGGGGACATGTATGAGCTGGATTAAGGGCTTCTCTTTGGCTTTCATCTTTCTCACCTCCCGTCCACCCACTGTTCTTTGGTGATCTGGCCTTAACTTCGATCGCTTTTATTCATGGTGGCTCCAGTGGCCCGATACTTGCCACTTTCCTTTCGCTCTCGGGCTGATGTCCCGTCTCTTGACTTGTTAGCAAGACCCAGCCAGCTCGCCCTCAGGGAACAAAGACAACACGGCACAGCATGCCAACACTGGACACCCGAAGCGTAACTCATAAATCTCTCATTACCAACGACTACTGCCGCCAAAGTACATACTCATTACATAAGCCAACCCCTGAATCGAATCCAAACAAACAAACCTCTATCCCGCTGCGCCTCCGTCCCTCCATCTCTACCTACAAATCGAACCCCCCTTCTTCCATGACCTAACGAAGTGTTGTCCGCTAAACACTCTCCACACAAAACGGCAATCCCCCCAAATACTCACAATGGCTCTTGGCCGGACAATTCCCCACAAACTCCAAAACGCCCTGCACATTGCACACCTGGATGGCATACGGTCCGAAACAGTCGTATTTTCCCGGTGTGGCGCATGTCTCGCCGGGACTCTGGCCGGGTCTGCCGTTGCGCTTGGTCACTGTCGTCTTCTTGGTCGTGCAAAACGGCAGGGTGAATCCGTTCTGCGGCAGGTTGGTGCATTCCGTTCCGGCCGGGCAGGGACCCACGAGTTCCCACTGGTTGGAGATGTTGCAGATTTCGATGCCCGTGTTGGGCGTTGTGCAGCGGTAGGTGCCGAAGGTGCAGGTTAACGGGGGAGAGAGGGGGGTTGCGAGGACCGCTGGGAGCAAAGGGAGGATGATGGTGGACTTCATTTTCGGTGTTGATGGTGTTGGTGTTGGTTGTTGAGCTGGTTGTAGCTGAGATGTTATGTTTGCTGTGTGATGGTTATGGGATTGGGATTGGGATGGGAATGGGACGAGTGAGGCATCTTATACCCGACTTGAAGGCCTCCCAGACTTACAAAGGTGGGTATCAACGTCCGTCTTTTCCTCGAGGGCCGGCGTGTGCAACACGAGGCGGGGCGGAGACGGCATCATGCCCGTGACGTTGAGGGCGGAGAGACCTTGATCACGTTGTCAATAGTGGCAGTGTTGAAGCTGGATGTCTCTGATCCGACACACTTGGAGAGATGGCAACATCGGGTGGCTTGTCTGTTCTTAGATTGGCCAACGCCTATGTTTGTACGTAACAAAAGTCGGTAAGATCGGAAGAACGTTGACATGCACCGGAAAATTGTTTGGATACGGAAACTAAATTCCTGGTGGTGGCCACTGTTCTTACTGGGGTAAACAATCCGATTGGCTGTTGCCGTCAGTCGATTGTCGTCGGTGTCGAGCGCGGATCTGATGTTGAGCTATTTTTAGCACAGCTTGCCTCTCGGCAGCAACACGAACTCAACACCACAATACGAATTGAGGGGCAGCGTCACGTTCTTTGTATTAATAGCTCCTAAGTTTGTCTAGCAATAATAGCCACGTGCATCAATGGTGCTTCTGCCGGGCAAGTCTCGACTGGATCTTTACGACTAGTCGGAGTATCAGCGCGTGTGGTTTTGAGGAGTGTCAATGGTCAACAGGATGAATCAAGGAAGATCATGTATACTGAACTTCGTTCTTGTCGTCCGTTGCGTGGTGCTCAAAAGTCGCTTGTGTACGTTCGGTATTGTCTGTTCCGAAAAAAAAAAAATGGAACAAAAAAGGAGAGAGAGAGAAAACAAGAGAGACTCCCAGTGCGTCCCTATTTGTCGTCACAATTCAACCCAATCACTGTGCCTTGCGATCATAAGGTATTTTTGCAGGACAGGAACATGGCCACCCAAGGTGAGACCGCAACGTGACTGTCACCTCATGAGTGCAGCAAACTGAAATGATTCGTTCTCCCATCGGACATCGCTCCTTCCCCACAACTTTCAGTCGCGGCTGGATGCAGCGCAATCACCTGATCAACCACCCAATCACGGCATCAAATGGGCGGGGAATCCAACATCAGTCTTGCATCCAACTTTTCAAGGAACATGCCAAGTTTCGCACATCCCCAAAAACGCAATGAACACCTACAAGTACGGCCCGCTCAGCGACACAAAGCGCCAAATCCGAATTCTCAGCCTCTTTCCTCTCTCTCGCGGCGCCCAGCTTCAAGGCCTCTTGCAAATTATCGACTTTGACACCCAGGATGGCCACCCTCAGCCATACGAGGCCCTCTCATACGTCTGGGGCCACGACCCCGTTTTCGACCATGTCCTCCATCTTGACTCAGCCTCTCTTAAAATCACAGCTCATCTCGCCAACATCCTGCAATATATCCGGTTACCCGATGAAGAGCGCCATCTCTGGGTTGACGCCGTGTGCATCAATCAGGGTGACCACACCGAGCAAGGAAGTCAGGTGGAAATGATGGGCGACATATATCGGCGTTGCGCAAGGGATCTTGCATGGATTGGGGATCCGGCATCCGAAAGAGTCGAAGAGGAGGAAAAGAAAGAGGAGATGACAGAGGAGGAGATTGACAGGAAGTTAGAGAAAGGATACAGGACGTTTGCGGCCTGGTTGAGAGAGTTTCGCGGCACCGGAAATTCGACGGAATGGCGCAAGACGTTGGATGGCGACGATGCGACTGCGACTGCAAATGGTGAGGAAGAGGAAGAGGAAGAGGAAGAGGAAGAGGAGCAACTAGACCGAGAGCGCCGCTACGCCTATGAGTTTTACCGAGACTCGGATTATGACGAGATGCAACCTCCTTCCACGGCCGAAGCTGGCCTGGCGTTCATCAAGGAGCTTCGTCGGCACGCAGTGACACTTGGCGACTTCGGTGGGCACGGAGTTCCGCCCGGGATATCCGCCAAGTTGGAAGCCGTCTTTTGCACTCGACTATGGACCCGCATCTGGATCGTCCAGGAGCTCTCGTGCGCCAAGGAGGTGCTCCTGCTTACTGAGAACCAGTCACTGAGTTGGAACGAGATTCGCAGGTTTCTTGCACGCGCACAAAGGACCGACGTCCATCACTTCCCCTGGGGTCGCGGCATCGTCGAGAGTGGACTGGCCAAGATCTTTTTCCGAGCGGCCGAGATCGACAGGCAGCGGGATGTCGAACGTCGGCGAGGCCAAGGTGACGAATCGACCCTCCTCGATGTATTAGCCCGGTTCTGTGACAGAGAGAGTACCGATCCGAAGGACAGAATTTATGGACTGTTGGGGCTGGTTCCTCCGAAGTATCGCCGCCTGTCCGTTGACTACAGGATTCCCGACGCCAAACTGTTTGCCGATGTGACGGCCGAGATCATTCGACAGACCCAGAATCTGGATATCCTATGCCAGAGTCCTTGGGAGCGGCGGGGCGTTCCGCAGTGCTCACGTCTCGGTGGGAGAACCAGAGACCTGCCGTCTTGGGCCGTGGACTTTGCCGCCCGAGAGCTGTTGTGGGATGCAGGGTCTGGCTATCGTAGCCGGGAAACCATGTTTGCCGGGGACAAGGCTAGGAGGATCTTTTTCGCTGGTGGAGATTTCACCGAGCATAGCTGGTCCTTTCAAGACGACATGAAGGTGCTAAAGCTTCGCGGCGTTTTACTTGGCCAAGTCGGGCCTCATCAACCTCAGCCACCTGTTGACATGGAAGGAGTTGGACTTGGTGTCTGGGGACATGACTTGACCGAGGGTGTATACAAGACAACCGGCGAGCCGAAGCTCCAGGCGTTGATCAGGACATTGGTGACGGATTGTTCGGGATACCCAATCCAGCGTTTGAGTGGGGATCAGATTCAAAAGCATGTCTCGTCCTTCAGCAAAGTTCTCAATACGGGAAAGAGCTGGTTCGATGCAGGACTAGGCCTTAGTGAGTACTATGCAACCGAGAATATGTGGCGGAGAATCGAGCACAACTGGGCATTCTTCACCAGCGGAGAGGGTCTTTTCATCTTGGCAAGGAAGCATGTCCAGGAGGGCGACTATATCGCTGTGATTGAGGGTGCAAAGGTGGCCTTGATCCTTCAACGTGTCGGCCAGGATGGCGAGAGCGAGTATTTCGAGATTGTGTCTCCAGCATATGTACACGGTTTTATGGACGGAGAGGCGTTTGCAACGGGATCTCCGGGGCGGTTCTTGAAGAAGGAGTTGTTGATTGTCTGAAGCGCACTTCCCAGAGGGTACCCTTCTAGAATATGGCAGCATGGAAACATGGCCAGGAGCAACCTTTAGGGAGACTGCATGGGCCTGAGCAGTGCAATAGTGCATCAGGAAATCGGACATTTGAGATCATTGGCAGGGGCGGAGACGCAACTGAGACAGGGCCGGCCTTGTGACTGGCTCCATGAGGGCGGGGAATCAGCATGCTTCGACGTCTATCTCTGAACTCTGACCAACTACATCACGGCGGGCCTTCCCCAATGTTGCGTCCGTTTCAGTGATTGCGATATTTGTTCAAAGTTGCCTCATATCCCCGCAAAAGACATTCGTGACACCGGCTCCATCCTACCGGTTTTCAACAACAAATCCACCCCGGTCCGGGTCCTTCAACGACGGATGGCACATACACGGATGTCGGAGCCACTGAGCTGAGCGATACCGGCTCTTCATCGATCGACCTGATCAGTGCCGTCGGAACCTGGGTGGCAGCTGTGCTTGCCGTCATTGCCCTTGTCGGCATTGTTGGCCCGATTCTTGCAATCCGAGCAGCCAAAAGCGACGAGAACCGCGCATTGAATGCTCTGCGCGACCAGGAACAGCGATACATCACCAAAGGGCTCCGGATCAACGGCCAAGTCACGATCTTTCGTCGCGTCAATGTCCCAAACCTTGCCCCGACCTATGACACCAACAGGACCGACGTGCCCAACATTGCCAGAAGCCTATCACGCGGGGAGCTGCTCATCTTCTCGTTCCCCGAGCATAAAAGATGGAACTCTGGATGGGCAATGCTAGCAGCAACCATCGAGGCGTACCAGGGAGCCGGCCTGTCGACCGGAGGACTGGCTAACCGTCGCGGCGGCAGCTGGGAGGTGATCAATACCATGTGTGCCATCGTGGTCAGCAAGTATTGGATTCTCTTTCTGGGCTTGCTGGGCCGGTACACCGATGTGGATCGAAACCAAGCCCATTTTGGGCAAGAGGATGACCTCACACTAGGAGGCGATGCTGCAAGCGACATTTTCGAAAGAAGAAGCATCGCGTCCGACTATATTGTGCATCGCAGCCTGGATGCCAGGCCACGGTCACTCTTCCAGCTCGGGCGTGGGCGATATGGTAACTGGGAGCTCTCCAAGGCTGTGCCTGCCCGCATATATGGCTTTACTGGGAGGTTCTAGTCCTTGGGACGGCAAAGGGGCAAATGGGCCGACCACATGGCTCTCGCATTTACGGTCGAGGACCGAATGAGGCCCAAGAAATGCTGCACACTGCTGCATCGGCGGCTAGTGAGGTCGAGGTCACGCCGCTGCGATTTCATTTTTGGATCGCCAACGGATTCATTCCCTTCGGGCCAATCGACAAGTATGACGTCCTGTCGATCCTGGATCCGAAAGATCTTAAAAAGTCCCTTCCAAGGGACACCCTGACGCAGGATGGCATTGCCCGGCGACTCCCCCAGCAGCGAAGTTTTGCGCTTCAGAAACTAGGGGTTTCGCAGGAGATCAGAAACAATGCCATCGCCCTGAATGAGACTTCGTGGAGGGCATTGCGATGGGTTGCCGTTCCCAGCGGTCAAACTGACGACGGCACGACGCTCTGGTACAACGTCCCCCATCGTGATAAAGCCCGGTTCAAACCATAAGACGTGTCAAAAGTCCTCCAGGGCTTCTTTTCTATCGATTGGCACCACTGGGGATACCTCACCGTGGCGGATGAATGCGAGTATTGGGCCAGCATTTTGCATTCCGCCGCCGATCTGCTCGGCACTGGCAAGGCTCGCTCGGGCAGGCGATGGGACGAGTACAACTATCGACCTGTGTGGGATGGGTTCGTACCTCATGTCCAGACATTTCTCCACGGTCTTCCCTGCGATCCAACGGACATGAGAATTCTGGACGCCATCTTTGACTGGGAGTCTACGATAGGGTACCATCCAGTAAAGACCAAGGAATACGTCGATTTCATCGCAATGATCGACTCCCAGATTCCAGAGTCCCTGAAATGAGCCAAAGTCCCACTCGGTGCACTGTTCATTACCAGCAGCCCATTTCGTGAATCCGTCTACACACTTCTTCGCCCTCTCAGTCTCGAGCCGCCAAAAGAGGAACTGGAGATCCCGACGCCGGGAGAAGGGTCCGACATCGAAGTGTCTAGCCCGTCCGGTCCCGCTTCAAGTGCGGTCTCGCTCGGAGCTTTGAGCATCGCGAGATCCATTGTGATGGACATGGAAGACGATTACCCGGACCACCGGTCGGTAGATTCGGATCCTGACGTAGCGGACCCTGGAGTTCAAGAGACAATCTCCCAGCTTGTGGATATTGGAGACGATCAAAAGTTGCGAAAGCTCGTCATGGAGAAGCTAATGGTTGAAAAACTGGAAAATAAGGTGCGAAGGGACAAGGCACAACGGAAAAGGAAACTGAAAAAGCTGGAGAGAGAGAAACAACGGAGGAAGACAGCCAAGTCGGACAGGGCTGCCGGGCGAGCAGCCAAGCGCAAAGCGGAGGAGAGAAGGCTGGAGAGTCCGCTTGGGATCGCCAGCGGTCGAGCGATTTGCCGCAATTTCACTTTCAGCGTGACGGGAACGACACTCACGGTGCGCTGGCAGCACCAAGCGCTGCGGATTGAGACGAGCGAGGCAGGTTGGCCATTCAGCGTCCTGGACGAGGAAGTGGTGCAGGAGGACGAGTCAACGACGCTTCTGCTAAGCCCGGCCGGAGAACAAACGGGTAACATTTCTGACAGGGATATCGTCCTGATTGCTCTGTGGGCGGCAGCGCGATGTGTTCTTTGGCTTGGCTCCGACTCGTCGGCCCCGCTGATCAAGTTTGTCAACAATCTTGACCGTCATGTCTTTGTTATGTAAGATGGATGGCACAGCGGTGGATCAGACCAAGATTTTGAATGTCTCTTTTGCACGGCCTCCGATCTTATGAATCATCATGTCAATACCATTCATTACCGCGGCTATTACATGGGTTTTTTTGTGTACGTAGAGGGCCAGCCAGGACACGACGCCCTTCCACAGTGCGACTCTTTTCATGATCGGGGAAGTACCACTTTTGGTATGCCTCACGGAACTGCGTTGACCTTATCCCAGACTCGCCCTCTCCATCTCCACGCTCGCCATGATGAATGGCCCAACCCCGATCAGCGAGTTTTCCAGAATCGGAACGCCGATATAATACTATCACGTCAGCAACATGCACATCACCACAAAGGATCAACTCACCTGATAATCCCCTCGCCCATCCAAACTCCCAACCCTCACCGTCCCCTCCCAATTCAGCGTCCCACCGGTCCCGTTCCTCGCAACAAACCTGTCCGCCATCAATCCATACGCCTTCTTTGCCGTCTCCACCGCTTCTTGTCCAACCAACCCCATCCGCACCCCCTTCAACAGCCCATACGTATACATGGCCGTCCCGCTGCTCTCGATGTAATTGCCCTTTTGGCCCTTGTACCGCTCGTCCATAACCAACCACCACCCACCGCTGGCATCCTGCTCCCGTCTCAACGCCTCCACCAGCTCAAGATAATACCCTCCCAGAATCCCATAGCCTTTATGCTCCCTGGGCCACCACTCCAAAACATCCACAAGCGCCATGAGATACCACCCCTGCGCGCGAATCCACACGTGCGGACTCGCTCCGGTACCCTTCTCAGCCCATACCGCTTTGCCGGACTCATCATACCCGTGTTTCAACATCTTGGTCACGGGGTCGCGACAGTGCTGCTCAACAAGCTGGAACTGCAGCAGGATGTCGTCCCACGCCGTCGCATTACCGGGTTGGTACAGCGCCGTGTACGCCGCATAAAACGGCGCGGCCATGTACAACCCGTCGAGCCACATCTGGTTCGGGTACTTGGGGTCTTTGTGCCAGAACCCTCCGGAGACGGTCCGTTTCTGGTGCTGGACGAGCTGGGTGTGTAAAAAGTCGGCGGCGAGCTTGTAGCGCGGGTCAGCGGTGCGGGTGGCGAGGAAGAGGAGGGTTGAGCCGACGCGGATGTGGTCGAGCTGGTGGTCGGTGTAGTCCCAGTTTGTGGGGATGCCGGAGGCGGGAAACACGGTTGATAAGGATGTGGTGAGGTGGGTGAGGTAGGTGGATTGGGAGGTGTAGTTTGTGAGGGATTCCAGGGAGCGGTAGAACGTTGCTTCGGTGTACCACCGGGTTGGGGCCACGCCGCGCGTGATGAGGGAGTCGGCCATCCAGGTTGAGTAGGGCTTGTCGGCTGCGAGGGCTGGAGCAGCCAGGAGGGTAGGGATGAAGAGGCGCATCGTGATGGGAGACTACTCGTGAGTGACCAAGAGGGGATGGAGATAGAGGTGTCACTTGAGTGCAAAGGTTGAGGTCTATGTTGAAGAGGAGGCTCTCGGGATATTAACCGGGATATGAGCTCACGGAGAATTTGGAGGCAAGAAGCGAACGCATGTTAGAGGTGGATAAATCCGGGTGGATTTCCCGATGGGAGTATACAGCCGAAGCCGAGATCCCAAACCCGTTCAAGCTCATCCTGACGATAACCACGACTTCTATTCTCTTGCAAGTCATCAACAGCCAAGAAAATGATCAGTATATGCCCGCAACAATCTACAAAAGGTCTCTTGTAAAAGTGCATGGAATTGCAAATTGTCATTTACATGCCGTCTTTATCAGCTTCTCACTGAGCATACAATCTCGTGTTGTATTGTAGATGAACACATCAATGGCGGTAAACGCAAACTGGTGTCTTGTTCAAAACATTGAGTGACAGAAGCAAGCCCAAGAACCCAACTTGCTTGAAATCAACATATGTGGTGCTGAGAGTGAGCCAAACGCAAGTAGCCTTCATCACCGACTCTAGTGCAGACAAATTGACCGCCGACGTTTCATTTCAAACTCAGCGTTCTGACAAGCAGGTGACCAAATCGGTCAGTTTAGCTTCAAGTCTAATGAAGGAGACGATGTCGGCAGCTGGGCGAGGCGACTTGCAGCCCGGTGTGAACATCAGCAGAGCACATTGGCGAGGAGGCCTTCGCCGCCAAGCTGTCTTGGGAGGGAGGCGCTGGGTGGCTGTGCAATGTATTCGACCCGGGTTGCCCACACCTTTGGTCGAGGCTGCCTAGTCCAAGACAAGACAAAATGCATTTGCAGTTCGTTAAAGTCTTGGAGTAGTTTTTTCTCAGCTAGAAACAGGATCTCTATGCCGCCGAAATTGTTATAGAATCGGAAGAGGGATCATCTCTGACCAGTTTCAACGGCTTGACGGACGATGTGCTCCTGCAAAGTCGGGAATGGATGAGACGTGTTGCGCATTCCTGCAGGCGACCGACCTGTCGCTCAGGCCTTCCCCGCACCCAAATCATCGCTCATTGGCGATGCAGTGCTTTATAACTCAACCAGGCCAATGGGCCTGCAGCTGATCAAATCGGAAACGATATGGCGTTCATGCTAACCCCGAACAAGAATATTCTGCACTCGATAGCGCTGTGGCGCCTGCACCACAGATTGGAGGGCGGCTGGCTGTGTCAAGTTGCGGCCACTGGGGCGTTGCCTGGAAAGACGTCGTTTGTCATCAGGCTCTGGATGCTATCTGCGCGAATAACCTCCTCTCATGGCTACGACGTCCCACGGTCCAGATTTCTCGAGATACTGACAGCAGTACGGAAACTGTTTCACGAGATGCTTCTCACTCACGCCGCCCTCGTCTTCACCTTTCTCTCGCCAGTCGCCAGCCAGCAAACATGTGCTACAGGTCTTCCAATACGGCTTGTCATAGGCAACTGTTCGATACCCGGCATCTCAGCATATGGAATCCAGCTCGGAATCGGCGAGACAGTGCAAGCAGAGGTGTGCGGCGCTGTTAGTACCGTCTCTAACTCAACTCTGTTCATGTCCCGGGAGCTTTGCGAGGATGACGGACTCAAAAACCCTAGAATCTCACAACGTCAATGCAGCTCACGCAGAGGAGGACTAATAGACTGGAACGACTTCAGCGCTTTCAACGCAGACGGACAGATCAGCGAGTTGATGACGCTTAACCCGAGTTGGGTGACGCTCATGAGACTTGAGGGCCTTGATCCTTTCAAACACGCCCTCAAGGCCCCTCTGAACCTGGGAGGTCGGACCATCACCACCCTTGAGGGCGTTGTAACCCAGGGAACGAACCACTCGCTGCACCATATTGGATTGGGCGGCGAGTCATCACTGCTCACCGAGTTGGTGGACAAGGACGTCATCACCGGCCGATCATGGAGCGTGAATGTTGGGTCCACCAGCTACCTCTTTCCTCGAGAAGGGAGCTTGGTTTTAGGAGGGAAGGACGACAACAGCTACGAAGGAAACTTGATCTATTTCCCTTTCAACCGCGGCGAGCGGCCTGTCAAGCAGAGGCAGTGTCCTTTGCAAGTTTCAACTACGGACTTGACCATCAGAATGACGGTTAATGGCACCGAGGTGGCTCCCTTGAGGTATAACGACTCGACAGTCACTAGCGGCTTTTGTATCGAGAGGTAGGAGATTAACAACTCGCCAAAGATCGTCTTACTGAGACAATGCAGCTATGATACCCACCTCCGCCTGGGGCCAAGCAAAGTCAACGATATCATCAGAGCAGCCGGCATCAAACTGGTGAACCGTGCTGATTATCCCGGTCTCTACAACTTGGAAGAGGGACTCGTGTTTCCGTCAAGTACCGAGCTCACAATGACGATGGAAATCACGATCGAGAACAAGTTTACTGTCATCATCCCGTCGCACGAGCTTGTCAACCCACTTCGTGGCCTGGATACGGATGGGAAGTTTGCTGTGGCGCCAGAGTACACCGAGATTGGGGTGTTCCGGTCCGATCCTCTTGAAGACTCGGCTGTGCTGGGGAAAGCCTTTTTATCCCAGGTCAGTCATTAACCTACCAATTATACAGTTGGTTTCATTGCTGAGCCTCTGCTAGGTCTACCTCTACGTTGACTGGGACAAGGAAAAGTTCGCACTCGCAAAGCAAAAGCAGCGAAGTGATATCGCGCCAGTCCTCACGCCCTCAGGGCCTTGCTCCAGCTCCGGCTCTCAAGGCACCGACAGAAAGACTACTATCGGTCTCATAGCTGGCGTGTCCGCTCTAGCGTTTGTCACTCTCGGCATGTTGGCTGTTCTCATATGGTTTTACAGGAGATACATTCGGAACCAGAATCGCGACGGTTCAGCTGATCCTGGCCCGACTCCTCCGGGACCTGCACCACCGGATGTGCCTCGCGGGGGCGGCTTTGGACAGATTATTCATGCTTGGGCCAGTGGGAGGACAAGCGGACGGCAATAAGGCGGTTTGGTGTCGTTCATTTGAGGAGGAGGGATCTAATGACTTTTATCTGTTTGAAGCGTTCCTTATGATTTGTTACACAGCACTAATATACTCACTCTTTTGTCGAATAGTCTGCATGTCATCAATGTCTTGCATTTGCCAGTTTCCTGGTCGTCTCCTTCGCCAATCAGGCCCAAGGTAATACTGAGAACGTTGGCTTCTGGGAGCTGGCGCACCTCCTGATCCCGTGGTCGCATTTGTGGCGCTGGCTGTGCCCGGCTTCGGTGGTGCGGGATTTCGGTGTGACAGACAGTATGCACCTCCCGCCAAGGCAGACACGAAGGCAGCCAGACGACCCGACCGTTGAGGCTGCGCCGACTCTTTGGGCACCGATTTACATTTTTCCTGCACCCCACTTCCCCAGAACATGCACGAAATGAACCAAAGTTCCACCGGGAAACGGCCGGCTTACATCCATCGCCCCTGATGGATCCGATCGCAATCGCCACTGGCATCTTGGCCTTTGCCGAACTTATCAGCGATGCTGCAGCCATCGGACGGACATTCGTTGAAGTACCGAGGGTCTTGGCTAGCCTCCAACGGGACTTGAGAATCACGCTTGGGGTGATTTCACACATCTCATCACTGCTGCGCGTCTATCAGCCGTCGCAATTGTTCCATGGCGTCAACATTGTCAACGAGCTGACGACTTGTATCAACAATGTTAGACCCGCAGTCTTGAGGCTTCTGGAAGCTGTCTCCAATGTGAGGGGTAGACGTGTACCGGGATTTCGCAGCTTGCCCAGGTTTGAAGAAGCAGAGAGGGAGATTCGCCGACATATGGAGTCGTTCGACCGACTAAGGGATAGTCTAAACATGTGAGCAATCTAACTCGGGTCTCGTATCAAAGAACTGTTGACCTAATGGCTTTATAGGCAAATAAATGTGGAAAATCATGCGGGTCGTAGGAATAATGAAAACAGCCACCACCACCAACAACAACAACACGATGGACCGACCCAGCCCGACGTTCCTCCTCCTGTACAAATACAACTCTCAGAAGAAGACATCAGAACAGGTCAGAGGGCAATGATAGGACTTGTCCATGACCGAATCCAACACCTGGGACTCAATGGTCACCACAATCTCGACGTCATTGAGATACTGCTACGTGACTGCAACATTGGTCCCAACTTTGCGAGCTCTCTTCCCAGAGACAACGGAATGACGTCCCTTCATCTCGCTTCTGAGAGCGCAGATACGGCTCTTGTCGAGCTCCTCCTCAAACACGGCGCTAGGGTTACAGTACAAGACCTTGCAGGACGAACACCAATGCATTTGGCAGAAGCCAGAGACGGAGTTGAGGTTATTGCGGCCCTTCTCACTGAAGAGGTATCTTGTGCCGAGTCCCGAATCGATCGAGCAAATGCCCGAGACTCCCAAGGACACACAGTCCTCTGGCGATACGCGAGAGGCCACTCCACCTCCCACAACATCTTCAACCACCTGCTCAACCTCGGCCCCGAAGTCATCAACTTCCAACACAACGACCTAGAGCTTCCAACCGTCCTCTGGGCAGCTCTAGCCCGGGGCAGTCCCCCAATCGCCCGCCTTCTCCTTGATACCGGCGCAGACCCATCCATCCGTTCCTCCTCCTCCTCCTCCTCCAACAACAACAACAACAACAACAACAACAACAGCTTCTCCACCCTCCTCCACAAAGTCACCTGGCCGGCGGTCGAAGAGCTTTACCCCGATCTCATCCGCCACGGAGCAGACCCCACAGCCCTCGAAGGAGCAACAGCCCGTGAGGAAACAATAAGACGACAGCCGATCCACTGCGCCGCAACAGCCGGGAAGCTCGCCATCTGCGAAATACTACTCGCCCTCGGCGAACCAAATAACCGACTCGTCGATATCAACACCCTTGACTCCGACGCCCGAACGCCCCTTATAGCTGCCGCCGAAGCAGGCCACCTCCGTTTGGTCCACACCTTTGTTGTCAACCACAATGCCGACGTTAGTTTACGCGACAACTTCGGCCACGACGCGTTCATGGCTGCTTGTTTGGGTGGTCACGTTACCATTGCCTCGTTTCTGCTAGGTCGACAGTTTATCCGCAACGGGGCGGTGTGTGATCGCGGCTTGGACGAGACTGACGAGCAGGGGTTGTCTGCGTTGCACATTGCGGTGGCGCTTGGGCGTGTGGAGGTTGTGAGGTTTTTGGTCGCGTTGGGAGCGAGCAACGAGGGGATTCAAAGTGAGGATGTGGGAGCGATGATGGGCGGGGAGGCGGATTTGAGGGAAAGGGTCGACGCTATACGGGGGTTGTTGGGGATGGAGAGGAGGGAGGTGGTGATGGAGGGGAGGGGGAGGGGGAGGGGTTTGGGCTTGAGGAGGTATAGGACCGCGTAGCAGTTTAGGTAATCAAATGCTTGGAGGCGTAAAGTGATGGGTTCACTAATTGGGTCCGGATCTTCGAGGGTAGGCATGCTGTATATTGATTGCAAGTTTCATTTCCGGTTTGTGACTGCAAGCGACAGCGGCAGCGGCTAGTCTATGATATACTAGGATGTTTTATGCTGGGAAATTGGTGTATGTTGTACTGGTTTGCTCTGTTGGGACTGCGGGAAATGCGCCATAATGTGCGAACTAGTACTGTTCCTCCGCTTCCCTTGGAGAATGAAGTGAGCGAGGCCGCTTCAGTTGGAGAGGTGGGGTGAACTCAAGGATATTGAGCTAACCACGAACCTCTTTCCGCATAAATGAAGATTCTAACCCCCCTTGAATCATATTCCACACTAGGTATTGCACGTAGCGGGTTTACCCCGCACCATCACCGCATAGCCTTGTCTCCAGTCGAGTGGGAGGCTTATCTCAACACAGATCGTTTTACGAAATCGACATCTCCATTGGGTTGACGCTCTTCCGGTTCGAATCACGGGTAAGTCGGAGAAAAATAGCGGCCAAGGATGACTAACGTCAGCAGGCCTTCCATCTCGCCTTTTCAAGACTTAGACCGGGTTTCCATGATGTCTCTATCGTTCCCGTCTTCTAGGGGAGGAGGTCAGCTCTCAAAGCCCATGCAACGGTCTGCCAACGTTGGACAGTACTCGGCAAGTTCTTCTGTGGGCGTGACCCGCCACGGAGGATACGACGAACCCCGAGCCGGCCAGCAGCTCCGTCCACCTGATCGACAACGCCCGTTGTATGATCCCTCTGGCGAAATCCGACACAATCCAGGTTCCATCTACCCCTGGGATGACCTCTACACTGAGACCTTCCGGTCCGCAACCTTGGATCTCCTAGACAAGATTGGTAGTAGTGGTGTTCGGGTCAACTTGCCGGCTCTCTCGGAGTTGGTTTCCGAAATCTTCTACGCCAGACCAGCAACCGTCAGGGTCAAAACTAACAATGCGACTTCTCTGATGGACAGAATGAAGCTATACGTGGAGAGGACGAGTGGGAGAGAATGGAGCTGGTGGCCGCTCTGCCAGCCGGTGGTGCAACTTGAAGAAGGCGAAGCTGAGATGTCGTGGGAATGTGTATGACAGGGGAAAGCACTGTCCTTATTATCACCCGAGCTAACTCGACTATAGCTGTGCAATAGGAGGCGACGTACCAATGTCCCAAATGTCTTCGCTCAGGGCTTCAAGGCTCTCTTATACCAGGCAAAGGTAGAGGCTGTACGGAGGTTCCAGCAGCAATCTCAGAGCTCTCACGGTGCGTCTTCGAGAGATGCCCCTGAGACACTGGCTCAGCATCGAGCTTCGGACACTCGGAAACGAGAACCACCTAGCTCATCAAACTCGACGGGTTTACCTGAAAAGGACGACTCGCCTGCGAAGGACACAAATCAAGACTCGCCATTCCAGCCGCCGAAGAATGACGAAGTCGGAACTGCCATCGAGGTCGGTGAAGTTGTCAGCGGACCTTACGTCTTTGTTCTCGTCAAGTCTAGAGCTTATCGCTTGAAGAACATTGATGTCGGTGGTATGGAGTCCGAAGCGTTGTTCATCGCGTTGAGGGGTGCATATCACGAACTCAGGGGCTTCTTCCGACAGCTACTCTCGGTTGACGTGTTCGATCATTACCGCTTTGCCCACGTAAGTTCTCGAAGTCTCGTTGGATTTATTCTCCGCCCTGACTGAGCGTTTGCGTTTTCCCTCACAGGTCGAGCGTTACCGTGCAAATCGCTTTGCGCCGGGAGACAGCTTCGGTTTTCCCAGACCCCCGCACGAGGCCGACTACTTATTCCATCCCAAACCCATTTCCCCCGAGCCGCCTATCAGCGCGCACGAATTTCACGACTTGTTTTATGGATGTTACGACCTAGACTCCAAGTGGCACAAATTCCACCGGTGCAATATCGTCGTTGGGCTACCCAAGGACCGGATAAGACGATTTCCGAAACGGAAAGAAGCCGTAATTCAGGGGGCGGTTGGGTACAGCGAGCTATTCTGGGGCCTTGTTGCTGTTGAAAAACGGTCAGCTGCGAAGGTCTTCGTATACTTTGCTTTCTGTCTCACCCCTTTTCTGGCTTTTTGTGTGACTTTCAGCATCCAATGGCTTGACGGACACCCAGGTGACCTTCAGAATGCGTCTGTGCCTGGAATGACTACCATGGCTTTGTTGACTTTGCTCTGGACAGCCATGATCTGGTAGATAGTTTAGATAGGTGTTACAAAACTCTGCGTTTCACACTCTCATGCCACCGTTAGGGCAATATACCTCGGGGAGCACCGCGCGCACCCCTGGAGATGAGACGGGCGGGTACCCAAGGTCAAGCGCTCGATAGGAGAAATTGAGGACAAGTCGCAGCGAGTTCCCGATCTGATGACAGTGCCTCAAACCCATCAATTTCTGCAAATATTCCGTCAGAGCTCGAAGGAACTGCCGGAAGACCTCGCCCACGCGCGCGCTAGCACGTCGAACTACATTTACAACAGGTATGCACTCCCTCAGTCCGGAACGCAGAGGGAAGACCAGCACGTTGGAGAGTGGGAGGCACTTGCATTTCTGTTCAGTGTTTCTCCAAACCGTGGAGATTTGCCACATGGTGTAGCATGTTGTTGGTGTGGTCAGAGTACTAAAGTTACAACCCCGACAACGCCCTCAAGGGCACTTAACCTCCATAATACCAAGGCTGATAATAAGTGAACGCGTGGAACGGGAAGAAGGCAGCATCGAACAAAATGGGCCCAAAGTCTGGTACACGAAAAACGCTCGCCATCGTTGATATCCAGCGGGGAACGTAGTATATATGAGATTTGCTGCAAAAGAAAGAAAGAAAGGACACAGGGCACGCTAAGCCCCTCGCAAGCCAGTGGTGCCATGGCGTTGCGCATCGTTCACCGCTGCGGGCACCACACCTTCGTCGATCGTGGCTAGTGCATTGCGGGCATCATTCGCCTACCAAGTAGAGAGTGGGGCGCAATTCCCTGCAATCGGTTATAGATCGTGTGATTCGAGCTGAGCTCGGGGAAAATGGTGGGTCATCCACCTGGGAAGTTTACACGCCGAACTTTCATGCGGGGGGGCAGATACATGTTGTCTGCGGCCAGAATCAGAAGCCTGCAATGAGGGCCTTCGACAAGACTCGGCTCCTCCTTGGTTGATCGGAGCTGTTAAAGGGGAGGGTGAGTCTAGCGAACCAGAGGTTGGGTTTCAAAAGTGAAAGCACAAAAGACTGTCAATATCTATGTAAAAAGCTTTCTGGTATGTACAAATTTCGTCCACATCGTAGGCCTCATAAAGCCGCCCTCTCTGGTGTAATGCTGGTGAGAGATGGATCTCTTCCAGGATGAACCGGTATCCCAAGCGGTAGCCCCGGAACTCCAGTCTCGCCATGATGGATCACGAGAAACGCCAGTGGGATACCTGGAGTTCGGCTTGAGTTTGATGATGTTTCGGCTGTATCCGTATCCGAATCGTTAGCTGTACTGACTTGGTCGGGTTATTGATGTTCGGAGCTGTGCTGACTTACATACATGAACTCTGCGACTCTCTTCTTCGCCTCTTGATGTATTTCCACATGACTAGGCATGATGGAGGGAGTGCCACGATGAGTGTGAGAATGGCGACCAACACCTCGGCAGATATCTCGACGGCCATGAGTCCAGCAAGTGAGTCTGTTCAGGTGGTCAAGAACCAGAACACTAGTCTCCACCAGTGCCTGCGTGGCCAGGGTTGGGTTCTTCTTTGGAACGTTGTCCGGCTCGAGGGTTATTCGATGATACGAGATTCCTGCTTCTCCTCGCACATGTGTGACGTGAGCGACTCGGATGAAGGACAAGCAGGAATATAAGCATAAATCAATGCAAAGCGTCAGACCAAGCATGCGGATGCACATGCCCGGCGTAATAGGGGAAAGAAATAGAACCCAGCTGACGCCATCGCCCTGACGGTGGCGCTGAAGAGAGAACGGCAGAGCACAACACCCACCCGGAACCAAGCCCCAGGTAAAAGGATGGCCCTGCCACGAGGTCCTAATATTAAAGCGCCGAACTGAGCTTCCAGAACCGTTGCAACCGTTGTTCCACTGCCTCACGGCACCAGTTCCTCCCGGGCGACTGGAAACCGGGGAAGCGAAACGAGTGATGCCATTTGTCCGCTTTCTCCTTCAAGGCCAGATGCCGGTCTTGGCTTTACCCCACGAGCATGTTGACCGAGAACTGCCTTCCTCGCTTGCAGCCCTGACAATATTGGTGTAGATTGCGGCTCGGTTAATGCTTCGGTGGGGGTCAGATAGAGGATCTAGGTGGCACGCGAAGCTGTAGGTGGAAGCGTTGTGTGTGTCGTACGGAGACAGTATGCGGGGAACTTTCGGTAGTTATGACGGCTATAGGGCCTTGCTCGTCGTCCTCCGGATGATTCGTTTCGAGGGAGGCGTCGGGGCGGTTCCTTGTAGGGGCGAGGGTAGGACTCGGGGTGTCATTTTCAACCAGTGCGGTGATGTTTCATCTCTTCGCTCTTGATCGAAATAGGCAGGAGGTCTTTTGGGCTGCGGCGGTTGCCCTTCGGGTTGGGAGCTGTTCGTTTGTCACGATGGGAAGAGAAGTTGGTTGCAAAAGTAGGGATGAGATGGTGTCTTATGGGTGTCACACCTATCAGTAGCCGTAATTTATTAGCTTCTTAGCAAGATCCGAAAATGCATCAGCGACTTGCAAGTTTGTTCTTGGGGCGCAACGGAAAGTCGCATCAAGACGGCGTGGTCAAACTTGGAAACCCAATCCGCTTTTGCCGTCGCGGAGGCCGTTGATATCTTCGTGGGGTGGTTGCGCGGGTGGTCGGTTGTCTAGGTTGTCAAGGTCGGGGCAGAAAGGTGGTGGCGCGTCCAGATGGATGCACGAAACCCACTGCCAGGATCGCAAAAGATTATCGTGGATGATGGCAGCAGCAGTGGGAACGTCGCCGTCGAGGCGGAGGGTGGGGCGGGGCAGGATTGGGAAATCTGGCTTAGGTCCTTTATGGGGGCCAACTCCTAGGCAGGTTTCCAAGTCGGACTTGTCATACAAGATGCGTGTATGGGCGAGTGGAGTCAGGAGTCGCTCTACTCCTGCAGGCCTGCTAACCTAGAAAACCGTTTCCGGGGGACCGGACGTTGAATACGGCTTTCGAGTGCGCTCCCTAGCAGAACGATTCCTCCGGGAATTTAGTAAATTAGGCACCTAGCTTTTTGCTCTCTTTAACTCTCTTTTTTTGGTTAAAAGAAGTCGTTAAAACGCTTCTAAAGCGTTGCTCCTCAGCTGGGTTCGAATCGTATCGCCGTCGACGACGTGTTTGGCGATGGCATCATGTGTTGAACACAGTCCGCGCACTGTCCCGGGCGAGTGGGGCCGAACTGTGGAACCCCGCACCGGCGCTCTCTTCCAGGTTCGCGGGAGGAATGCCAAGACCTGTGCCAACGCTCTTGCCGCGCGGTTCAGCAATGACGTCTGGGATCCAATCCTTCCAGTTTCACTCGTCTTTCAGGAGCTGCATTGCTCGCATTCCAAACCGTCAAAATGGACGTGTTCACCTCAAGACTTGCATCATGCTCATTCGCACTCGATTTATCGCCGGACGGCATAGGTTGGCCCGACGATCAGCGCGATGGCGATACGCAACCGCGTCAAACGATTTGAGGCGGCGGGCATGAGCTGGAAGACATCTGCCAAAGTCAACGCCATCCTTGTGTCGGCCCTCTCGACAGTCCTCCTCAGCGCCCTCGTCTACGGTCTCGTCGTGAAGCGGGATTCTGGCGTCAACTCGACCTTTCCCATCTTCCAGGGATCATGCCAAACGGCATCAGGACTCAACATCTTTCTTCATTTAGTGCTCAACGTCTTGGGCACCCTCATCCTCGCGTCGTCTAACTTCTTCATGCAACTTGTCGCTGCTCCCTCCCGCGCCGAACTCGATCGAGCACACCAAGCGTCGCGATGGCTGGACATTGGGGTCCCCACCCTCCGCAACTTTGCGAGTCTCTCGAGCTTCAAACGAACATCGTGGCTCGTGCTTATGGCGTCGTCGGTCCCGATCCACCTGCTCTTCAACTCTGCCATCTTTTACGTCGAATCACAGCGGACATCTTTCACCATGACACTCGCCGCCGAGCCGTTTCTTCAGGGCGCCACATACTATCCGCCCGGCGCCAGCCTTTGGAACATGAAGGTGCCTGGGAATTGCACAGACCCCATCAACTTGGAGGTCGCCACGCGGTGCAGCCGGCTTGTGTCCCCAGTTGTTGGCCTTTGGGATGTCAACGGTTCCTTGGTGTCCTGTTCCGTGACCCAGATGAAATCAACAGGTAGGAACAGCACCTGTCCCGACTACGTGCGCGAAAGAAACAACAAGTACCCAAACGAGCTGCCTGCAGTCTGCCTCAGTGACGAAGAATACTACGATCCAACTGTTTGTTACAAGGGGGGAGTTGGCGGCTGGCCCAAGGCCTGGGAGAACGTCGCTGTGCCGTCTTTTGATCCCGTTGCAAACGGAGGAAGACGGATCAACTGCACGCAACCTGCGACAATGGCCGACGCCAAGACGTGTATCAGCGAGGTAGTGACACCGGAATGGCAGCCTGTCAACGACCGAAGCAAGGAGGATTACCTCAACCAGTCGTCTGTAGCCAATACTCGGATTTCGAAAGCTGCGACTGCCGTGGACAAAAAGTGGGAACGATTGACCTTTGATGCTTGCAGAAGAGAGTATCTAGAATGCGGACAGGGTCGGGGGCTCCGCAATCACGGTGATGTGGTGGTTGTGCTCATGGATGTGTTCACCGATGCCAGAGTCGAAGATCTGCGCGGCTGGACACGCAACGAGCTCTTCCCACGGATGCTAGACGCCGACGCGGCTTTCTGGGAGGACCTGGTTCCCGGAGATGCGCTCAACCCGCTACTCTTCTCAGCCGAGTGCACTATGAAACAGAGTTTCACAAAGTACGAGGATGGCACCAAGCAGTGCCGTAATAGCTGCGGATCAGCGCTCGGTTACGGTATGTCGAACCTCGAAGATTGGCAGAGCGGCGGCCCGATTGTGCAAGCGGAGAGCGGGTTGAGCACTGACCCCAACGACTACTGGTCCTTCAAGTTTTGGCATCCATATGACGCCTGGGATGTGCAGATGAGGTCTGGGAAAAACAGCAACCTGGACGACAGGCAGGACAGAGTTGCTTATTGCCTAGCGGAGGTACTGGGCGACAACAGCGGTGAAGGCGCGTGTATCATCGGCATGTCCAATGTGGTCCTGCTAGTTGTCACCACCTGTGTCCTCGCCAAGATGATTCAAAGCTTCTTCGTTGTCCGCACTCTCGTGTGGAAGGAGAATCCATCACCACCACTTATCACCCTCGGTGATGCCATCGACTCCTTCCTTCGCAATCCCGACCCAACCACAACGAGGATGTGCACCCTCTCACAGACCGACTTCTCCAACTCCCTCTTCTCGCCCTCAGCGCAACCCCTTCCCGTGACGCCGCGCCCTTGGAAATCCCACGGCGCCCGCTACCACTCTGTCATTCCAACATCAAGCAAACTCTTAACGATGGCCCTCTTCCTCACCACCCTCATCGCATCCACCACCCTCTTCGCGCTAGCAATGCAATCCTCCAAACGCCTCGAAGCCTTTGGCGTAAACTCCCAATCCTTCATCCTCCTCGACCGCGCCACCCAAAACTACAGCGGCTCCTTCACAAACTACGTCACCCTCGCCAACATCCCCCAGCTCCTCGTCTCCCTCTGCTACCTCCGCTTCAACGCCGTGCTCACGCGCATCCACACAGCCAAAGAATGGCACGAAATGGGCGTCGCCTACCGCGCCCTCCGCGTCACATCACCCCGCGGAGCGCAATACTCACGCTACACACTGCAACTTCCGTTAAAATGGGCCGTTCCGCCAATCGTCCTCAGCATAGCACTGCACTTTTTAGTCTCCAACTCGATATACGTGTTTGTGTCAGAGGGTGGCTATTTCACCACTGAGAATAGCCAAAACAGGGATACAAGTATTGGATTGTCGGAGCAGGCGTTTATCGGACTTGGGTATTCGACATCTGCGATTCTGTTGTCGCTCGCTGTGTTTTCTGTCATGGCGCTTGCGCCGGTTTGGCTTGGCTGGAGGTATTTACCTGGTGATTGGAAGGGCATGGGGAGGGCGGTTGTTGTGGGGACGAATTCGTTAGCTATTTCGGCGGCTTGTCATCCTTCTGAGCTCAGTAGGGGTGGGGAAGAGGGTGGGATTGAGACAAAAGGGGACCAGAGTCCTGCTTTTGATGAGGAGGGGAGTTTGTGTGACATGAAGAGAGGTGTTGGTTCTCGTCTTGCTGAAAGTCGTGTTCGGTGGGGTGTTGTCAGGATGCCCGATGGGTTCTATGATGGGATGGGCAGTGAGGGGGAGGTTGCCCATTTGAGTTTCGGGGTGAGGGAGGATGGAGTCCAGCCGCCGGTCAAGGGTAAGTGCTATGTATGATCATGATTGTCGTTTCCTTTTCGTGTGAGATACCCAGGGGAGGTAGACATGGAGATTTCGTAGGTCTATAGAGAGAGGAAAGAGAGGAGATCCTTGGATCCTACAACCCGGCACAAGACATACACACCAATGAGACCAATATCCACCAACATCACCACTTAGAAGACCCCTCACCCAAGATGACACTCTTCAGCTTGTCCCTCTCTCCACTCTCATTGCACATACTCCTAAACACGCCCCCTCCTTCAGCCTCCCACAGCTCCTTCGGTGTCCCAAACTCGACAACCTCTCCATCCCGCAGAACAAGAATCCGATCAAAGTCAGCAATCGTACTCAGCCGATGGGCAATCACAACAAGCGTTGACCCGCCAAACTCCTCACGGATCGATCGCTGAATGAGCGTGTCCGTCGCCATGTCCACCGCCGACGTAGCCTCATCAAGCACCATGACCTTGGGGCGGGACACAATAGCGCGCGCAAGACAGAGCAGTTGCCGTTGGCCTTGTGACAGATTCTGACCGCCCTCGGAAATCGGCGAGCTCAGATCGCGAAAGATGTTCTTGTTCTTGGCAACGGCCGTGGCTGCAGTTTCCGTTTCCGCTTCCGAGGAAGAAGAAGGCGTCGCGTCGCCGCTCGAAGTTTCGGTGTCGGGGACAAGATGGACCCTGCGGAGAGAGTCGTGCAGTTCCTCGTCTGTGTAGTTGTCGAATGGGTCAAGGTTGGAACGGACTGTGCCGGAGAAGAGAACTGGATCTTGCGGGATGATTGCCAGTCGTGAGCGGAGGTCGGTGAGTGAAATCTTGGCGATATCAAGACCGTCAACGTGGATACTGCCCGACCGAGGTTCCAGGAATCGGAAGAGGGCGAGCGTCAGAGATGACTTGCCGGCGCCTGTGCGGCCCACCACTCCGATTCTCTCAGCCGGGTTGACATGGAAGGTGATCCCCTTGAGGACAGGCGGCAACTGTGGCGCGTATCCCACAACGAGATCATTCACCTCGAGCCGGCCCTGCGTCGGCCACGCGGCTGGTGCCTTTTCTCCACCGAAATCCTCGGTCTCGAGTTCCGAGTATTCAATCACACGCTCAACGGCGTTCATCTCGAGCTCGAGCGACGCCGACTGCCGGACGGCGACGAGAACTGCACCGGAGAATTGCATGGCGAAGTTGAGCACGAAGCCGGCGAGGGCGGCGTCCATATTATCTTGAATCAATACAAAGATGACGACAATAACGGTGAAGGCAATGCCGGCCAGGTTCATGTTCCAGCCGATCCATCGGTTGAACAGGTACAAGTTCATGGCGCAGGTGCTGTTCTCCTCGATCTTAGTGTGCATAGCGTCGATATATGATCCAGCTCGTCCAAACGCGCGAATGGTTGTCAGACCCGTCAAGGTGCACCCAAAAAGATCGAGAACAGGCGACTTTGACGTGCTATGAAGTCGCTTTGCGGGTCTTGCGGCAGCTAAATATATCTTGGCGAGCCACAGACACCAGCCGAGGCAGAGGACGGCCAGCGGCACAATGAGCGGCGAGACGAAGAATGAAGTGACACAAATGCCGAGAGTTTGAAGCCAGTTGGCAAGGAACCATGTCCCGTTGTTGGCTAGATCGCTGTCGACGGAGTTGAAGTCGGCGCTAAAACGGTTGAGAATCCGTCCAACGGGAACGGTGTCGGCCCAGCGGAGCGGAGTTCGCAGCACAGAGAACAACATCTTTTCGAACAGAGTTCTGCTCGCCTTCAGGCTGGCGTAGAAAGTAGCGGTGAATCGAACGGTTCCAAAGAAGACACCGATCAGACAGACGATGGCATAAATCGTGAGCCAGAATTTGACCCCACGGCCCTCCTGCACACCCAACGTTGGCCCAGATGTATTGTGGAGGTCGTAGTAGTGATACCGGTTTGGCGCGAGGTTTTGGTCAACCATGATGGGGAGACTTGCGGCCTCAGACTGACCGGTCCAGAGCCGTACTACCCACGGTTGAGCTGCAAAACTGTAAGCCTCGGACATCAAGATGGAAGAGGATACTAACCGATTTCCGATGCCTGGAATCCAACATACATTAAAACCATCAGGACCCAAAAGACCCACCCACCACTGCTCTTGATATATGTTTTGTAAACATGTGCTTTGACAGCTCCCTTTTGCCGTGTCTCGTCTTCCACGAACTTTGCTCCCACCTTGGAGTTCTGCCGCTTCAAGGGCTCCGGGTCGGCCTCCTCTGCATCGATGTCGGTCTCGATACCTTCGGGCTCGGGAAGATCGAAGCTCTTAATTCTTTCCAAGACCTTACCGCCGAGTTGCTCAGTCAGACCGTAGTATCGAACACCTCCGTCAGCCAAGTCTACAATGAACCGGGCATGCTTTTCGACCAAGGCCACATGATGAGTAACGAGAATGACGGTGCGTCCCTTACACAAACTTCCCGCTAGGCACTCTTCAAGGATATGACGACTGACGTGCGCATCAACCGCGCTGAAGATGTCATCCATAACTAGAATGCCCGCCCTTGAATACACGGCGCGGGCAACAGTGATACGCCATTTTTGGCCACCACTAAGGTTGACCCCATTGACGCCAAGCTCAGTTTTGTCGCCATCGGGTAGAGCATCGAGGTCCTTCTTCAGAGCACAGGCAGCGAGAGTTTGCTCATAGCGCTCCTCGTCAAAAGGCATGCCAAAGAGGACGTTATCTCGGACTGTTGCATTCTCGATCCACGGTTGTTGGCCAACGTAGGCAATACTCGAAGGAAGAACCCAGTTCCCGGCGTTGGCTTTGTGGTCTTGGCGCTCGTCGAGGGTTGGCGGTGCTGGCACGTAGATGGAGCCTGACAAAAGATCGGCTTCGCCCAGGATAGCAGCAAGCATGAGACTCTTCCCAGAGCCTGTCTTGCCGGAGATTACTGAGAGCTCACCAGAAGGGAAGCTGAGAGTGACATTACGAAGAACAAACTTGTCGGTTTCGTCAGTCTTCTCGTCATCGTCGACGGGCCACGACAAATCGGCGTCCTCGAATGTGATATCCGGTTTGTCGGTATGGGTCCTGATTGGCTTGATCTCAGGGCCATCAAGGTACTTCTCAATACGCTTGAGCGAGACCCAGGCCTCAACTGCAAAATGGATAAGTCCTGGAGTGGAGGCGATGGCAGAATCCAAAGTGGCAAGGATTCCGATGCTGACGAAAGCGACGGATGCCGTGAGTTCTCCGTGAATCCAGGCATACGTGCCGAGACATGTGAGACCCAGAAGAATGGGAATCAGTGTCCAGCAGCCGTCCAGGACAATGTTGTACTTGAAAAAGAGCCACATGATTTCGAGCTCCTTCTCCCGTAAACCAAGGATGCGCTTTTCCCACTGCTCCTCGAGCGCCGAGAACTTGATTTGGCGGACGCCATTCAGGGCTTCGGTGATCAACTCCACCTTTTGGTCCCGAATCTTCATCAGCCTCTCATCTGCTTCAAACAGAACCTTTGTCATGGTCGTGTTCAGCGGGATGGTTAGACCGACAGATAGCAACCCAACAGTAAGAGGGAGCCACCCAAGCAAGTGCAGTAAAAACCACACGGAGAGAGTAAAACGGATGATACTGGTAGGAAACATGAACTGGAAGAAGCTGAAATCCGCAACGCGGACGGCGTCGACGCTCATGAGATTAATGACGGCTTGTTTCGTTTTCAGACTTGTCGTGTCGTCGGTGGCTCCGTTGCTTTTGTCTTGGCCATCCGTTGCCGCCTGCTCTGCCGGGAGCTTTTCATCATCCTTGGAGGCATCGGCCGACTTGACATTCTTTCGTCGCGTCGCCTTTTCGAAGATGACGGCTGACAGCTGGCTTCGTACAGGGACGTCGAGGTCAATGATTTGCGTCCACATGAGCCAGGAGTCCAGAAGCTAAAGGAACGTGTCAGTTCCCGTGGTAAAGGAGAGATAAGGGCCCTTCTTACAGAGCCAGCGACCTTCGCAAGACCCAGCCAGAGAAGATAGAGCCACAAACGCCCTGCCATCGGCTCACCCGGCCTCCGCGCCTCGAGCGCTTCCAAGAGGCGCAGCGTGACCCACCACGGTAGGTACGAAATGGCCGCGCTGGCACTGGCGGCCGTCCACTGTTTGAAGAATCCCCAACCATAGAGCCTGAGGATTGACCTGAACAGAGTTCCCTTCTTCTTCTTGGACCACTGCTCGGAATGAAAGGAAGGGCGCAGGCCGTGGTTGAGCCGAGGGATATCTTCCATATCCAAGTCTCCCTTCTTGGTGGCCAGTAACATGAGCGTGGTAGCCCAGCTATAGGTGAGTCTGTTGAAAGCGCTGACAGTGAACATGCGGTCGACAAGCTTGCCCTTGGAATAGACGTCGGGCCGACGAGGCAGTGATAGGCTGGCAATTATGAGACCGACAGCCGTTGCGATTGAGGCGATACACAAAATCAGGGATGTCCTTCCTGTCTCACTGTACCATGTCGGGGCGTTGTTGAGTTGAGCCAGCAGCAGACTGCCAACCGCCAAGCCTGTGACAGCGAGATACGTGCCTTGGTTGTAGGCACGCACCGAGTCGCGAGTGGCGGCGATCGAAATGGCCTGCATGCCAATCAGACCCCAAGAAGCTGTGGTTAGCCAGCTCTGGAGCGAAAATCTGTGGTTGCGATGCGGCGATGTCTCAAGAATCACCGAAAACGCAATCTGGCAACCGAGACCAGCGGCTGCCCACAAAAGAATGTGCGCTTTTTGCCATCTTGTAGAGAATTGCGCTGTTGACTCGATTGTGGCTTCTCCGTCCTCGTCTTGATATACCGGTGGTGTTTCTGTCTTTGTCTTGCGCGCCCGGGCGATGTGTGCGACGACGGCAGGAATGGTGGTGGTCGTACTGACGCCAAGTGTCGCAACGGTCGCGAGAAAGAATGGATCTGGCGCCATCCTCTGGGTTGTGCAAAGCACGCAAGGTGCGGATGGCTCTTTCCTCCAGACGAAGGTTGGGGCGAGAGATTGAACCGGGTTGGCGAGGAAAGCGCGGCCCCGCCATTTTTCATCCCCAGGCAGGCGCGTACGCGGACTTGGCAACGGGTCGTCAGCCTGGGGAGAATCAATGCAACGCTCCTGCAGTTCCGTGTCGCAGGGAGGCAACCGTTGGCGCTACTCGTTCGTTACACGGGAAGTACCCAAATCACACCTTCTGCATGCGGCGCGCCCGGCTCGAGAGCCGAGTGTACGCAGCATCAACCCCAGCCACCATTTAACTGGGCACCGGGCGATGGGTGACTTCAATTGAGCCATGTAAGCGCACTTGACCAAAGTCCGACGAGGAAAATTGTCTCGGCATTGAGGCTAAATGTCAGTCCAATAAGTCGGTGCAACCAGTGGCTGCGGCGGTTGACATTATGTGCGACGCTCGGTAAAGTCGGTTTGCGGCGCAGCGGGGATTTGGCAAGGTCTTGAAACTGATTTCGACATGCGTACCCAACTTTGTTCCAAACCCCAAACCATAAACCATGGACCAACTATCGATCTCCCGATTAGATACACAATGATAATTTGAGTTGGCATTATTATCTTGAGGAGACATCATAAGTCACGTCAGTCGCCCTCTCTCCCTTCTCAGACCAATATCACTGGCGGCCTTTGAGCTGAGATTGAAGTCAATCTTCGGCATGCCCATCTCCAGCCCAACAAACGCCACTCCCCTTACGCCAGTCACAATACGCAATCCAGATCGAGACGACCCCGAACAAAATCGCAACGGTAAAGGCTACAAATGTGATCCAGAACGAGTCCCTGGGCGATTTCCTCCTCTCGGCCCACATTTCCCACCAAGAGACTGGAGTGGGGTTATCAGCTTCCTCAAAAAGCAGTTGTAGTCGAACAGCCCAGTGGGGATATCGCTTGAAAAGTTCGGCAGTGCTTTCGATCGGTCGTTCAAACTTCCTCTGGTTCGCCCCAGGTGGTAGCTGGAGCGTCGCGGGCCAGGCGAGGCGCTTGGCCTCTGGGATGTCACGGCTTTCTCGTCCGCGTGATGAAAGGTCGATCATACGATCCAGCCACTTCCGACCCATCTGGTTGATTGGAAACAAAAGCTTGTAGGTCATGGCGGTTTCGATGAGGAACTTGGGGTCGTAACATCCGCTGCGGTAGTGCATCAAACTCGTCAGTGGATGCTCTACTACATCGAATCTGAGACCAGGGGCTTACTGTTCGAGCCTTTGGCTCAATTCCATCTCTGGCTTGTCCTTCATGGTTGCATATGCTGCCTCCAGAAGCGATGCATGCTTGAAGACTTTCAGCGTCTTGGGCTTTTCTGTGTTGAGCTGAAGATGTTCTGAAAGATTCTTCGTCCAAACAGGCTTCACATCGGCATAGGAGTGCAAGTACATTGCTCGGAACTTGTCTTGCTGGATGGGCGTGGGAACTGCATTGTCTTGTTCATCCTCCTCGATGAAGAAAACGCCGTGGATCGCCTGTGACAGTGACTCCGATTCCTCCCAAGTAAATAAGAGTCTGCGACCAGGGGCGCCTTCAACGTTTAAGTTGAGGCCTAACATGATCTGCACAGCGACAACGAGTGCTTTTGCGGCAGTGAGTTGGCTGTCAATTCCATTGTCCTGGTCGTTTGTCAATATCTCCTCAAGTTGACTTCTTGGCATGTTTGGCTCCGTCTTGAGCAACATGATGGCTCCTGAGACCTTATCCTCGTCAAGGTTCGTGACGTAGGAAATTTGCTTGTTGGAATACGTCAACCAGGCTGCCAAGGCAGAACGCCATTCTTCTGGATCCAGGCACGACCAAATGGAGGAAATGAGATTGTTTCCTTGGTTTACGCCCATTTGCAGATCGTAGTTGGTTTAAACGCTTCTCGCATGCGAAGGGTGTTGACAATAAAAGGGAAATGTGTATGGCAAGTTCTCTGGAATGTGCCAGGTTATCAGGGTGTGAGCGAAAGGAAGCTTCTGTGGGTCAAAGGAGAATTGTGTCAGAGCCCGATAGTGCCAACTTTTGCATCGGGCTGCGTGGCGTCGCGAGCGACACTCGTGTTCCTGGATGCGTTGGCCGCTGAGACTAGGGTAGAAATGGCGGTGCTGCGCACGTTAAGCTACCCTGAAACGGCGAGAAATACAGGTTTCTGCTGTAGAACGTTCGCGAAACCCGTTTGGGCACAAATCTCTCGAGGCACATACCAACCCGGGCCGTGAGGCGCAAGGCTTCGGAATGTGGTGAATGCTCATTGGTTATCGGTGAACGACGGCCAAATCAAAGCAGTCCAGGTTTGACGGGACAACGTGGGAATTTGCTTTTGGGACAAGTGATACTATCTGCCGTTTGATGTCTCGAATTGTAGGCTGAAACCTTCCAATGTCTTCGCTTCGTTCGAAACATACCTTACTCGCCTATCATTTCCATTGTCGTCTTCACCATGGGATGCATCTGTTCAAAAATTTGCCCCAAGCCCCAACCTCCGAAGCTGCCGTTTGAGGTGATCACGCCGGGAATCGACCAAAATTTCACCGAAAAAGCTACAAGAGGCAAGTTCGCGGCTTCCAGTGCAAGACTAGCCGAGGCGAAGAAACGACACCCCGACGCTCCTAAATTTTCTCAAATTCAGACGATACGAGAAATGGTTGCCATGAACAAAGAGTGGGCTCAGTAATAAGGAACTGCGAAAACCCGATTGGATACCCTGGTATAAAAGGGAGCTTTCACTATGTTACAAGGTAGATGAGTATGTTTGGTTCCTCTCGGGTTTGGCATCGGATCTCATGGCGGTGCGGGATGTCGATGCACATCCCACAGCTCAAGGGGGCCTTTGCAGGCAACTTGCCATCGTTGGCTCTGGGACCGAAACCCAGCTTGTTACAATTGGTGGCATTGTTGAGAAGGATGGCACACTATGGGCTGTCACCGCCGACCACTCAGTATTTGACGACCCGTCGCACCAAAGTCGAGGGCGCTGGGACGACCAACAGCCATTCACTGGCCGTAACCTCACACCCAGCGACAACAGCGATACGATGAGAGAGCCGATTTGCATATCGAACATACCGAAACGAGCCGTTGATGTGAGCCATATCCAGGACAAACAAACGCATAGGGATGGCAAAGAGAGAGAACTATCCGCGATCCGCTTCAATCAAAATACGGTCGTGAGAGGGCCAGAGTGGCGCCTCATCCATCTTACAGGTCCAGACCTTATGCGCCCAAATCAGTTCAAACTGCCGCTCGGTGGAGGTTACATGGATATTAGCACTGTTGCCGAGGCGCTGCGTGTTGGGAAGGTCATCACCTTGACGGGGATGAGCGGCCAACAGACGATGAAGATGCTGCCGACCGAGGCACTACTTTGCCTCCCGTCCGGCAGATGGATCGCTACCTGGCAGCTTGTGCCCTTGAGTGGGAGTAAGTTCAAACACCCGTGATTAATCCACTACAAAGTAGCCAATTCAAGTGTGACCCAGGCTGACGAGTTATGCTTTTGTTACCTTCTAGACGTCTGGGCCCCCAGAAAAGGTGACTCGGGATCCTGGGTTGTGTCCCCGAATGATGGGACCGTCTTCGGCGTTTGGTAGCTGCTACCACAGAGACGATTTTCCTTGTTCCCCTACTTCATATTCTTGGGAGAGGGCAAGACGGTCGAATACCAACCGTTCTGACAGCTTCCGAAATAGCGACCACTCGCCTCAAATTGCGAGGGCTTGGGGTAGAAGAAAAAGTCAGCGAGCATGTCTTGGAGACCAGGGTTATCACGCCAGATCGAATCGTCGAAACTCGTGAAACTCGTAGGAGCATCCACCGGCGCTATGAACATCCTGACTCCTCAGTTTTGGTAAACAGGAGCATGCCGCGAGCTCCTGAGCAGAGGGAGCGAACCATGGAATCAGCTGCAGTTGCCAAGGCTCACTCGGTTAGTAGACCGAAAGAATCGGACGCTCCACCTACCGAGGAGATTGTGTCGGCCGCTTTCTCCGGGCGAGTTCAAGCAACGAGCACGAGAAGAACAAATTTGGTACCACACAAGGCTGCGTTTGTGGAGGAGATACCGGACGACAGCGTCGATGCTGACCAAAGCGCTCGGATTCCAACCAAACAGTTGAGCAATTCAAGGGGGGCCGACAAGATCCACCTTGCAGGAAGCAACAAGGAGCACTCGACAGAGAAACAGCGCGTTGGAAGAGCAACAACAGATGATAGACCGTCAGTCCAGCGACGGCAAACTCCTGTTACACTGAACCAAACGTCCAGGTACAAACAAAACACCATTTCACCAAAGAAACAGATCAGTTCAAGTCCTAAAGACATTGCCGACACCATTTTCAACTCTGAAAATGCTCGTGGTATGACAACGGCAGGGCCAGCTAAGGAGGGCCCAGCAGTCGATGAACCAGCCAACGCCAATCACAGTGAGCAAGAAGCAGCGAGTGGTCCGACCGAACATGAGCTTGGCCATTCTGTCTCACGTGCCGCAGCAGAGGAGCTGGAGAGGTTCGAGGGGAACAGGAGGAGGGTGGCTGCTGCACGCGTGCGGGGTCGCTTAGGCGTCAGAGGAAGAGGCCGAGGGAGGGAAGTGCGGCGGACTAAAGATGGAACATGAAAGCACTAATTCCATGACACGGCATCTTCAAATCACATGTACAATATATATCGCCTGGGAGACGCGTAAAGCACGGAGGAGTTCTAAGCTGGTGATATTAAACAAATTCCGATTCATACTTTGAAAGTTTGGTGCAGTTTCAGAAAAAGGTTCTGGTAAAGCCAAAATGAACCCGGGGCATGCATTGTAAATGTTGGCAAGTGTGGAGTAAATAGTCGGCACTGAAGCACAGTAATTCAAAATAGATCAACAGGCGAGTTGCTGGCTGGAAGAAGAATTTGGTCGCGCTCCTGAGCACAAGACGCTTCCGGAGACCCTGGTATCTCTGAGCTTGGAGAAATGACTCATTTTCCTCCCAACTGGTCTACATACCCGGGCCCACAAAATCAAAACAGGCAGGCCCTTCAATCCATTACTCAGCACCATTTGCCTCCTTCCATCTCACCGCCTGCCAAGCCGGTGCCCAAACTCTCCGCTCCTTCCCCTCATCCATCCCGCGCCATCCGATCCCCCACCACCTAATCACACCACTGTAGTTTGCAGAAACAAACCTGGTCCAGTACCTATCTAGGTACCTGATCGTTTTTCTTTCCCAGTTCTGGTATCTCTGCCCCTTTGCTTCATTTTCCTCGTTTCTTTCCATCGGAAAATTTGTCTTTCAACCAAAAAAAAAAAAAAAAAAAAAAAAAAAAGGCTTTGAACAGATACAGGATGCAACCCCTCACTCTAAAAATCACCCCGGCCCCCTCCTCCACCCCTCTCTCCCTGACCCTCACCCTCACCAACCCCTCCTCCACCACTGTAACCCTCCTAACCTGGTCCACCCCCATTGACCCCCTCGCCCTTCAACTCGGCCTCCTGTCCTTCACCCACACCAAAACCAACACCGCCATCCCCATCAACAAAATCATGCTCAAACGACGGACACCGCCCTCTGACGACCAGTTCGTTACCATCCAGCCCGGTGGGAGTGCTAGTCAGAGTATCGCCGTCATACCACCCGCTGTGGATTTATCTGGGTTAGAGGGTGAGAGGGTTCTGGTACAATGGGCTGGTGGGGATGTTAAGGTTTGGGATGGGGAGGACGTGGATGATTGGGAGGGTGGGAAGGAGGTTGGTGTTGTGATGGACGGGGTTGAGGTCGTTGTGTGAAGCATTCTCCATCTGTTGCCGCTTGTGCAGAGTCGAGGTTTGGTGCAAGTGGGATGGTGTAAAACTCGGAGTGATCATGGATGGAGGAGTTGGGTCAATAGACGTCGCGGTAGGACAAAGAACAAAAAGAGTTAAAGAACTTTTCATACACCGAGGCCAGCCGGGGTTCTAGAAAGCTTTAAAATAATATTTTCCAGCAAGGGGAGTTTGTGTGTTTCAATAACCCTAATCTCATCATCTGACAACCCACGCTCGAATGGAAACGATGCTGCAGCAAGCTCGCAAGGTTTTTTTCCGGGGGAAAATAGGACACGTCGCATCTTCACCTTGTTTGGTGACAAGCTTCTCGAGGTCTTGGCTTTGTGATGACCAAAACCTAAACCCAATCAAGCCTCCCATCATACCTCTTCGGTCTGGACTATAGACGTATCACCATCTCAAGATAAGACCAACTCGCGAGGCCTCACGACCGGAACACCAGCATCGGGAATGCGGGTATCACACAACACGGTGCCACAACACAGCATCACGTCACGGTTTGATCTCAACAATGCTTTTGCGCCTCCCGTCTCTAGTCTAGTAAAATAATGACTAGCTACCAACATGAGGCAAATGTCACCCCTCGCGCTATTCGATCCGAGTCGCTGGCTGTATGTCGCGAATCGCTTCGTATTTTGCCCACTCCAAACTCCTGATTCAGTGCCATCCCCATGCATATAACCCTGCCAAACACCCATTACAACAACAAATGCAAAAGCAGACAGCTAGACACTTGACCCAGTTGATGCGGCGTGTACAACGATTTCCTCCGTGGGCTCGGGCTGGATGCCCAGACCACTCGCACCTTCCAGTCTCGTGGCTGGAGCCGAACTGCCTCTCGCGCCGCGCACCTCCGTCTGCTGACCAGGAACAGGGCCTGTGGCGCTGCGTTTTCTACCCGCAGGCGCCGGAAGACCCTTAACCGTGGTCTTGGGGGTGGTGGCGAGGACGGCGTTCAGGGTAGCGTTGGCGCCGACGGCCGACACGTTCTGCTGGGCGCGCTGCTGGGCTTCAGCGTCAGGCATTCCGAGCTCCCTCTGAAGAAGTCTGCGGATCACCGTGGTCGGAGTTGGCGGAGAGGGGCTGGGTGGGGCGTGCGGAGGCGATTGAGGGGCGGGCCGAACGCCGAGACTAGTGAGAGGAACGATGGGCGAGTTTGCAAAGTCGCCGGGATGACGTAAACCCGAAACAGTCGAAACACTTCGCCACGCGCGGTTGGGGCTCGCCGGAGGAGGCATTCCCGAAAACACGAATGGGTTCACAAGTCCGCCAGAGACGGGAGATGCAGTGAGCGATGCTCCCAGCCCCCTACTGCCGCCAAGTCCGGGCTGGGGGCCGTTGGGGTGGTGGTGGGCGACGCGCCGCTCAAAGATGGGCTGCAGCTTGGCTTTGGCTTCTTCCCACTTATCGTCCAGCTCCTCATATTTTTCCCATCCCTCGTTCGAATGTGCGAGGAGCTCGTCGTAACGGGTCTGGAGATCGTCCAGCTTAGCCTGCAACGCCGGGTCTTCCTGGGGCTCGGTCGTCATGTTGCCGTCGGACTTGGGAGGTCTGCCCCGCTTTTTCGGAGGAGGGCGTTGCTTGAGCTCTTGCTTGAGATCGGCTGCTTCAGCTTCGAGTTCTCGGATCCGGGTTAGGAGGCGATTTCTATCCTTCAAGGCGAGGTCGTAGTCAGTTTTGACCTGGTCCATCTCGTCCTTCAGACGATTCAGGTGCTCTCCGTCAAGCTGGGACTGGTGCTTGGACTGGCGCTCGACAAAGTCTTTTTGCTGCTGAGCGTGGATGAGCTTGTTTGACAACTCTTGCAGGCGCGCGCTCTTCTCCGCGTATGCTGCCGTAAGTTCCTGCACTGCCTCGCCTGCGACACCGGTTCCCTGCTCCTTGACTCTTGCCAGCTCTGCTCTCAAGTCATTTGCCTCTTGGAGATGCTTCCTCTTTTCGGCGTCTGCTTCGGCATAGAGTCTGCCGACGTGGGCCAACCTTGTATTGAGCTCGTCCATGCCACCAGCTCGGGCGGCTGCAAGCTCCCTATTAACTTTGGCATCGTTCCTTGACGCCACCAGCGATAGCTCAAGCTCCTTCTGGGTCTGCTTGAAGCAGTCTATCTCAGAAACTCGGGATGCGGCCTCGTCCTGTACTCGGGCCAGGCTCTCCTGAAGGCGGGCCCCCATCTCTTTCAGTGCAGCAACCTCTTTTTGTTGGTGTTCGGCGCTTTGTCGGGCGGCGTCGATATCTGCCTGGCGTGATTCATGCCCGGAAGCCGCCTTGGCCAAAGCAGTCGACAGCTGGTTCTCCGCCTCCTCTTTTTCCAGCTGTGCCGCCGACAGGCTCTCCTGGAGGCCATCTCGTTGCTGCTTGAGCGTCTCGATTTCCTTGCACGAGGACTCGACTGTTTGGCGCGCCACCAGGAGTTGGGACAAATGCGAGTCGCCCTTGGCCTTTGCCTTGTCCAAGTCAACTGCCAATCGGGTCTCCAGGTCAGCCTTTTGCTGTCTGGCGGTTGTCAGGTCATGTTGGAGTCGGTCCTTGTGAAGAGTGAGGTCCGCAAACTCTGCCTCCAGGGTCTTGACCCTCTCCTCAAGGGTTGCCTTCTCGGATGCGGACTTTGCGGCTGCTGCTTTGAGACTCTTGACCTCGGCATTGGTCTCGGCTAACTTTTCTGTCAAGTCCTTGACGTCCAGCTTGAGTTGAGAAGCGTTCGCATCGGCTTCCTTAGCCCGATGAACGGCCTTATTTGCCTCGTCAGTGAGATCCTTAATCTCCTGTTCGTTGACCTGCAAGTTTTGCTCCAGTTTCTTCTTGGAATCTCTGAGGACTTGGTTGGCGTGCTCCAGTTGCGCCTTTTCCTTGATTAGCTGCTCAGACTCCTTTCGGGCCTCGTCAGATGACTGTCGGAGGTGGCAGTCTCTGGTGCTTGCCGAAATATTGCAAGAGTTTTCACCGTCCTGCAGGGCTCTTCTCGCTTCCGAGAGCTTGTTTTCCAGCTCGGCAACCTCCACCTGCAACTTCAAATTGGCCTTGTAGTACTCCCGTGGTTCCTCTTCAAAGTGCTGCGACTCTCCAGTGAGCTCTTTCGGGTCAGCATCCTGCTGTTTGGCCCCCCGAGCGGCTTGTTTCCGCTCCTCGACCAGGGTTTGCTCCAGCTCCTTAACCTTTGCCGATTTCTCTTTGACCCTATCGATTTCAAAGTTCCTCTCGCGCTGAACCTTTTGCATTTGCTGCTGGTGCTGAGTGGCCAGACTGGCCATTTTGGCTTGCAGTTTGGTCATGTCGTCATCTTTTGCCCGTGTGCGCTTAGCCAGTTCATCCTGGAATGACCTCTCGCGGTCGATGGCTTCCTGCTTGAGACGAGCGATTTCCGCCGAAAACGCCTTCTTTTCGTCGGGGCCCCAGGTGTCATCGCCAGCAGGACTAGGTTCAGGTGTCTGGATGCCTTGGTCTGGAACCTGGGCGCGTCGCTTCCTAGCAGCCGGCTTGTCTGCCTCGTCGTTTTCCCGGGCTCTCTTCCCACCAACGAGCCATTTGGTGACGCCATCAGGAGAAAGACCGCTCGCTGCGCTAGGCGCTACGCTGGGTGCCGCACTGGGCGCTACGCTGGGTACCCTGCTCGGCGCTGTTCTAGGCGCTGGTGTTGGCTTCTTGGCCACTGGCTTGACACCACGGTCGGGACTTGTGAGATCGGTAACATTGACAGGCCTGAAGTTGTTGGGATCCCTTGGCGGGCGGCCTCTTTGCCTCCTGCCTGTCTGTGCTGGTGTTATCGCTGCTGGTGATGCGACCGCTCCCACCCCAGAGGCGGTCCTTGGCTGAGTGCGGGGCCTGCTGGTCGGGGTGGCTCCGCGCTGCAAATTCGTCAGTCGCGCTGTTCTCTAACGTCACAGAAAAGATGACACGTGTGTTTGTACATCAAGGTTTTGTCGGTCGCGACCAGCGACATGGCAATAGCGGTCGCCACGGTAACAGGAAAGGTAACTTGACTTACCGAGGGCGCTTTCTCAGCTGCTCTCCTCGCTGGGTTTTTGCTCGGTCGCTTCGGGTCCGGAGTCGTGATGGATTCATCGTCATTCGTGTCAGCCACGTGAATGGTGGCGACGGTGATGCTGTCTGCGACCGGCATGGTTGAGAAGGTTTCAAGTTGGGATGGGAAGCAGCGAGGGACCGGGACCGGGATCGGGGACAGAGAGAGAATATGTCTGGCCCGAGCCGGGCGTCGGCAAAGTTTGGTAGTGCGCCGCCTCTCTGGCAATTGTGCTGATCGAGATTTGATCAAAGTTTAAAGAGGCGCTATTGAGCAGCGCGGCGAGAACGGTGAAGAGCGGCGATGATGGCCGACGGAAATCTCAGCGGCGCTTGGTTTGACCCTCATCAACGGCGACAGGGGGATAGCTGCACAAGCGACGCGCTAGGCCGAAGACTGCCGGGGTATCGTTGTTTGGAATTGCGGTGGAGACGCGAAAGACCTCCAGGCCACGATCGCAGATGGACACAAAGGTTGCGTTGCGCGCGAGAGTTGCGGCGATGGACTGGGGAAGTTGGTTGGTGGTGGTGTGGAATGGAATGGAAATTAGCTGCGTGGCTCGAGCAGCGAAACCGCGCAATCCGGATCTGGTGGGTGTCTCGGAAGGAGCGCGCCAGGGGAGAGGCCCCCAAGAAGTAGTGGGGATGGCCTGGAACCGACTCTACCACTTGCGGATTTGCAGGTTGGCTCTTTCCTGCCCTCGAAAATCGCTGGTGCAGTGGACGACACCGTGTTTCTGCGTGGAAATGATTTCTCTTTGATTTTGCGAGGCATCATCTCAGACAGCTGCCTGCCAGAAGCCCAAGCCGTCAGACGGGGGACCCCTTGCCCCCCAACTTGGCCAAAAATGCTCGCTACCCATTTGAGTGGCACGATGCAAGCGCGAAAAATCAGCCAATCAGCGGCGGCTGCCCACGTCACACATAAGCAAACCAGTCTTTTGCGGTCGGGCACAAACCGTTTTCTCTGTCGGGCATTCTCTACCCCTCTTCTTGTGTCCCGTGCATGACATGACGGCTCAGCCAGTCATCCATTTCGGACAAGCCATTCGGCCACCGCACGCGCTTGACCCACCCCGACTCCGATGCTGTGCGGACGGCAAGGTTGCATATCGTGATCGACGCGTTGTTTTTTCATAATGGTGGCGAGGGCGGATAATGTTTGATTTTTTGTTTGATTTTCGCCTTTGAATTTGGTATTTGCCGTCCTTGTGTGGCGGCTTTGATTTTTTTTGTTTTTGTTCATCTAAATACATTGTTCCCATCATTTTGTGTACACCACGTCCCCAACCGTCACATTTCATCGCTGCACACTATTCCTATCTACATTCCACGGGTATATTCAAAGGACGGAATCCCAGTCTAGTGGATTTTTCCCAGCCGATGAAAACGAAGGAGGACGAGTACCACCAACACCGCTGGGGAGAGGTTGCGCACCGCCAGCGGGTTGTTGAGGACCGCCAGCGGTGGGGGCGCCACCAGAACCGCCTCCTTGAGCGGGAGGACGGGCACCACCAGGGGCTCCGGCACCGGGAGCACCACCAGGAGCGCCACCGGGAGCGGCACCACCCTGAGGAGGAGCACCAGCACCACCATTAGGAACATTAGGAGACCTAGCACCGCCGACATTGGCAGCACCGCCCGGAGGAGGTGCACCGGCACCACCATTAAGATGACGGGCACTAGTAGCACCACCCGCACCGCCAGGAGGAGCACCCGCGCCATTGGTAGGAGGACGAGCACTGTTGACAGCACCAGGGGCACCAGCACCACCACCCTGAGGAGGAACCGCACCATTAGGAGCACTGTTAGGAGCACCATTAGCAGGCGGTCTGGCACCACCAACGCCGCCTGCACCGCCCTGAGGAGCACCACCATGGGGAGGAGGCACTTGACCCTGAGAAGATCGGGGGCGGGCACCACCAGGGGGCGGCGGAGGGGGTCTAGCAGCACCGCCAGGAGGAGGACGAGCAGCGTTCACACGACCAGGAGGAGGGGGAGGGGGTCTAGCGACAGCTCCACGAGGAGGAGGAGGTCGGGCGCCACCACGAGGCGGAGGAGGAGGCGGAAGGCGCTGGGGATCACGAGCTTGAAGGACGCTGTCGATATCCAAGTCGTCGTCCGAGAGGAACTCGTCGAGGGGATCTCGGGTCTCGAGCACATCGACGAAATGGTCCTCGGTGTCGTCAATCCCGGAGAGATCGCGGGTTTCTAATTCGGCTATATCATTGTCCTCAGAAAGGTCGATGGTCGGGGCATTGAGATCCCTCGGCCGGGCACGCCCGGCAGGTGGGGGACGCGCACCGCCACCAGGAGGGGGGCGAGCACCACCGGCAGGAGGCCTGGCACCTCCGGTCGGCGGAGGACGTCGGTTCTGCGGGTCGCGGGCTTCAAGCGCTGTGCCCCCGGCCTGTGCTCTGTCAGTTCCAACCGTTTCTTCATACTTTGTGACGGGGAAGGACCACTCACACTGCCGAGAGACGACGCCGGGGCCGCGTAGGCGTCCAGCGCCGCGAAAAAGACGGTCAACATGGTGGCGAGCTTCATGTTGGTGGTGGTGTGTGTTGAATTGCTGGCCGGCAGACAAACGAATGAGTCCCAGACTCTGAGGGGAGAAAGAAAAGGTGATGATAGGGGATGGGACGAGGATGATGATGAAGAGAACAAGGACGCCGAGCCGAATGTCTTCTCGGCGTCTTTATACGTTGCTTGGCTGGATTTCCATCTGAAGTCTCTGCTGTGCTGCATTGCAAAGGGGAGAGATTCTTGCGCTCCGGTTGCAATCTTTGCTGCTGGTTTTAGTTCTTTGTCGTGACTGAGTCGTGACGCGAGCTTAAGCCACTAAGTCACCTCACCGTGAGCGACGAAATCCCGGCATCGCGGACGATGGAGCCGTGGATACAAGTGTTTCAGGCATCTCAGACACTCCAGAGGGTCTGTAAAAGATCTTGGGATGCTAGTTCTGGATGTCGATACTTGGAGACGCTCCGTTGGTTGTTGTCAGATTTTCGGATTTGGAGTCAACGACGTCGAGCTTCCAGTTGACAATCCCAGCAATTGGGCAGCTGTGGAGCTTGTGTCTCCAGCAATCGGACTGTTCTAGGCCTGAGGTTTGGGGTTAGGGTCCACCACGCCACTCATCTCAACAACTCCTCGTCATCAATTTCACGTCCAGTCTCTTGTTGCTTGCCTCTCACACCTCGAATCGGTTGCATCTCCTCTGTTTGCTGTTGTTGTGACGAATCACCAGCTCTTTGTCTCGCCATCTGATCTCCTGCTTTCCGGGATACGCGCCGGAGATAAAACGGACACAGATGCTTGGGGTCTGCATCCAGACCGCCCGGGAATTGCCAGCTGTGGGTTTTTTTGTTGGGCGGACTTGCATCCGCAGTCGGGGAAAACAACGACCCGATGCCCAAACTCCACTTGTTGGACATCATCAGACGAAACTCGCGTCGAATCAGAGCGACTCGCTCCAGTGTCCAATGCAAGAGGCCGCCTGTCAGGACATTCTCTTTCTTTGTCAGAGAAATCATGGTCGCGCTGTTGCCTGTGCCAATCGACGCAAACGTACCCATGGGGAATGGAGATGGAATGTGAGGGACTTGTGCTGCCGCTGGTGCCTACCGATAGGTCAGGTAAATTGCATGCAAGAGCTATAGAAACTATGCAAGTGTGGATCGCAGCTGCAAACTCAGTCCGTCCTCATCAGCCCAAATTTGGGTTCTTGGCTTCCTTGGCTTCCGGCCGACATGGTTCCAACACCTGGTCGCGGCATGAGGAGTCACATCCAGGTCGCAATGCTTATCGCGTGGCAAACTCAATCACACATGACAAACGATATCACGACAACGCTTGAGAATTGACGGCAGCATAATCTCCAACAACAGCAACGTACAAATTGATATCTCACCAACACCACCAACCCCTTATTATCACCCCTCAAGCCTCAAATCTCTTGGACGGCCTGGAGCGCCCAGGCATCGCCGCCATCCCTGGATCCCAATGTCAGCACAACTCATGAACTCGTCAGTGTGGCAAACTTACAGCCGTTGGTCTCCTCCTTGACGGTAATGGGAATGGTGCACTGGTTGGCCTTGCTCATGGCCTGCTTCTTGATGGATCCGCACCCATCATAGAAGCACTCGGACTTGTCCATGGCCCTCTGCAGACTGTCGCCCTTCCAGCCGAACATGTAGTCAGCGTGGTTGCCACCAGCAGAACCCTCGAAGCTCCAGGTGAAGGGCTGCGGGTCGCCGGCCTTCCAGTGCTTGTTGAACTGGCGCGTGTCCCACACGGTCTCGTAGGCAACCTGGGGCATGCGGACGGGGTGCGACGACGGGCAGGCACCGGCGTTGAGGAAGCCGTCGGTGGTGACGGTGTTGTACATGTGCGACTGGTGGTCGGGCGAGTCAAGGTTCTTGCCATCCCAGCAGCTGTTTTTTTCCATCAGTGGCCATTTCGGGAGAAACGAGAATTGGCTTACGCGGGGAAGTGCTGCGTGACAAAAATACCACCATCACAGGGTTCAGTCGGGAAATCGGGCATCTCCCGACCGCGGTTGTTCCCCTTGATGCACTGGAACCGCAGTCCGGTCCTGGCGCGGCCCTCGTTGGTCGGGCTGCCAACCGTCATGCGGAAGCCCTGTTTTCATTAGTCCCGTCATTCTCTCCCTCCCTCATGTGTGTCGCCACTCACCGGCTTGAAAGCAGTGATACGCTGCTTGCCCAAATTATCCCGGCTTAGATCGAACTGCGTGTAGTCTGTTTTTATTAGCATCGTAATCCGTCTAACCCAGCCTTGTCGTCCCGTTCCTAAAGGGCATGGGGATCTCATCCTCAAAGGCGAAACAGGATCACTCACAAACAGTCAATCCACCCTGCGCACCCTGGCTCCCTCCTAACAACGGCTGCACCGGAATAACAGGGACCAAATGGTACGACCCGTTCTGCGGCGACTTGAAGTACAAGGCAGCAGTCCAGTAGTTGGAGAAATCCTCCTCCATCTGGCACGTCGTGCACGTGGCCCGCTCACCAACATCGCCCTCCATCGTGGCGTTGAAGGCATTTCCGCCCACAATGTGATGCACGTGGGCGGCCGGGATGGCGCCGGGCTCGACGACAGGGTCCAGACGCTGGGTGGTGAGCGTCGAGCAGGGGAAGCGCAGGCCCGCGCGGACGGGGGCGACGAGCGCCAGGGCGAGAGAGAGGGATTTCATCGTTGTGCCTGTTGTTTGCCTTTCCGGTCACAACTCTCTGGGTGAGTGATGAGTGAACCGTTCACAAAGAAGAAAGCGGTCGAGGCAAAGGGTTATAAGAGTGCCTAGACTTCTTGGGATCCAGCATTTCGAGGCTCGGCAGCATTTCGAGGCTCGGCGGCCTTGATGGGGATAGGCGTGCTTGATTGGAAGTGGGTAATATCCATGTCAACAAATCCAATCGGCTTAATTCCGCTCGGGCTTGTGCGAAAAAAACATCTCGGCCTTCTTAACCGGTGGGTGTGTGTGGCGATTTTGGATATATTGACAAGAATTAAGCGGCACAGGACCCGCGGCGGGATTGACCTATATCACCACTCTTTGGGATTTTGATTGTTTCGGTTGTCGGCAAATGTTGCGCCGCCCATTGCTGGCAACACAGCATCGAAATTCCTCAAAGTGCCGTGGGGCCACGTCATCCTTGATATTGGGGATTTGTTCCGGAAGCCTGGTTTGCTGTAGGTTCCGACGAGGTCGCTTGGCCTCTTTTGTTATTCTTAGACCGGCGCTTGGTATAAAGGTCGTCCGCCTTGGCGGGTTTCCGGGTCTTGGTGTTTCTTGTTCTGGTCGCTTCCTCAGTTGTTGGTCCGAGGGGCAGCTCGCTTCTGGTGACTTTTGATCGATTTCTTGGAAGCATGATCGGAGGATTCACGTCGGCAAGTTTTCCGCAAATGAAAGGTGTTAACATTTGGGACTAGTGCTTCGTTCCTTCCCACAGCGTCTATCACATCCTTCTTCGTTACACCCGTTGACCCACCCGGCTGATTCGATGTGCACCTGTTAGCTCAATAAGTAGCTGACAGATGGCAATGAGATGAGGAGAAAAAAAAAAAAAAAAAAAAAAAATTTGTTCAAAGCGGCTAGACTGGGAACCGAACACCGGGAGACGAGACGAATGACCATCCCATCTCCATTTAACACGACGTGCACCTCCAACAAGCGAGATACCGAGCGCGATACCCGGGAAATCTATGCCTTGGCTCAGTCTCAAAAAACAAGTTGGTGTGACCGGATTACTGAGGCTCGTCGATAACTGCGATACCCGGACAGGTAGCATGATTTCTATTGTCGAGGTCAGCGATGGCCTGCGTCATGGGGAAGAGATTCAAAACGTACTTATATTACAGACGGCAGAATGCGCCTCGATTGGGCCCAATAGATCCGGGATGCTCACCGAAGGGTTAGGGATTCTAGTACAATTTGCGTGGACCCAAAGTAAATCCGCAGTTCGCATTTCTTGGGATTCAGCTAATCAGACTGGACGCGGCGGACGGTTGACTAAAGGCCATGCTATGCGGTGAAAGCATCACAACATTAGAGAGATAAAAATGAGATGTCCCAAACCACAGGTGACCGGGCCATTTCTTGAGGGCAATGAATCACAGCAGTTTCAAAAGGGAACATAGCAGCTGTCTTGAAACCCTGATTGCCTACGCCTAGTCAATGATTTTCAGTCTTACAATGACTTGATGACGAGTCGCGGCGTACAAGTCACACCCATCTCCATAATGGCTTATCCTTCTCCCGTACAGCTATCGCGCCTCCAGCACGAAAGGTAATGTCCACGATATGCTCTGTAGGGATTTCCCGCGGTTGTTTCAACAAATGGACCCGTCTCGCCAGGATACCGAGCTCCGTCGATACCAGAGTTGCCACAAACTCCCAAATCCCTTGGCGATCAGTTAACAGAATCAACCGGAGAAATTCGTTGTTGTGACGTGTTCGTACCAGGGATACGGGATTCGCGTGCAAGGAGCCTTGTCGCAGTTTGGCGGGTTCAAACCAATCTCCAAGGCCGTGCAGTTGCCCTCCCAATTTGGTTCTGTGCAAACATAGACCTACGATGTCGGCTAGTTGCTTGAGGGATTATTTCGTCAAGTTACATTTCCGGGTGTTCCCCCATCGGGTGACGGATCCGCGAGGGCAGATGCAAAGAGCGAGCAAGCCGCTGTAAGAAATAACCAAGTGCATGACGAATATCTCCAATTGCTGCGCTTTGGCGTGTCCTCTCATAGAATGCCTCGAGGACATCGTCCGGGCACCGTTGATTTAAACTTTTACAGCGGTTGAATCTTAACATCTCATCTCTCCGCATCCCAGCTGCACGATAAAGAGCTCGCAAGGCTCTCGAAGCACAGCATCAAACTAAAGGCCGTACTGACGCTTATCACAGCCGGGAATAGAAGGAAGTTGCTCTTGCGGAAAGCTGCATGTCCAAAAATGGCCGATGAGAACACGGGGCAGCATCAGGCCTCATGTGGCGAAACGTTGATGACGCGCTCAGCCGTCGTGTCGCATTCCACACCACTTGTTTGTGTCATATAATCCCCATGATCACAAGGCGTTTGCCTGGCTGCACTAACTCCTCTTATCTGCGTGGATGTACCGCGTCATTGCCCTTTTCGTTCCATCAGGCATCGTCGAGAACGTGCATCCTCGCAACTGACCGACATGGATTGCTGCCGCAGGACAAACCGCACAAGCCGTGTCACCATCAAACCCTGCTTCACACGATCTATAATGCGTCAAGTAGTGGTAACATAAATCCCCGTAAGCTGTGACGACATACACCGAACTCCGAGAACCCCATGCCTCCCACCACGGGAAACCACATGAAACCAGTCAAGACGCAGCAACCTCCTGAGCAACCTGACCCGGTGCATCAGTCGGTGACAAGTTTGCCTTGGCCGGCCCAATAACACAGATGCCCTCCTTCGAGAACCGACTGCCATGAACCGGGCAGTCAAAACTCTTCTCGACCGCGTTCCAGCACACAACACCCTTGAGATGGGGGCACAATGCGCTGAACTGCGACACCTTGCCATTCTCGTCTTTGTAGACCGCAATCGGCTTGCCCGCTTTCTGTATCACGTAAGTCAACAGCCAACATTAAGGAGAAGAAGGGAAGGGAAGAACTCACCGGATTCAAAACCCCACCGCTCCCCGGGACCAAGTCCTCAATATCGACAATATCCGCCTGCAAGAACCGCTTGTACTGCGTGTTGATCTGCACATCATGCGCAACCATACTCGGCAGACTCCTGAGCGTACTCCCCAAGCGCTTGGGGCTGTACAACTTCGCCCACTTGTTCTCGACGCCGTCAATCTCATCTGCGATAAGCCGACCAGCCAAGACAGCATTGGTCAAGCCGTCACCAGAATCACCAGTGATGATGTAAATCTTCTGGTTCCCCTGGTTCTTGCCAACCAACCCCATGTGATCAACCGGATCGAGAATCTGCCCACTCCACTTGTAGTCGACCGTGCCAGCCTGTGGGAACCGTTCGCGCGTCCACGTCTCGAGCTCGTCGAACCGCAGCGTCGTCTCCTCTTGTCCAACCTTGTGATCGCATCCTCCGACCACTAAGTAATCATCCTTGTCGTCGCATGCCGTAAGCCGCACGTATTTGTACTGCTCGGCGTTGTCATACAACAAACAATCCTCCACGCTGCCCTTGGGTACCCGGACCGCAATGCAATACGTCCTGAAGGACTCGAGCTGGGTGATGACCGCCAACTTCTGCAGCGGCACACACGTCGCCTCAACAGCTTGCTCCGCCTTGACCGTGTGTCCACTCTCAGTCTTGACCGTAACCGACTTGTGGCCCAGGCCCAAAATCTCGACCCCGTGCTCCTCGACCGACAACACCCTCGTGCGCGTAAAACACTGAAAGTTGGGCTGCTTCTTCAACCACACCAGCACACTGGCCAGGTATTTCGTCGGATGAAACGTCGCCTGGTTGCCCACCACCATACCACCCCGCTGATCGACGCTTCCACTCCATCCCTTGACTCTCAAGCTCTCATCAAAACGGCTCTCCATGCCCAGGCTGGCCTGCATCTTCGCCTCTTCCTTGAGTTCACTCATCTCCTCCTCCCATCCCTCTTCTCCCCGCGGGTACTGGCTGACATCATACGCAGGCACCTTGCGGTACTCGCATTCTATGCCAAGCTCTTTGACCACCTCCTCAACTTTGTCCCTCGCCCAGGCGTGGCTCTCGGCAGCGATCTTGGCGCCATCTTTGCCGTGCTTGGATGCGATCTCGAGATACCCGTCATCGAGATCGTTGTTGAGATGGCCGCTTGTTCGACCGGTTTCGCCCGAGAGAACATCGCGTGCTTCGAGGAGGACGACTTGTTTGCCCCGCTTGACGAGTTCGTAGGCCGTGTGGATGCCTGCTATGCCGGCGCCGATGATGACGGTGTCGGTTTCGAGGTCTTGTGTGAGGGAGGGGAATTTCGGCAGGGAGGAAAAGGGAAGGAGGTGTATCCAGACTGGAAGGGTGGTGCCGGAGGTGGCCATTGTTTGTTGGGAGGCCATCGTCGCGTTGTTCCTGTTATGGAGAGTGTTAGTGGTCGTTTTGCGGAGTGTCATGGGTGGGGAGGAGTTGGTGAAGAGTGAGGAGAGGGGGGCAAGTACCTCGCCTGTGACTTCAGAGTGATTCTGTTGTTTGCGAGGATCGCGCGGAGACTCGAAGCTGCCAGCTTTGGGTGCTGAAGTCTCGTGTGGATGGTTTGTTTGGTTGCCGATGTGGTGGTGACGTCACGAGCCCGTGGGCGGGATAGCGCGATTCGGAGGGGCACATAACGGCGAAGAGGGATAACCTTGGACGGATGGCGGGCGCAAAGAGCGGGAAGGGTCATTTTCAGAGCTAGTTGTCAGAGCTAGTTGGGATATCGATCAATTGGTGGTAAAAACGGGTGGTGGCCTTTTATCGTGGTGATGCCTCGACTTGCATGCGAGAATGATGACGACATGATGTTGCGGTCACCACCGGAGCGGATCGTCCGGGCGGATGTTTGTTTTGTTCAGAAGTGTTTGCTTGGCTGCGCGGCGATGAAGTCCTGCTTCGGATCTCATCTCGAGGTCATAATCTGCTGGCTGCATTCGATGTCCCAAACATCGAGGTTTGAGAGTTGAATACAGGCAACAGGTAATGACTCCGGGAACAGATCCGAAACCAGACTACATCGCACGGCCGACGCCAGCACCACTTTTGCAGCTCAGAGATTACCTGGACATGCGGTGGGTCGCGTATGGGTTGAAAATTGAGTGTGATTTGTGGGGAGTGGACGAAGTGAGGTGAGAGAGAAGTGTGCGATAAAACTCTGCCGGAGAGAGGAGGGTTATATACCCCAAACACGTGAGATAAACTCTCGCACGCACCGCCGTGCCCTGGTCTGCCACTGGCATGTCAGTCACACATCAAAAATTCCAGTTGGCATGTGCAGGCGTGACAGCCGTGGGAGGCGCGATGGTTTGGCGGCCAGATCCACATTCCACATTCGGCTTCCTTCCTACCATCACTTCCCTGACTAGCTCCTTCCTTCTGCTCTAATACGACGCCTGCATGACAGACGCGCGACCACCGTCATTCAGGATGATCGCACCATTGGTGAAGCCACCAGCCCGACTGGCCAAATACAAAATCGCGCCGGCCATCTCCTCGGCGCCACCAAAACGACGCGACGGGATGAACTTGTCATCGGTCGGCGCCTCCTTTCCAGGGTCGCGCGCCCCAATCAGACTTGAAGCAAGCTCCGAGGGGAACACTGTCTCGTCAGCATCATTACGTAACAATCGCATCAGGTAAACTCACATCCCGGCGCAAGGGCATTCACGCGAATGCTGTACTTGGCCAAGTTATTCGCCGAATGCTTGGTGAGATGCGCCAGCGCCGCCTTGCTACTGGCGTAAGCCGGCGTGCTTGCTGCGTGCCTGCTAAAAGCGCCCACGCTACTCGTGAAGATGACCTGGCTCTGCACGCTGGGCACATCACTTCCGGCCGCAATGGGTTTGCCGAAGCCGCCCTTGAGTGCGTTCTTGTTGCCGGCGTCGAGCAGCTCCAGGAAGGCTGTCATGGTGAAGAAGGCGGCGGTCGTGTTGACGTGCAGCACGTGCGTCATGTCTTCCATGGCCATGTCTTCAAACATCTTCTTGCGTGCCTCGGCCACGCTGAGCTGTGGTTCCCACCTGTTGAGGGGACCCAAGACGCCCGAGTTGGCGATGACCAGGTTGACGAAGCCGGTCTCGGAGGTGATGCGGTCGACGGCTGCTTGGAGGGATTGCTTGGAAGTGACATCGCATTGGACGGGGATGATGACCGAAGGGTTCTCCTTGGAGGCTTCCTGGAGGGGCTCGAGACGGCGGCCGAGGATGTAAACCTTTGCTGCGCCGTTGGTGGCCAGGGCGCGCGTCATCATCAGTCCGATTCCTGTGGCTATTAGATATGCTTGAGATGGAGATAAGAGAATATACCAGTGCCGCCGCCCGTGACGACGGCGACCATGCCGTCGACGCGGAAGAGGGGATCTGCTGCGAGATTGGAAGCCATGGCGGTTGGGTTTGGTTGGGCTGTAATGATGACAACAAGAGAAAGATGTCAAGTTCGTTCGAAGAGCCGTTTCTTTGGGAAGGAAGCTGGGTCTTTAAGCTGCGAGCTAGCTCTCGGCCGCCGGAGAGTTCTGTTGACTGTGTCACACGGTCTTTGGCGGTGTCGAGATGACGGACGGGAGATGCGTCAGATTGAGTCGTACAGCGCGCGCCAATTGCTGCCGTTCGCGATTCTCGTGCAGTCCGGTCTCACCCCTGGCCAATCAAGCCGTGTCGGTTGTTAGAGCCGACAAGGACTGGTCGGATTTAGCTGAAGTTCCGCCGTCGCAGCGGGGGACGGCTGGTTGTGGGGAATCCCGACCCCGGAATCGGAGCTCATTGGGCCTACGTCTCGGGTCGGCGATGACGTCCAACAACTCGCGATGAATGGGAGTGATGGGCTACTTCCAGTTTGATGGGGTTTTTCTGTCTTTCTGGGTAGCATCTTCAATCTGCTCACGAATAAAAGTACAAAGTCCGTGGTATTTCTCCCTGAGGTTTATGTCCGCAATGTCCGGGAGGAGCAGAGGTGTTCTCAACACTCTAATTTGTTCCCTTGTCAATGTTTGCACTTTGTTGTATCATTCGGAAGTGATTAAATCTTCAAGGCCATTGAGGTTCTGATCCAGCTTCCGCGGCCCGCAACTCAATAAGAATACAGTTCACACAGCCTCGGTTACTGCCGGAACTCTTCCTTGACCTGGTCACTTGAGCAAAAAAAAGGAAGGCTTGCATTCATCCCTGTGGTGAAGCGGTAATTCGCGTCAGTCACGGGGTGGGGGCACTGGGGGAACAGAACAGACCCTCTTGCCGTCCCGAGGGCCTCAGTTCAAACCGTGGGCTGAGCATTTTAAAGGACTGCCTAACAAGTCCCAAGGGATCACTCAATGTAATACTCTTCAAAGAAGAACCCATGGACTGGGGTTTTCGTAGTCACTGAGCCCAATCGGCAGTGATGAGCTTTTTGCTGCGCTGCCGGTCGTAATCCTCATCTTTTTCCCACAGCGCTGGCAATGATGAACCTTGTGGATTTTTGGCCAAAGGTGGACAAAGGCATAAAAGACTTCTATTTGCACAATCAAAAAAGGCCTGCTTGCTGCACGCCAGCAATGCTGGCGATCACGGCAGCCCTGCCCCGAGTCACGGCCCACTTCCCCGGCAACAAGGAATGAAGCAACAAATATGCCGGCGCAGAAGTGTCACAACACAGATGGCGAAGCGGCGGTTCGCGACCCACTGTGGGGTGGGAGGTTCATCTCGGGGGTAAAAAGGGCCTCCGTTCCGTCCCGGAGGGTCCCAGTTCGAGCTGGCTCGGTCACAACCCAAAAGCCCACCATCCGATAAGAACAAGGCGGGCAGCGTGGGTGGGGGAGGGTAGGCACGCTGAGAAGAAACGTTGGACGGCGCTTTTCGTAGCCTCTTCGGCGGTGAGCCTTTTGCCAATTCTTTCTGGGTCAAACTGACAAAGGAACCAAATCATGTTTGAGTATTTCTGGTATTTTAGTCTAGTTCTCTGATCCTGCACCCTGTTGAGATTGTCATTGGAACCGGAAGACGACGTCACATTCCCCAGAAAGATAGACCGGGTCTGGAATGTACAGAAAACCAAAACCAAACCATTAGGAATGACTTCAAGGCATTGAGTTTTGAATGGACTATCAAACACCACCCGATGCAATCGACTCGGAGGCATACCTTGATTTTGCGGCAATGGCAGGTGGCAAATCTGTCAGGCCTGCAGATTACAGCTACGAAAAGTTTATTCTCCCGTTGGAGATATAGTTGGGCCTTTGTTTTTCCCCTGGCCTTATGGTGGACACCATCGAGACCCATCCGACCTCATCGGCCATGTGCGTGAATATCACGTTCACAGGTTAGACGGGGCGCCAGGACTAGAGCCTCCCAGTACCCGTCTGCTGGTCACCCACCTAAAGTCGGACTTGTCGCGGAGTTCAGGGTTCGGTGAGCCAGCATGAGCAAAACAATTGTGAGCGGAGACCTCGAACAACCATCCCACTCCGTGAGCCACTACCCTAGAGCTGTCTGCTACGTGGAGTCGTGGAGAATGCCCGTACGAGCTTCCCAAAATGTGTGCCCCGATGCCCTCGAGGTTGCATCGCTTTGATCAGGGTCAGCCCTAGCAGAGGTAATGTCGTATTTGCCAAGGGTATAGTGGATTATCCTCCGTGCGTGCAGGCGGGTTCCTGACGCCCAGCCTGCTTCGTTTTCGGGTTGCACCGTCAATGATCTGACATTTCTCGTAGCCGAGGATTTCCCTACGCCATGCCGGCGGCCCCGCGATGACACATTGACGATCTTCACGCTATTTGGACTGGGAGATATCGGCAACACAAAGCTAGGGCTGAGCTAAGACTGTGTGTAGGCGCCACGAAGCAGCAACGAGCAAATGACAAGGAAGAATAAACCAATCCATTGACACATACAATGAACTAGCTAGCCATGGAAAAGCGAGAGTCGCCGCTTACACCCCCCCAGACATACGTTGGTGTGGGCCAGAATGGAGTTAACCAGCTATGGCCTGGAGCCCATCTCTACCAAGCTTGTATAAGTACGTCTCATGGGGATGCTGGAGGGTGATCGCTCTTCTCACACTCATCCCGACTTTCACATCGACAAGTCATCAAGAACCCATCACCATGAAGTTTATCACCGCTTTCATCTCCCTCGCGGCCCTTGCCGCCGCCGCTCCCAGCTCCAACCCCAACTCTGACCTCATTAGTGTCAAGCTGGAGGCCAAGGACGCCATCAAGCCCACAGAGCAGTTCGTCCTCTCTCCTCCCGCTCTCCTCCTCTCGCTTACCCCTCAACAACCCCACTGACGACATCCACCAGCTCCAACGAGAAGCGCACCGGCACCCATTGGGAAGCCACCCTCCAGGTCTGGCTCGGAAGCTCAGTCTGCTCACCCGAGCCCTCGTACACGTGGTACCCCGTCAGCTACGCCCTCAACGCCGATCCCAACTCGGCCGCCTGCTATTCTCACTGGGAGAACGGCGTGCTCAAAAACGTCAAGTCGACCATGCTCACCGGCCCATGGGGTAGCAATTGCATCTTGGTCGCCTATGCTGGCACCGGCTGCAGCGCTACTGGGTTTGGCGCTGATGGCGCCAGGCAGGCTGGGCCTTATGGGTGTATTACCTTGCCCAACAATACTCCCATCAAGAGCATGGTTGTTCGGTGCATTGAGAGCTAGATGGAATGAGACGAGGGTTATTGGTGGTCCAGTCGGGAATGGAAGACGCTGTGGGCGCCTGGCGTGGAGGTGTAGACGTTCATGGAGTCGTGTTCTGTAGGTAGTCGAAGCACGACTTGCGGTCGGGCTGTTAGCAATCTCAAGACACCAAGCCAATGTTGGAACCAATGTAACGAGCGTGGGGTTTATTGACTAGCGAATGACCAAGAACAAGCAAAGCAGACATCCGGACCGTAACATCATCGTCGAAACAAAAACTAGCGTGTGAGAACATAGCAGAGAGACCTTCGCGTGTAAACCATGACTTCGTGTGTTCGCCCATCTCTGAAACCGACACCGAACAGAGCCCTCCCAACTCAAGCGCAAACATGGACCTGTGACAAAACAGTTAGCGCTCATGACCTAAACGCCCTCCAGACACCGACCACTCATCAAGCAACGGGCTTCGTGGGATCCCCCTCAGTCCAGTCAATATCCGTGCCGTTATCATCTGGGTTCCGCGGTCCCTTTGGTTTCTCACCACCCCCAACGACCTTCACCTCCTTCCTCCCCAGCCCGGCCTCCTTCGGCGTGACAAACAACCGATCATCAGGCCCCTCATTCCCCGGAACAGAAAACGCTCTCACCTTTCCACTCCCATTCACCAGTCCGTTCTCCAACCTCTTGACCGGCGGCTTGACGGGCTGCGGCGTCACAATTGCGGCTTCAGTCCCCGCAACAGCATTCACAACCAAAGGCACCGCCGTCTTCAATACCGCAGGCGCAACTTTCATGACCGCCGGTCCAATGACCTGGATCGTCTTGAGCAAGCCGTCAAAGAAACCCTCTTGCTGCGCGCCATCAGCGCCACCGAGAATCACGCTCTCTGTCAACGCCTTCTTATCCGCCTCCACCACCGCCTGCAGCGCGCATTCGGCCACCACAGCGCGATGGGCCAACAAAGCAGCCGCCTTCTCGTCCGACACAACACCTGCGTCATTATCAACAAGTCCAGACTCGGTGCCATTCTCCTTCTTGGCCAAAATCTCATCAATCTTCTGGAGGCCAGCCCTCGCGCTGGTGAGGAGAACGGGCTTAGCGACAGCTAGGCCCTTGGCCAGGAAACCGCCGATATCCGAGAAGAATGACTCCGTGCTCCCATCTAGCTTCTTGACGGGTATGGTACTAATTGCTGTAACGAGGTCATCGGCGTTCTTGTCGCCCGTGTTGAGATCGCTTTCCGTCGGCTTACCAACGGGCGCGGGAGTCGGATGCCATGCGGTCTTCTGCTTGACGAGGCCTTCGGTTGTAGCGAGCCGGAGACCAGCCTGGGAGAGGAGAGGGACCATTTGCTTGCCGAGAGTTTCGGCGTGGGACTTGGTGAAGCCTGTTGCAACATACTTCTTACGCATGGAGGCGAGTATCTCCTCTGAGGCGGGGGAGCGTTCCATCCGGAGGACCGTCTGGAGCGCCGATTCGGCGAGGATGGCGCGCTCGGTTGTGCCTGGGGTGAGGGTGATGGGCTGGCTGATAGGGGTGGGCTTGTCATCGATGAGAGCAGATTCCGAAACGGCTTTGTTGAGGGCACCGAGGGCGATTCCGCCAATTGCGGAGACGGGAGCACCCAGGGGGCCCAGGAGAGGGGAAATAAGCGGGAGGGCCGTCTGAGCGATGGGGGCGACAACACGGCCGATGTCCTTGAGGATGTCGAAGAAACCTTCGGTTGCGGTCGAGTCTTGGAGGAGGTCGGATTCGGTCTGGGAAAGGAGAGTCGAGATGGGCAGGGAGGTGATGGATGGGATAACTGGGTTCGGGGTTGTCAGGGCGTCGATGAAGGTCTTGTAGGAGACCCCAAAGGGGTCGCCGATGACGCTGGCTGAGTTCCAGGAGCTTTCGCCGTAACAATGAGTCCCGATGACGTTAACGCCGTTACGGTCGCGGAGGATAACAGGCGACCCCGACTGGCCCTTGTACGTCGAGATGCCGTAGGCAAGCATGTTGAAGGGGTTGGTCTTTAGAGAGTAGGTGGTCGACTCCAAGAGTTCGTACATCTCAGCACCCTTCTCGCCACCGATGTCCTTGTCGCCAGGATAACCGATAACCCCGAGCATTACGTCGGTCCCAGTAAGGGGCGTCTCTTTCCAGGGAAAGGGGCGGAGGTTCCCGGTGAAAGGCGAGTCGAGCTGGACAAATCCGACATCACCGCGGCGGTCTGCTGCCTTCACCCACTTGAGAGTGGTGGCGGCAAACGTGGCATGGCGTTCCTGAACGGCATTGTTGGAGCCGTCAACGGAGTCTCTGCCGCGGTAGCCAATGAAGACCTTCATCTCGCTCACACGACCAAGGCCCTTCTTGCTGTTGGCGCTGATGTCAAAGACGCAGTGGCCGGCCGTGATGAGTGTGTTGGGCGAGATGAGGTAGCCCGTGCCGATGCTGCATGCTGTGGTGTTAGGATATGACAAGAGAACTGTGGACATTTGTATTGTACATACGCGTAGCGCTTATCGTCGGGGCCCATACCCTCATAGCGGATGATGAGCTTCACAATTGCTATGATCGTTAGTCAAACGCGGGCAAGTTGATGGGAGATCGTCCACTTACAGCGATACTTGCCACCCTCGGCGTAGTCATTGGGGTCAACGGGAAGACGGTTGTCGGGCTCGAAGACACCCTCGACGCCGGAAAAGCTGCCAGGGAGATAAGGATTCTTCAGGGCAGAGGCACTTGGCTTGATCGTTGGTGCGCCGACCTTCCAAACGGTGCCGATAACACCAGGGGCGGCGAGAACTTCGTCAGCGGAAGACATTGTGGCGGGAGATTACAACGTTTGGGGAGGGTGACTTGTGGGTGAGAGAGCGGGAGTTGCAAGTGAGGAGAGGGGAGGAGAAAGCAGGAGAAATAAAGATAAGGGGCTGGTAAGGTGAGGGGATTGGTAAGATGAGGAAGTGATTGATGAAAGAGGTTGGTTTGCGGTATAGTGGATAGACGAGGAACTGTTGTCTGCTGGTCTGAAGCTCTCAAACCACCCGGGCCTTCGTGTGGTTCTTATAGTCGTGTCCCGCGTGCCCTGCTTCCGTCAATCCAGGCTCTCTCAACCACCGAGCATATCTTCTTCCGTAACAGAAATGAGCACCCGGGAAGCCCGAGCTCTCGCAGCCCATCCCTTCTCTCCAAGTTTTGGCCAGCTCGCCCAGTCGGTGAAAGGCTAGGCTGTGGTGGTTGCTCTGTGTCGCAACTCTCGGTGGTGATCTCTTCTTGATCGGGCAAAAGGGCTTGACTGTGCTGCCGTCATCGACTTGTGGCTGGCTGTGCAATGGGAACTTTCCTGCGGGAATGCATTAGCTGAGCTCTCTTTTCGTGTTGCCGCCGATGCCTCTACCAATCTTCAAGTAGGGGAGCTCTGGTTAGCCCAACAACGACATCACGCCTTCGGAAATGCCCCTATCCGATGTTGTTGGGCAAATGAAAAGGTCTCCGCTGGTCTGCGTCCGCATTCTTCCGTCTCGATATGACGCCGTAGGGCTGAACTGGGCCATATCGCCGGCGTCGTGGCTGCCTACCTGGCCTCAGGTGCGCCGTCATGCCGTATTACCACGTTGCGTCGACCGAATGGGGACCGACCGCGGCATGCGCAAGCATCAACAGTGGAATAGAAGGTGAAGATAACGTCCGGCCGCGAGGGTCCTCGGATCGTCACATCGGTTGCCCAACTGAGAAATCTGATGGGGGCTGAGCCGTCCGCCGTCGTTCTCGATGCAAGCCATTGCAGACGCGCTCTTCCCGTTTGGTAGTTTGCCCCGCACCGAGACGGCAGACGGCGCCCAATTGCGGTATTGACATGATGTGTAGACGAATGAGACGTGCAGATGTGGTGACGGGCAGTGCCAAGTCCAGCGCAGTGCAGCCCTACCGGGACGGTTTGCCAACGCCAAAGCTTTAGTTCAGCCACGGTTTGCGCATCGACATGCAGCGGGCTGGTTCTGCAGCTTTCGTCACCTGTTGTACGTCGGTAAACCCGGCAATTGCCGTGAGCATGTTGCGATGGAAGTATTGTCCGCCACCACGTCGAACGAGAGCTGAAATGACGGTCGCAGGTGCGAGGGACTTTGCAAAAGGGCGCAGTTGTCAACGAGAGGGGCACGAGGGGACGTCTGGCCTGCCCATTTGACCAGACCGCACAGAAAGAGTGGAGTGGTATGCCTCCGTCATACCTTCCAATCTTCAGCCCAAGAAGGGAAGGGCTTTGGGCTGCCTTGGCTCCTTCCTCTCCCTAGTCAAGCACCTTGCAGGATTGAAGGCCTAGAACCATGACCTGAGCGCGCAGTGGACATCCCAGATCGGCTGTGCTCCAACCCGGCGAAGGGTATTCGGCAAATACTATCATGACGCCAGCGACGCTCACCGTCCCGCAGACACTTGAAGGGCGGACCCCCACATAACACATTTTTCAATCTCACACCAAGTCCATATTGCAGTACTGAAAGGACTGCTTAACCGGTCTGCCACCCGAGGCCCCCAAGGACCCACTCTCAAGGTTTTGAGCCGATGCGATGACTTCGCCACCTACCACATGACCCAGAGGGCCCAGTTGCACGACGGATACTACCAGCTACCGGCCCACAAGCGATCATTAATACAACGAGTGTGGCTGCAAGTGCTACTGGCCGTACATGGCCTACATTCGCATCGCCAAGGACTTTGCGTCCGTTAGAATCGGCAAGACATCGCCACACTTTAACTTCTCATGCATCTCTTTGAAGGTATTATCTGTGAAAAGAGATATCTTGTGAATATTATAAAGGACTGATATTTTCTGACACTTTGAACATATTTAACAACGCAATAAAGAAAATTCACATCCTTTGGGTTGTTTTGTCAAAGGCATCAAAAACACGCCCCTCCCAACCACTTCCCCTCTCAAGGAAATGGACCTCTCATGCACCAACTCCAAGCCCTCCTATTCCACTATCTCCGCGTCACCTTAATGGCACTTACCCCCGCTATTCCTCACCAAACCCCAACTTGCCACTCCAACAGCGCGCACCTCCAAAACAACATTCTCATTCTCGGGAGACGTCATGATTAAGAGTTTGGTTGCTAGGGAGGAGTGCTGCGCCACGGAGAGTTTGTCTACCTCCATGTTGGTCATGCTTTGAGCTACTCCCACTCCACTCACATTCCAAGCAAAGCTAAATCGACTGCCGAGGTCGTGGCTGCCGTTTGGGCAAAAAGCAGGCAGTCCGTCCAAACCCGCTTTACAGCAATGGCAGGCTCCATTACTGAGCCAAATTTTGGCTCAAAGGCACGAGTAGTGAGTCACGCCTGACGAACCTTCCTTCCGTCAAATTTTCGCACCTGCTGCTACAAAACTTCCCCCTCCATTTTTTTTCAATTCCCTTTCTTCTCACTTCCATCTCCCAACCTTCCCTCGCGCGACAAGAGAAGATGATGCGCCAACCGCCAACCCCGCCGACCACGAGCTCGGGCACCACGCCAGGCGGCCCGCAGTCCACACCGCAACGCCAACGGTTTCGTCGCCGTGCCGAAGTCTCGAGCTCTTCTGAGAGCGCCCTCGGCAAGTTTGGGGTCTCGAACCTACCGAACCGGATCGTTGCGCCGCCGCGCCCACTTCCCCTGGAGACTCTGCCAAGTTACGCCGACAGCGACACGGACCTGATTGTGAAGCTCTTCGGCCCAGAGTTCGAGCGGTACGCTCAAAAGTTGCTATCCGGGGTCGGTGCGAGCGCACGGCTCGATGGTTCGACGGCTGAGGTTGACATTGTTGCACGGATGTTCCGGGATGATCCGGGAGACGTCCAACCCACCATTTTTATGATCGTGAATGATGGGTGGGAGTGGGACAACGAACAGAGAAAGGAATGGGTGAAGGTCGTCTGCAAATTGAAGTGCTATGTTGGTACGTAAATGCCACACATGCCTTGACAAATGAATGTTAGGAATGAAGCTAACCTCAACCCAGATGGACGCGTTTCGGAGACAGCCGCGGCGAGGGACATAGACGTCTGCGTGGAAATGCTTTCGAAGTCCCTTGTTGCACAAAAATATCTCACCGTCATTTCTGGTGACGAGCCGGGATCGCAAAGCCTCATTAAGTCATGGCCGGATATCCGTGACGTTGTTCTCGAAAAGCTCGAGAGCTATAGCTCGACAGCAGGTTGTATGACATCCATTGCATTGTTCAGGCTCGGGTATAGCATGGAAGTCGCCGAGAACCCGAAGACAGTCTACATTTCGGTTGATTACGACTCACCGGCATCGGGTTGGTCCCCAGTCGTGGACGCCATCCAGGAATTCCTCAACACCTTCAGAATGGGCCTCAAGGTCCACATCGAACACGGTGTAGTGGGACTCAGTGCCGGGTTTCGTCTCGTTCCGTCAGAGCTTACACCTGGTGAGCTGCTGGTCCGAAAGCGGGACTTTGCATACGAGATTCGCGGCCCGTACAGCAAGAAGATTGCAGCTGGGTCTGATATTAGCGCCGCCCGGTACCTCACTCGGAGAGACGGCAAGACCAGCTGCCCCACGGTTGGTACCCTCGGCTGTTGGGTCCAGGTGAAGATCACGGGCAAGGAGGGCTGGACCACCATGGGTCTGACATGCTTCCATGTCGTCAGACCCTGCTTTCAGGGCTTCAACGTTGGTGTGAAGGAGACGGAAGTCGATGGCCTCTCCGAAAAGGTCAATTGCGGGGCCACGGCTGCAACCACCGAGAATTCTCCATGCTGGAACGCGGAAGTCAATGGCGTCACTCCTCAAGACACCGTGGGAACGACATTCAGGGTTGAGAGTCCACCACGAGTTAAACACAACGTAAACGTGGCCAACAAGACGGATAGGATCAATCAACTCAAGAAGGAAGGTCTACCTACCCAAGCAAAGGAGAAGGAGTTACAGGGGATCTTGGAGTTCTTTGACAACGACAATCACTTGTTTGGCAGACCACACCTGGCGTCCGGGTATCTCCGGCTCAGCAGGACAAATGGGAGACTGGACTGGGCGTTGATCAGTCTCTTGGATGATAAGTTGGACAGGGTTGGAGGTAACCCCCTGCCGAGTGAAGACGAATTCGTGGCGAACGGGTACGACAGCACGGAAGCGCCTGTCACAGGCGAGGGTCAGTTGTTGGGACCGCAGGCCACCTCACTACACAGCTTTGTCCGAGATGGTTTTTCGGTTACGGAAAAAGTGTTCGGATTCAAGAAGGGAGCTTCGACGAGGTGTACAGTCGGGCAGCTCTCCGCTGTGAAGTCGACCTGCCGCATTGCCGAAGATAAACACCTCGGCCGCAGCGACAAAGAGAGAGAGTCGACCGAATTTGTCTTCGGGCCGCCAGAAAACAATGCCCACCGTATGTTCGGCACCAAGGGGGACTCTGGTTCCATTGTGTTCGACAGGCGTGGTAAGGTCATGGGCTTGCTCTTTAGAGGAGGGCTTCCCCAACAAACCAAGGCGGGATACTGTTTTGTGACGCCGATTGAGGATGTTTTTAGCGACATCAAGCGGTACAACCGTAATGCGGTTGAGGACATCCGGCTCTTTGTAGAGGAAGAGGACGCCATTATGGGTTCTACGTAATATCTTGTCACAAAAGCCCAAAGTGCTTCTGAAAAGGCAGAAACGGCTTATTACAAGGCATAAATCCCTTGTAAAAACGCGTAAATAATGCTAAGGGGGCTTAGAAGCCATAATAAATACAAAGACTTTAATCCATCTTATACCTCTACCCGTGAGCTCTATTTTTCGCACACCCCATTTTTGTTTCTGGCACACCGCTTCCACACATAACCCTGGCCTGCCAATATCTCTGTGTGCCTTTGGAATACCGCTTCCACCACACTTTGAAATTGGTGATGCGTTGTTTTTTGAACTGGATGCATATTTGAAATTCCAAATACCGCGGTTTATTAACTGCTGATGCCTTTTCAGAAGGGATAGAGGCCAAAACGTGGTAAGAGTTAGCTTTCGTGGCGCTGCCAAAGGCCAGGGTTGTCTGTGGGCGCAGTGTGTTGGGGACAAAAATGGGGTGTGCGAAAAACCAGAGCTCTTCAACGGTTTCTTCCAGTTAGATGTCTGCATATTCATTTGTATGCCCATTCGCTGGACGAATCCCCGTGTTGTTTTTATCCGTGCCGTTTCTTTATGGGAGACTACCTAGCTTAGGAGGCGCATCATCTTCGGGCACTGGGCGCCCTGACACAGCGGCGAAAGCTACCCTTCTATTGTTCTGTGAATGGGACCCTTTGCGGTAACTAGGTTGATAGTTATAGTTTGTACCGGGCTCACCATTGCCGCCTGTACTCAATAGACCGCCGCTGAAGTGTGGTAATAGCTGACGTATTCCCTCAGTCGGGGAGTACATGCAAGAGCTCAACGACGGTACCGCAACTTACATCTCTCTAACCCACTTTCGGCTAAGATGGCCCGTATCGAACGATACACCGGTGGTTGTTAGGAATCTAAAGACAAGGGAGAAAGGTTCACTTACTTTGAGACTGGCCAACCTTTCCTGCCCTTAGTCACTGCCCTCAAACACTCCCTAGTCAGAGGGCTGCCAGACCCCGGGAGGTCATCAAGTCTCGGTGGTCAACTGGGAAGCTGGACCGGAGAGAGATGGGAATCATGATCTACATTATGGAACAGGCCGACAGTTTGAACTTCGTTCGCCGAGTGATTCTGCGTTTGAAAGGCGTTGAATATAAACCGAATACCTTTCAGAATATAAAAAAGAAACACTGATAATGGGGTCAATCAGGTATCCGCTCAGGGGGAATATTGAATATAAGACCGAATGCCTGATTGAGCATCAACCGAAGTTTTTGCTTCAATAAAAAGGGTTCGGATCAGATTAAAGGCCCGGAACGTCAAGTCATTTGGGTAAACGCAGGCGGCGAGGGCGTTGCACTGGAACCCAGAAGGCCACTTGCTCGACAAGTAAACCGGGTGCTAAGGGGCATGGTTGAGAGAATTCAGGTTTGAGAATCCAGGGTTATGCGTATCAGGGGTATGGAATGGCTGTTCTTTTGTATTTAAGCCCGCAGGTTTATACATCTAAGTACCTGGTGAAGGGATGACTTTATTGTCTGGGTCGGAAGTCAACAGCTTGTTGCTATTCTCAATACTGAGATAGTCGGAGCGGTCTACTTCCCAACTCGACCAGGCCACTTTGCATCCAACTTGAACCTGTCCTCGACCTCCTTTCTGTATCCCGGCACTCCTCCCATGCGATCATCCTTCTCCGTCGTCGATCCTTTGACACATTTGCCCTTTCCCCATGTCACGTCAGCTACCCTATCCCACAACCCCTGAATGCTCGCCAAGTCGTCCCACTTGTAAAACAGCTTGCAGTTTGCCGCTTCGTACGCAAACTGCATTGGTATCTGGCTTTTCCCGACGGGATACATATTGGCCTCGTTGACAATCACCGCACTCGTCTTCACTGGCGGCTCCTCCTCGTGCAAAAACTTGCTCGTCAAGTGCTCTAGCATGCCGTCGTAATCAAGACCAAACTGCGACTAATTAGTCCCGCGTTTCCTGGACCAACCCGCACCAAGACTTACCATCGGAAGGAGTAAGATGGCGCCCCCTTTGACCTGCCCAATGCCCTGCATTGGCGCCTCGATTGGCCGGCCACCAACCGCCACAGTTTTCACTCCGTGCCCATGAACCAACGAAGATGTAAAAATGGCACACGAAGAGCCACATTCTCCGTCCAGGAGGACAATAATATCCTCAGGTTTGTACGGATTTGTGTCCCATGGGTGCACATGGGTATATCCCCAGACCGTGTTTTGCAAACGCTCGGTGTTGTTCCAGAGTGACGGCCGTGTGTAAAAGCCCCATTTTTCTCCCCCCGGAGCAGGAGCGGGAACAGGGCCATACCTTGCCGTCGCATTGGGCCATGCTTCTCCGTTAGGCTGCAAGAACTGCCTCTCGGAAAACGGGGACCCGCTCTTGGACTCCTCAACAAGCCACTTGAGCTGGTCGTGTGCGCGATGCTGCCAGAGCAACGGAAGCGAGGGGCTCTCGGGGAAGAGTAGGGCGTACAGCATCAGCAAGTTGACCGCCAGACCACCGCCGTTGGGTTGCAGGTCGATGATGAGCCTTTTGCGACCCTGCGCCTTGGCTGTACGAATTGTGTCGACAATGATGTCCCGCTTGATGGCGGTATTCGATCTAATGTTGGTCAGGTTCAGCTGATTGCCCGTATCGAAAGTCGTGACGGATATAACGGCGAAGTCACGATTGGCGGGCACGTAGCCACCTGTGCTCCCATCGTCCGCTCGACCAATGGCTAAGGGATACGCGCTGAAATCGGTTGTGAAATTACGCAATGCCGGGACATGGAACACCCATGGGAGTACAGGACTGCCAGACCCGTCCCTGACGCCCCATTGGCGGTAGACATCGGCACCCGATGTGACAGTTGTGAAGTTGGCGCGGAGGAGCGCTACGTTTTGCAACTCAAGCGTGGTTCCGTTCTCGAAATTGACTGTGCTCGTGTCTTTGAGACCTGTAAGAAGCTCCGGCTGTTGTAGGCCGTAGACAGCGGCGATATCTTTGGCAACGCTTTCGAACAAAGAGTTATACCGAGCGTCTGGGTCCTGGGACTGGACCGTGTGCAATGATCGCTTCCCCAAGTACTCTGCAATGGGAATACCGTCAACAGATGTGATGGGCGAGGGTGTGTACCCCTCTGTGGTGGACTTGACATCACCTGTGACGTCTGTCAGGAATCTCAAGATTGTCAATGTGGGTTATCGGGACAATACCGCGCAAGAACACATGGGGCGGTGAGACTCCATCTTTGGAGACTGACACGAATTTGGCGCCAAGGCTGAAGGTAAACAGGTCCAACATGGTTGGGAGGAAGTTGAAGTGGCCATCCCGAGCACGATAAGCCCCGAGAGCGTGGAGATCACTTAGCCATTCGAACTCGTTGGCATAAACTGACTTGTTCAACTTCTCAGCAATCTCGTCCAAACCCCCAACGAGATCGGCAGCTTCCGAAAGGTATCCGCGAGGTGGATCTTTGAGATAGTCCAGTGTGCTCTGCCACTCAAACGCCGGCCGAAGCCACTGTATGTGGGCAAGAGCGACTGTCTTGTTAAGCGGGACCGACTTGAGACATGAAAACGCAAGTGACGGTTTAACGGGGGCTGGAGGGGCCGTAGGAACCATGGTCGACAAGATCGATTCGTCGAGGTCCTCCATGTCAAAGACCCTTGGGACTAAACGGTGGTAAGCTAGGACTATCACCAAACCCCATGTCCGCCCACATACCAACATTGTTATCTTTGTACCATTTCGCCGCAACGTCAGAAACCTCCTTGCAGGCGTCAGTCCCCTTGCGAGCAAGCAGCCCCGCGACTGGCGGCCCGCTTGAGCCCTGTGAAAGGGCAACAAATGCAAGGCCCACAGAAATAGTCGTGAGAAACATGACGCGGGATCCCAAGACCTGTAATCGGCTGGATGATCAGATGCCGGGATGCCAACGACATGTCAGTCTTTATATCCCTAGCACGAGGTTGTCGGACCCGTCTTCGTTACACAAGATGGCCAATTTCGCCCCGTTGCGACCGAACACTAGGAACTTGTCTTGGTAGGGCGGGGTAGGTAACGGTCGAAACCGTGCCGCAATCCTTCAACCATCGCCCACCAGGCGAGCCGTCTTGTCGTCTCCGAAGCCACCCGACAGATTGTCAGAACTCACTGACGTGACGTGACCTCTCAGGCTACAAAGCCCGTCGACTAAACAGAATAGAATAAAATCATTGACTCAAGTCTGAGCAAGAATCTCTGTAGTGACGAGTGCGCACGCCAAAGTGAACCGGATGAGTCGTGAGGTTGCACGGCCAGACCGGAAAGGATGAGGCCTAGCATCACATGCGTGCACGGGATGCCGCAGAAATATTTGCTGCGTGTCTAATCTTCGGGTACCGAAGCAGTTCGGATTCTGAATTTGAGACGGCCACATCGGATCGAGCCCTGTTCGTGGGCAGCCGCCAAGAGCGATGACAGGCGGAAGTCCGCCCACCGAGGAAGGCTGGAGCTTGTGCATCTCGGTTCCTCCATGATGTCCAATATATTGATTGGCGATCGGCATCGTACGCTCATGTGATGATGGTTGGACGATTTCGAGTCGGTGCGCGTATTTCCATTGCTGACAGGATTCCTGGGTTTCACAGGACAGACGGCCGGCCGGCCTGAGCCACGCGGGCCTGGTCTCGGCAGACTTGGCGGGGCAAAATCGGCATCGGGTGTAACCGCCGCAGAACCTGCGAGCCCGACCCCATGGGCCCCCAATGCCCGGTGAGCTGGTCGAGACAAGGCCGAATCAGGGAACTTGGTGCTTGGTAGTCTGGGGTCTTTGACGACTTCCCGTTGCCATGCCGTGGGGCGATGCGGAGCACATGCCCAACTCCTGGAAACTCGGCCCGCTGGTTCTATCACTGCAAGCTGGGCTTCGTCGACCCTATGCCGACCCCAAGGACCGTCGTTGGCTTCACGTAGTCGGTGCCTTGAAGGCAAGACTTTTGGGGGAATTGCCAAACCGCAGTATTTCGCGTCTCGAGTCAAAGGCAGAAGCAGCATATGATCGCGCCAAGTAACAGATAGGCAAAAATCGTTTCAAAAGATTGTGATGTCTCTCTGTCTCTCTCCACTCGCAAGCGTGGTAGTTCATCGATATTTCGCTATGCCTGCCAGTCTCAAGCGATCGGGGCTTTGCTACTGCGTACAGCAGATGTCAGCCGAGCCTAAATAGAACGGTCTACGTCCGTTCGTGTTGCGAAGATGCGTTCACCTATCGATCGCCCGCGTCTTAAAGTGGAGATCGAGTTCGTCGACGACAGGTACTCGATAAGGGGGCTGCTAGCCAATCAAATCTTGATATCGCCGGGCTGTTAGGGTGCTGGCATTGGGGGTTGTCGTTTGGTCGGGCACCCATTCGGACCGCGTAGGCTGTTTGACCTGTGTTCGGTAATCGGTCAATCGGGCACGGGCTGCTCGGAATCTAGGAGGCGATCGGAAAGTGGGATGAAGAGGCCCATCTCTCTAGTATTTCGGCTGGCCAGGCGTCAATGGCCATAACTTGAGTGAGATGCTGCGCAGGGAAAACTCGACGATGGCCTTGCAGCAGGGGAGAACCAAAAAGGCTTGCTGCAAACCGGGGCGAAAGTCGCGCGGGCAAACATCGGACCATACATGGAACAAAGCGCAAGCGGGCCGCAAGGCGCAACAGAAGGAGCGACCCGGCCCGACACACCGGTCCGGCATGACGTGCGTACCTGCCTCACAACCCCAGCCCACAAGTGAGATGACATCAGAAGCAGCCAATACCATCAAAAATTCAACCGCTAATCATCTATCTATCTGATAAGGGGATCACATCAAATCTTCTTATCGCCCTTGGTGGTTTCCTCTACAACTGGCTCCTTGACCCCGGTGACTTTGCCAACCTGCTCATCCTCGCTCTCGCGATCGGAATCCCTCTTCATGTCGCTGAAATCGGTATTGATCACAAACTCCTCTTCGTTGATATGCTTGAATGTGAACCAGAAAATGACAGTCAGCACGCCCCCGCAGATGGTCGGCCCAGCGAACGCCCAGATCAAATATGGATCTCTGATCGCCGGCGCTGTCGCGAGACCAATAGCCGCCGAGATAGCCGTCATAAACAGGTTTATACTGGCAACGAGACCCTTCATGTTCTTGGGCGAGCGGGAATACGCGATGCCATACGCAGTGACGTTGACGAAAATCTCCGCTATGGCCGTGATGATGATGGGAATTGCGTACCAAGAGTACGACACACTGGAAAGAGAGTTCTCGCCCTCAGGGACGATCTCGGCGCAAGTGGTAGCGTCGTAGCCACAGGGCGAAGTCTGATAAACATAGTACTGCAAAACAGAGAAGCCAATGGAACCAAAGGTGCAGAGGGCAAAGCCAAAGGTCATGCGCGAGATAGAGCCGAAGCGGATACCCCAGCGGCGGAGGAGCGGGTATACGATGTGGTTCATGACAGGGACCATGACCACGATGGAGACTGAGTTGAGATTATCGAGCAGATCGTTGGGTAGGCCATTGGTTTGCATGCCAGCGGTGAGGGCGTTGGCGGCCGCACCGAGACCACCGTCGTTGATGTGGAAGATGGGCTGGAAGAGGAAGATACCACAGGCCTGGAAGGTGCGGCGGACATCCTCGACGAATTGGTCGTCGTAGCCGTATTCCTTTGTGCTGCCGGCTGCGTGGCGTACACTGGGCTTGCCGGCTTCCCAGAAACCCTTGCGCCCGATGGAGGTAACGCCGCCGTGGTGGAGGCAATCACCGAGGACGCGGAAGACGTTGCCGAGGTCCGAGCCTCCAGGAGGCTGCTTGACGAGACGAGGGTTCAGGTACCACAAGAGAGGAGGGAGCATGAAGTAGAGGATCGTTGGCACGAGATAGGCGGCCCAGTAACCGACAATTTTGGCCAAGTATGTGGTGGCAATACCGAAGCAAGCGCCGACGTTGATGAGGAGATAGAACCAGAGCATGACACCGCTAATGGACTCTTCGGGGTCGACAATGACCTTCTCGCCGTTCTTGTCGGTGATGACGTGGGGAACCTTGTGGGGAGACTGGTCCATGAGGGTCGGTGAAATGTTGGGCTTGAACTGGGCTGCTGACCGTCAGAATTTCCACCGTCATACTTCTCCGTCTCTGGAAACTTACCAGCTCCAATGGACAGCATGTACAGCGAAAGGGCGAATGGGCCAATGGCGTTGCCAGAGGCAAGGACCGGAGGGAGCGCCGAGATGATCATGATAACGTGGGCAACACCGCAAATGGCAACGCCCCAGCAGATCATCTTAAAACGGCCATACTTGGTGTCCGCCAGCCAGCCAAAGTAGATCGGGAGGGCATAAGCCAAGAACTTGAACGCCTCAGTCATAGCTGTAGCCGTGACACTTCCTCTGCCGAGAGCGCCCGCCGTGTACTGAGAGCCCGGGGCCGAAGCTCCGGCACCGTTGCCGTCTGGGGGTAGCGGCGCGCGGATGAAGTTCTTGTAGACCTGGTTACAGCCATAGTATGAGGCGCGCTCGGCAAACTCGACAGCGCAAAGCCAGTAACAGGACGCCGGCATGCTTCCTGCTACACGTCGAAGGGTGGCCTTCTCCTCCTCGGTTGGGAGCACCAGACCATGGAAGGTCTCGCGCTCGACCTCTTCTTTGCTGGCATTGTAGATCGGCAATTCCTTGGGCTCGGTCGAATGCACGTCGCCAATCGAGTTGCGAATGGCGGTAGAGGTGTCTGCGCATTGTTAGCACATTTGTTCGGTGGCACAGCAAGAAGCGAGACGGCTTACCCATGGTGCCGACAATTCGCAAGTATCCTGAGACCAAAGTCTTGGAATCGTGGAGTCTGCCCGGGACGGCCGACAGTTTATGGGCGCGCGTCAGTGGCGTGCCAGAGATAAGGAGCAAAGCGATGGGACCGAACCGGGAGGAGATCAAAGCATAATTATCTTGCGCCGGCTATGGTCGCATCACCACTGTTTCTCTTGGCCTTCTCCTTGGCTCCCTTCCCCCCCATGTTCCTGCTACCCAAATTCGGGGTCTGCGCCTGGGACGGCCTGCTGCATCTTCGAGAGTCCCAGCATATCGTTGGTCAAGGTGCTACCCCAGTCGTCGTGCTGATTTGCGCCGTGGGACACGAGCGCATGCCTGTCTTGGGCAGGTGAAACGTAGCAGCTTCCAGTCCGGGATCTTCCTGAGGTGCGCCAATGAGGTGATATTGGGTATGGCCGACAGTATAACGCCTCCCGGATATTTGTGGACGGCACTCAATATCGGCCAATGAGGGCCGGAGAATGCTGCATCAAAGATAACGGGATATTTTGCGACACAACGATCAAGCACACACTCGTATGCAATCCGCTGCGGTGTGATAGGTCAAGCCGCTCTGGCGCCCCGTATATGGGCCTCTGATCGCTGTATGCGGAAGGCTTCGGCGAGAAGGCCGGACTGCGGGGGGGGCGGGACGACCCTGTGCCATTATCGAGGATGTCAGATAAAGCCGTGCGAGAGCTGGGGAAGGACTGCCGAAAAAGGGAGGTCGATATCAACCAAGGTCGCAGCTTGACAGTTCCACGCGACGCACCGAATTCTTATCCACCGCAGGCCAACGCTTGGATGATAGTGCAACATCCATGGTGCTGGTCACGCAATTACCCTCGACGGTTGTTGCATCGCGTCAAATCCCTCCCGCGAGGAGCCCGCTATTAGCCGCGATACGACGTGTGCATGAATAACCCATGGCGTGCTTCAATGGCCTGAAAACCCTTATCCGACAACCAGTTGGGCGGAATTTCGATGGTGTTGATGGAGGAAACAATGCCAAGTCAATGTGGCTGCGACAAGCTCACCAAGCTTGACGCCGTTTCGACGCCCAGGCTCACTGCCGGCGCGGCGCCGTGGCGCTCCCTCGGGTCGGTGCATCAATCACCAGGAAGCTGGGTGCAATCTTTTTTAGCGCATTCGAATAGGTTAAAATCTTACAGGCTTTCTTCGGCGGCCGTCTCTGCAATCGTCCACCGACACGGACGAGCCGCCTCGGCCGCCCAGTCAAGATCAGGAAGGAGCAAAAGCGAAAGTGTCAACGGCCTGCGACAGCATCTTGGCGCCCAGACGTTTTGTCAGATTCCAAGCCCGCCACCTGTAAATCTCCGTCGCCACGTCCAGGATCGCTGCTTGGCGTTTGCAGGGGGCACATTTTCGGATCTCCGGCCGCTTCGATAGCAGCTTGTCCCGGTGCGCTGCTCTTGGGGTTCCGAAAGATGAACCCACAGCTAAAGTTCAATATTACCGTCTGAACTTTGCGACCATGACATGTGCAAGGTCGTGGGCAGCTCGCATGCGCCCTGAGTCTCGTTGTCGGTTGAGTTGACTGGTCGACAACCTGCCAATTTCATTGGCGGAAAGGCACATTCCCCATCCAGCAACCGAAATCCCGCATGGTGTCGTTTGGGTGTGGAGTGCGTCTGTCACTATCGTCCCGCAAGGGGGTTCCATGTGGTGGCCAAGGCGTCTGTGATATTCCTTGCAAAACTGCGGGTTGGATATTCTTGGAACAGCAACTTCCTGTCGTGGGTAAGATTGGTGAAAGAACGTCTTCATTGCAGGCTGGGACCATCCTCCTGGAAGACTTCCGCGGCGAGTGAGGGCGTGTGCCCCGCCCCATCTTCGCCGTTGGCCGTTCGTACTCGCGCGTTTCGGTGTACTCGGGCGGATCGATATCAGTCGAGGAATGCATCAAGTTGTCTGAGCGAAAACGGCATCGACTGTCTCGGTATCCCGGGGAGGTGGACACGTAGCGCGTGGCTCTGACTGGGAAGCACAGCGCGCCGTTTCGGCCGTCGCCGTCCCGTGGCGATACCAAGCACTCGTTCCTTCTGAGTTGAAAAGGTAGGCGGTTTCTCATCGCAGTTCGCGCTTTCCCTCATTCAGCCCAAGGAGGTAAGTGACGGGTGCCTTCCTCCATCATCACCTCGGAAGGCACGATCGCCAAGGCGGAGTCCGCGCATCGCCAGTCACAGCACCCAAAACGCCACGGATTGTCGGGCAGAGAAAACAAGACACGAACGAGGTCAAATCCTAAGAGCCTTGAGAGAGCGAGGTCGTTGAATTTGACATTTCCCGACAAATGCGAGGGTGGGGCTCGGACTCTGAAAACCGGGATCGTGCCTTCCAGACTCGGGGCATGACTCACCGGCAACCCAGCAGCATGTGATTCAAGGCCCAGTTCATCGGCCTCACTTGAGCCCGGCTTACCCAGCTCGATCTAATCAGACGGGATAATGGCAGAATCGAGCGACCAAGGAGTCTGCGTCGACATCTTCAAGGGGCATCGTTGCGATTTATACGCGGAGAGATGCAAACGGATCCACGAGACACAGCTTGGTTTGGTTACACATGACATCACCAACTCAATTTGGGAAATTCCCACACCCCTGTCGCAACATTTGACTCCTACGAACACATAATGACCACCTCAATGGACCTTCAAACTCCTTGATCCACCAAATCTCGTCCGCACCCTCGCGCGCACGCCCTCGCTCTTCAGGTCTGCCACAGCGATGAAGAAATCATGCTTACAAGCAATATCAATTGCCAAGCGTTGCCTCATATTGCTCCCAATCGAATCTCCATACCACTGTCGCAACAGTGAGATATAGCTCGGCATCAGCAAGACTAGCGGTAGAATGTTAGCATGCGTCCACGAACGCCGGGGAAAACGCACTTCATTCCGAGACACTGTCGCGAACCCTTGCCGAACGCGACAAGATACTTCTCTAGCCTTCTTCCGGGTTTTCCATCTTCCAGCTAGCGCTCAGCTTAGAATTGATGTGGCTCGGGGAAAACACCTGGATGGGTGAGGATAAAGCAGGCCGTTTGCGACACGGGTGTCTGTGGTGTTTGAGCATCTCACTAACGACTGGACGCGGCGTTGCGGATGAGACTTACACCGGCGGGGATGATATAGCCCTTATACTTGATGTCCTCGTGTGCGATTCTCGGTAGCCGAGTCGTCACCCCGTACGAGAGCCGAAGGGCCTCGCGAATAACGGCACCCTGTTTATGGTTAGCCAACTTCGGATACAATCAACAACCGGGTGATGCCGCTCACCAAGAACGGGAGTGCTTGCAAGTCAGCCCACGGCGGGATCGAGGAAGCATCGGGGATCGTGTTGTGTAGTTCTTCTCGGAGCTTCACCAACACTTGCGGTTTGTGCTTGGGATAGAAGAATAACCTCGGCAAGGTATGCGCCGTCGTCTCGGAGCCAGCGCTTGTCAGTATATTCCCTTCGCTGGCCAGGGAACTTGGACAGCGGACTGAACCACACTCGACAGATACCGCCTACAATGGCATAAGCCGTATAGCAACAACGGCAAAGCCTTCCCCAGACTGAGGGGGACGGGTGCGGCCTTTAGCGGAATGGAGATCCGTCATGGTTGATGACGATTCCCGATGTCAGTCGAGAAAAGAAGTGAGGCTTTTAGTTCAGCGATCGTCAAACGCGATTTTACCCCTCATTTACTGCCAATATCGTGTGTATAGGTTGATGGTATGCCCAGCACCAGTTGCGGTTAGGTTGGCGAATGATGCCCCTGGCTGCAGACAAGAATGCATTCACAACTTCTTGGCATCATGAGGATTCTCACTTCGAGCAACACTCATGCCCACGAACACAGCGTATGGCATGTTGCAAGTCATCCCAGGTCATGAGTTGAGGACAGAGACCGCTTACTTCTTCTATTTAACCGGTCATCGTCCCATTCAACGTCCAGCCCGGGTTTAAGGTAAGCGAAGTAAGACCAACTCGGCCAAAGGAAGAGGGGCAAGTACCAACCTAATATCTGTCTCATTTCCCAGTGGCTGATGCAGAGTCATGTTGTGTGAAATGGTGGGTAGTATTCCTGAAGTTGAAACGTTGCCAAAGGAATTGACACGATCCTCAACCACAGCAATAAAAGCCGCTGTGACCTTTACCAAGTAACGACACATGGGAACAAAATCCACAGCCTTCGAGCATTGTCTCCATGAGAGCACTTGATAGTCCGGCAACCAAAATGGCGGTAAAAACAATTCTGTTCAACCTTCTTCCCCTCTTAGCCCAAACCTTCGCCACACCTTCGGCCAACACCCCTCTCAAACCCTGGGAAATCTCTACCCTCAGCACATTCACGCCCTCAGGTCGCGCCGGCAATGCCCCGTACTCATCCCTCTTCCTAACCATCACCGACCCGAACACCATCTCCTTCGGCACTACACGCTACGGAGACGCCACCTTCCCTCCATCAACAACCAATTGCACCATTCGCTGGAACGCCTACACCGAGGAACCGTACGGATGGATTATACCATGCACCACCGAGTACTTGAACCAGGGGAGATGGACTATTGAAATACAGAAATACAACACGACTGAATATGGACCATCGCCGACAAGAGACTTTCGACTGAGGTTCGTGCTCGAGGAGAGCATGTTGCTCACTGATGGTATATTGAGCAAGACGTTTGTCGGTGAGCGGGCTTTTGCGCTTGGGGACGATTTGGCGATTGTCTGTGGCGGGAGTGGAGTTTGCAATACGTGGTTGAAGGATGAGCGGAGGCCGGCGTCTGTGCAGCAGGAGTTGTTGCGAACAGACTGTGTGATGGGGAGTTGTCAGGCCCCCTGAGTTAGCCCCGAGCCTTCATGTATCTCAACTGTCTCTCGGTCTTGAAACGCAGACTTCACTTCCTGACTAAGGCACCGCGCCAATGATTGGATCTTCACAATGCAACTGCGATTGGTGCATTGGTGCCATTTACCCCTCTTTTCAAAGTCACAGCCGCCTCAACCACATCAACAAGACAACACCCGCTTCTGAACCTGGACGGTCACCCAAAATGCGACTACTTAGCACAGCGACCGAGAAAGCACACGAGTTTTTCGGCCGGAAAGCGCCCCGATACGCAATTCTCTCGCACACATGGGGCGAAGAGGAGGTGACATTCCGACATCTAGCGGAACCAAGTACGTACAAGAAACTCAAGGGCTATGCGAAGATTCGAGGATCCTGCGAGGTGGCCAGGCGAGAGGGATTTAGGTGGATATGGATCGACACGTGCTGCATCGACAAGTCCTCAAGCGCCGAACTTTCCGAGGCTATCAACTCCATGTTCAAGTGGTATGTCTCAAGTGCTTCAAGTTACTTCCCGGGCCAATAACCTATCGTGCTGCTCAAGGTACGAGGACGCTGCGGTCTGTTACGCCTACCTTCCGGATGTCGCCTCCCCCGACCCATCCACCTTCTCACGCAGCAGGTGGTTTACTCGCGGTTGGACCTTGCAAGAGCTCATTGCCCCGTCTGTTGTCGTGTTCCTCGACTCAGACTGGGAAGAAATTGGCACCAAAACCACCCTCGTGACTGAAATCGCATCCGTCACCGGCATCGACAAATCTGTTCTTGTCCCACCACCCGACACCCGGAGTGGCCCTTATTCTATCCGCACAATTCTTCATGGGTGCAGCACCGCGCAGCGCATGTCCTGGGCCGCAAAGCGCAGCACTACACGTATCGAAGACCAAGCGTACAGTCTCATGGGCATATTCGATGTGAACATGCCGTTACTGTATGGCGAGGGTACCAAAGCGTTTTTACGTCTGCAGATGGAAATAATGAACAACTCGGATGACATGTCAATCTTCGTGTGGTCATATCACGCCGGGGGCAGTCTTATCGAGAAATCCGGCTTACTGGCCCCCCGGCCGGCTTGCTTTGAGGGCCATGGAAGCGTGAGGCTGACGCCTTACACACCACTCGATGACGAGCTCTCTGGGACAATGGACTTCGGGAAGAATCAAGTTCGGCTGAATGTCCCAGTTTTTCAAGTGCCAGGCGAAGCATTGCCTGCGACAACCCCGTTCGACGACACAACGGCGATTCCCGACGGCCACGGCGACAACCACCTTGTCCCCTGCGTCAATAGCGGCGCCCACGTGTCGCTTGTGCGTTATCACCATGACTATAGCTTCCGCGATCGTTACATTGCTCCCCTTGTCCTTCCGCTTTCCCTTATCAACAACCCCATCACGATCCCCGCCCGACGCGAAATCTCTTGCACCCTCTCGTTTGAGGCCAAGATCCTTCGACCCATGCTCCCAGCCTACGTGTGCCGAGTGCGCTTCGAATTCCGTGTTACAGATCTGGGATACAGCCAGTTCACGACCCTAAAATCGATACCACGAATTTCCCTTTCCTTTTTTTGGAACTGAGCAATTGCCGCCTTAGGCTGAGCCAGACTGAGCTAGACTGAGCAAGGGGGCACAGTTCTGGGCTGCCTCGGCTACAGTTGCCACGGGTCTAAAATAGCGGTGGAGTTACGAAGACCTAGTTTTGGGACCTCTACTACCACTTAGCCGCGCTTTCCTTCACTCCAACTACAGGAGTAGAAAAACCCTGCAATTTTAACACGTCGATAAATCGTGTACATTATATTCAGATTCCAAAGTGTTGCTCTTGACCTTTTTTAGTGTTTTTGAGTCCGTTACGCCCAGGGCAAATTGTCCATTTTTCTAAATAACTTCTTGTCATAGACACTTCTTTTACCAAGTGCAATGATTACTAGATAGTGCGGTATGTATTATTACAGTTTAACGCTACGATTTGGGATTACCAAAGGAGGAAAATGTCTGTTACGAAAGTTACCACCATACAAGCTTGCAAGTACCATAAAGATACCTAGCAGTGTAGAATGAGATCGCCTAGCCGCGGACTTACTCATATGCACGGATACTGCCTAAACAGAAATACATAGATAGAATCAGCAAAGCTGAGTATGCGAGGGAAGGAAGACACGTCATTGACTTGATAGGTAGCCAACAGGCAGAAAATGGGCTGCGTTAAGGTTAACTCCGCCTTACCCATTCCTTCAGGATCGGAGGATCGAGAGAATTGCTTATCCTTATTAGTTGACCACTTACCTAGCAATGCATAACCCTGTAGACGCGTAATCGTATACATCAGCAGAGCATGATTTTGCCGATGACAGCAGTTTGAGACGTAATTGGTGCGCGTGTTGTTCGTATCGTAACAAAAGGTCCCAATTTCAGAGAGAAAAGCTCTGAAGAATTCAAATCCCTACTGAAGATGTAGTAGCATCGACATGCTATGCTAATAGAATGACTCGTCGAGTATAATATTTCTAGAGCGGCCCGCGTGTGAGGAACTGCTCGAGTGCGAGAATCTAATCGTCTACGCCGCCTAATCTCGGAAAAGAAGCGGCCCTGTTCAAGCTAATACTGTCATGATGGGTTAAAGAGACGCTGGAGAGTTGAATGTTGATAATTTCAACCTTTGGACTATCTTGATTAAAGGTAATTCGCATACGTGGTTCTGCTGGTAGAAATTTTATCTAAGATTTCACTCTTGCTTATTGTCAGAAAAGAGGTGTAGCCAGGGGAGCTGAAAAGAAGGCCATGGAAGCTGAGCTGACGTAGTTAGTTCAGCTGGCCATGGCCACCATTTGCCACCAACTTTGCCACCACTCAAAACTATAATAGAGGCTCTCTGGCGGAGCTAGAGAAGCCGAGGACAAGCAATTCAATCAAGTAGTCAGTTGCAACCAATTTCTCCAGAGTACAGTGTTTCTGACACTTATTCTGCCGCCGAGGGCTACGTACCTTTTCTGCCGGCAGAAAGAGCTACTCGCCTCCTTATTCTGCCGCCAAACGTCACGTACCGTAAAAATTGTAAGAGACCTAGTTCTCGGCCCCTTCACGTGTATGCAGCTCGTCTTTCTGGCGTGCGCCCGAGCACTTCCGAGCCCAGATTTGGTACTGCAACAACGGGCTACATACTTTTTCTGCCGGCAGAAAATCGCCCAGCGCCAGCGACCCAGTTCTCGGCCCCAAACCCAGATCTTGTTGCTGCTGCCTCAGGCTTCGTACCTTTACTGTTACTTCGGTGGCTACTTCATTCGTTCGTTTAGTACCCATGTGCTGCTTCACGTGAGTAGTACTTGGCACTGACTCGGATATGCAAGTCTAGCCCTAAGCAAATGGTGAGCAGTCTCGGCAGTTTTTTTTGCACCCACAACAGCAATTTTTACCTGCAACGAACTCTGTTGGTACCGTCCTGTCTCCTATGCGTCTCCTCAACGCAAAGACTTGCCGACTCGAGGAATTCTTTGGGGACTACACACCTCCATATGCCATTCTGGTCCACACTTGGGGGAGGAAGAGGTTAGGCTCTCTGATCAGCCTTGTTCGTAGCTCCGATCAGCTCCGATCAGCCGTTTTCCACCATACTCCGACCGGTGGTGTTCTGGCCTCTGGGCAGGACCCTCTTCATTCTGACACCTTCCTGGCCATTGTGGCCTAGTTCTGCTCAATTGGCGCAAATCAAGGTTCTCCAGGCCGAACCTTGATAAGCTCTCTCCAGAACCACCGCGATTCGGTGGGCCGTGGTGCCAGTCAAGGTGTCAGGGGCGTTCAGCGTGTGACAACCACCGCCACCGCCACTGCCACCGCCACTTAACGCGTACCTGCGCCAGCTAACGCACACCCTTGCCACGCATTGCACGGCCACCTCACCCTTTCACGTTGTATATAAACTACGGCCCTTGCCCACCTCTTTGGCTCAGGCCAGGTTCAAGTCACACACCTTCGTCAGTTCTTCCTCGCCCACGGAGACGGCTCTTTTGTGGATGACAGAAAGCCAAATCAAACCCACCTTCAAGCCTACGGTGTAAAGCCCTTGCATTGACGACAGATGCTCTGAAGAAGAGTAATCGGCTCCAGCGACTGAGTCCAGGGGCCTGGACTGGAAAACTAGTCGGCTACGGCTCAACAAATATCTATCAGATCTGGAATCCACTAGCGAACAAGGTTATTAGCACGAGAGACGTGGTTTTCAACGAAAGGGTCTTCAGTTGCAATATTGAAGCACTGAAAAACGACTGCCTTCACATACGGCTTAGTTAGTTATAACAGCTACTCAATGCAGTGGAAGAGCCAGAACCAGAGCACCCACAGCCCTCTGCAATAGAGGAAGACAGTGGGGTCTGATCAGTCGATACAGAAGAAGACAAAGCCAGCGCTGGAAGCGAGCCACTACAAGAAGAATTTCCGTACATCTACGACCGGTTCGAGCCGCACCTTAGACCCTCGCAATCTACCAGCTTATGTGACGCGGTGGAGACCAATCTGCGCAGGTTTCCGGCTTGGCATCTGCCATCTCAGGGGCAGAGATTTCTCAGCTCTGCAGAATAACAACAGCACAATCAACAACTTTTTGCATCAATTAGCTCCAAGCGCTAGATTCTGACACTTCCCCCGGACCTTTAATCTAAGATCCCTGCCCGTCTTTCCATCCAAATAGGAAGACAAGATGCTGTTGCGAGGTGAGCTCAATTCAGCACGGCCACACGCGAACACCCAAGATCCGAAGCCTAGAGACAACTTGAGAAGCATCACGCCGGCCACAGACAGTACAGACAGCACGGCGACCATAGGTAGCATACCGCTGAAAGCAAATTAGACACTTAATGGTAGCAAGCAAAGCCAAAAACTAATTACCTTACTTGAGAGATACACATCTGAAGAATCCTCATTCGTTCCATTATATCAGCACGAATTCCTCCGCATTGCTGGTAACCTGAGTCGAAATAACGCGGTAGCGTCAGGGAAACGGGGTAATCGAAGAGGAATCTCAAAACAGAATGGTCAGGGGTACAAAGGTAGGTGTGTGCGAAGGGTTCAATTAGAGCGCGACCTTCCTCTGATCAGAGGTGCGGCCACCGGACTATTTATGCCCGAATGCGGCTGCTAGTCCCATTCTCGGCCGGAACCGTCAAAGCCATTTCCACTGCCGGATGCAGTGACCGTGTCGGCCCGATCCGCATCCGGCCCCACAGCCACAACCGTGGCTAGCCTGTTACAAAACCAATCCCTTGCTGCCGCGGCTTTATCATGAAATCCTAAAAAGGCTTTGACGTAGATTGGTCTCTGCGCAGCATCTTGTACGGCCCGTATCCAAAGCCACGAGAACAAATATGTGGCGCCTGCCACGGAGATAATCGTGACGATAAACCATCTCATTTGCCTCGGGTTCTCCCAGTCAAAGAACTCTAATGTGAAGAAAGCCTAGGAAGGCAAGCGCGTCAGCAAGTCTGCGAAAAGTTCAATAAAGAACCTTAGGAACCCTGATATGGTACATACTGTGATGAAGCTCAGCGGCAAGTAAAACACGGTGACCACGGTGAAAACTAGGATGTAGTTGTTCACTTGTGTGGATTTTGTTGCTTCATTGACAGCCGTTGTGTTAAGTGTCTAGCAGGAGGGAAAACAGTTGAACATCCGTTAGCATAAGGTCAGAACTCTGGTCTGTGCTCGTAGAGATGGAGGGTGACCTCACGCTGTCCCTGAGGGTCCTCGTTTCCTCCTGCAACTTCGAAATGCGGATCAGCAGAGCGGTCCCAGATCGCTGCTGGTGTAGCATCACGCTGTCCCAGTTTTGCTTGAACGTCTTGATGGCTGCGCTGGGCTCCCTGGGCTCCCTGGGGAGGAACGTGGGAAAGTTGTCTGCGGCTGTTGGAGAAAAGTAGAGCCGCTCCATGTCGTCCACTGTCTGGCGGAGGTTATCTATGCTCTCTTGGATCCAGTCGGCGGCAATGCGGAGGATCTGGATAACGGCGAAATAGAAGCTGGACAGTCGGAGGTCGCTGCTATCAACCATGATTTCACGCTGACGGCTAGGCGAAAGACTTTTGTGGAGCTGGAACATGATGTCTAGAGGTTAAACCCACACAATAGCCATGACTTATTGACGGGGGCCACTTACAATGCTTTCAAACTCTCTCTCGATCTCGTCAATCAACAACGACCACTGTCTCTCCCATTGTGGAATCAGCGAGTGAATCCTGAAGGCAAAAGCCGCAATTCCTGTTGCGCAAATCGAAGGTTGGATTTCAGCAGTTTCCCATTCATTCGTGTTCCACAGCTGTTCAAGTCCCCTTAGACTGCTGTCATTGTCCGCCACCGTGACGAGGGAAAACACGGGAGGGTCTAATCCCCACGTAGTTTTCAATCCGACAGAGTAGCGCATCTCAGACAGGGAGAGACTACGCATGTCCTCGTTGTCGACAAGCTTCAAGTTTCCCGATAGCCTTTCAATACCAAGCCGCGGCCTTTGCCATCGAGTAGTTGTGAAGACTCTCATATGGTATTGGAATACAAGGTCTTCCCACCTCGACCTGTCGAACTCGACTGAGCGTGCCCATCGGTAGTCTGAAGTTCCCCACAGGTCTTGGCTCGGCTCCCACTTGTCCCGGAATTGCGTCAAGAAGCAGTTCCCTAGCCTCCGTCTCGAGAAACCGTTCTCCCCGGTCCTAATTAGATCTGTGTCATGGCATATCTGGAGGACGGCGATTGCAAGTAGGATATCCTCCATCAACCAGCCCACCCCAAGTTTCCTAACCAAGTCAGCGCTTTGTTAATTCGATGCGATACAGACACTAGCAGAATGTCGCTCCCACCATTCTCTTCCGAAACGTTGCCCGACCCAACTCCACCTATTTGCCCCAAACAGCTATCAAGACGTTAGCGATCATCTAACACAGTCAGCCCTGCTGAGGGAATTGCTCACAATGTGCTCGTCGATCTCTTTGGGGAAGTTGGGGGATCTCAGTGGGCTTTCACGGGCTGCAGCATTGGTTTGGATCGCTGAGTCCTGCACTAGCCTGCACACATAGCCCCGTCTATCATATCCGAATTCGCTATAATCTATGTATGCACCGTTTAGATGCGGATTTCTGCCGATTTCCCATCTTAGCACATTGTTCAGACGAGTCGTTGCAAACTTGTCCCGCTCTTCCACAACCAGCCTTAGTAGCCTCAGATCCCGCTCTTCCACAGCCGATCTTGGTCGCCTGGGATCCCACTGTTCCACCTTTGGCTTTGGTAGCCTAGGAAAGGCTTCACCCCATCCTTCCAACTGGGGTGAGAACTGAGACGGGAGCTGTCGAAGCTGGTACTCGATCGTCTCACTGCTGTCGTAGTCTTCACTTTTGGGGTCGATCATGGTAGTGTTGCTCCTAGTGCGCGTCGGAAACAGCTCGGGGGGGATCCGGATAGAGTTGTGCTTGGCCATAACAACCAATAGCTCCTGGATTGCTGCTAGGTAATTTGGGTTGGCCGGATCTCGGTCCGAATGATGCAGGTCATCTAGGTTCCTGGAGGCCCCGGAGGCCATGTAGTCTGATATCGCGTCGGATGGTGTTGTCATACGAGGAAAGCGGAGGCAGGCAATTGGATGAAGAGTTGATGGGGAAGGGAGGAGGGGCGCGTTGAAAGTTTTTTTTTTTTTTTTTTTTTTTTAAAAAAAAAAAAAAAAACAGCCAAATTTGTGGCCGAGGCACATATTATTCAAACTCATCGGTCAGAGCCCAACTGCCTGGCCACGTCAACATACCGTTCAGATGACTTTATTCTGTGGAGCACGCTGTTTCATTACGCCAGTTGTCACGCTTGGATGCAAGGACCCTCAACCATTCGTTGTCCGCCAACCAACACTACAGTTGCCACGTATAGCCCCGCAGGATGAATATCGCGCATCCACACCGACCTCACCACAAAGTTGAGTACAATGAGGGGTCAAAAGTCTGCATACACCCCACCAAAACCCAGCCACCCACATTTTAACCGGTAGACTTCAACAAGTGTTATCTCAACAACCAACATACATTATAGCAATCCGTTACTACCAGATAGAAGCCCTGAGCCTGGGCTTTAATATTTTGTATACCAACCCCGGGCTTTCTTCACCGCTGCAAGCCGCCGCGGCAACGAGTCAATCAGCTTGTCAATATCAGCTTGCTCAATCGCCCACCACGCCGCCTTCAGTTTCTCCTTAAATTCCCCAATATTGAGCCCGTTTCTTTTTAATTCCCATAGATCAGGGAAAATTTTCTTCAGGTTCCTCTTTAGAGCAGCCCAAACATGCTCAATCGGATTCAAATCAGGACCGCGCGGCGGCCAATCCACCCGCTCGATCCCCTTCCCGCCAAGCCACTCTCGAGTAAATTCGCACACATGAATCTCAGCATTATCTTGCTGGAAATGCCTGGTACCATCGTAATGTGGTAAGAGGCCCTCTTGAAGAACCTTTTGGTACGATTTAGCTGTATACCCTTTTCGTGGGGCGTCCTCATCTCTCGTCATGATCATAAGGTCACTTCGACCACCCTTCCACACCGTTGCCCACACCATGATCGAGATGTTAGCCTTGACATGATTCTTTGAATTGACAAATCGCTTGTCGAACTTCTCAGAAGGGAAACGAAATACCCAGGCAGTTGGATTTGAGGTGTTATTCTGACAAGAACTCTCATCAGAGAAGAGTGTCTAAATCGAATTAGCATACCTCTCTTTTAGGGTCAAAATAAACGACGAACTTTTAACAACTCCTCAATATCTTCAAGCCATGCGCATACCCAGTCGTACCTTATTTGAGCAGCTTCCTTTGAGAGAGGTATCCTCTTTCATTGCTTTCCATTTCCGCATGTTATAGGCGCAAAGGCATCGACGGATCGTTGAGTATGATACCTTTGACCCCGTTGCTGTTACTAAGGCTTTTTTTAGCCAACCTCCGGTTTCTTTTCATAAGAGTAAGAATATACCGCTTCTCGGCTCATATAAGCTTCTAAGGACGCCCTTTTCGAGGTTTGGAATCGAAGTTGCCTTGAGTTTCACAGCGTTGAAGGCAATCCTGCACGGCACCGACGGATACGCCAAACGCCTCTGCGACAGCACAGTAGCTTTTACCGCATGCCACAGCGGAGCAAATAGCTGCACGGGCAACTGGCGATAACTCGCCATTGCGGCCGCGATTTTTCGTTATTTTGGCCCCGAAACCAGCCAAATTGAGCTTCATTGTATCGAGATATCGTGGTTGCAAAAGTGAAGGGTGTCGCGTCGCGTGGAAAGTTCGCGTTTAAGGGCCTGTTCTTCTCATTCCGAGCGGGGACTCGGATCTGTTCCCAGGGATTTCACATCAGCAAGACACACGGACCACTTCTGCGCACCCAAAACTG